>CAHIKZ030001846.1:1220000-1280000 GCA_903632075.3 Acanthosepion pharaonis
AAATTAAATTTCATCATTAAATGGCCCATAAGAAGTTGATGTGCCATAAAACAGATCAACCAACCAACCTATATGACAATAAATGCTTTAACATTTCTTCACATGAAGAGGAAACTTGTCAACAGAGGCATTGTTCTATAGTAGTATTCTAAGAATACCATAGTCAGAACATGGACAAAATAAGGAAGTTGTCAGAAAAATGGAAACAAAAATAACATTTATATTACAAATCAGAAAGAGACAGTTGAAGTTTCCCGAACATGTAATGAGAGAAGAGTGCTTGGTGAGCTTGATACTCATAAGGCATATTGAAAGCTAAGTGGCAGAGGGAAACAATGATAGTGTGGTAAGCATAGTGAGTGGACAAACATTGCTTAGAGCAGTGATTCTCAACTGCTGTGCTGCAGCACACTAGTGTACTGTGCAATCTTTTTAATTGTGCTAAGAAATATTGTCATGGCATACATGTGTATATATGTATGTAAGTATTAGTAGTACAGCATTAGTATTTGAATAAATGAATATGTATTAAACTTTTTTTTTCAAATAGTTATTTTCAATATTCTTAGATTTTGTTACTTTAAATACTTTGTTTTAATATTCATTTTTTAAAAAGTATTTTTATTTTCTTAATTTAACTTTTAAAAATTTTCCTTTATTAGAATAAATAAATATTAACCTTTTTTTTTTCCTCTAATATAATGAGGGTCTGCTTATCACACATTAGACCAAACATTGCAGAAAAACACTGGGCACAGTTTTCACTCTAAATAAGCTGCAGAAATAGTTGAATTGAAACATTGAAACAAAGTAAATTTCTATTTGCTTGTGTATTTTTTTTTTTTTGCTGTCTTCTGTCTTCTTGAATCCCCTTCATCTTTTGTCCTTTCCTCAGTCCTCCCCATTCTCAGTCTTCTCGTTCGCTTTCCCTCCCCCCCCACCATACTAGAGGGATTCCGGTCTTGCTTTGGGGTGAAATGATTAAAATAAAAAGTGAATATAATGAACCTGACTGGAATTGGAACTCATCTCTTCGACTTCAAATTCTGTGCCATTATCCATTACACCACCTTCACATCCAAGTTTACAACACCTGGTATGTCGAATTGGTCACCCACCTATGTACTTCATCTTTTTTTCCTTTCCTCAATCCTCTCTCAGTCTTTTCTTTCACTTTCACTCCCTGTAACCTCCTGTGAACTCGTGACATTCCTGGCTTGCTTGGGGTGAAATGGTTAAAAAAAAAAAAATTCATGGTTTTATTTCATAACATTTAAATGTATACCCTTTAAAAATTTTACCCTATTTTCATTTTCTCCTTGATCTGCCAATGCTTAAAAAGGTTGAGAAACACTGGCTTAGTGCTACAAAGGATAGGAAGTTGTGGAGAGGCACAATCACCCTTGTTCTGAAGTAACACAGTACATAAAGGAAGAAGAAGTATAAATAAAAATAATATTCCTATTATTTTAAATAAAGAAAGTAGTATTAATATCAATGAAATATTCGTAAAAAAATGAATGCTTTATCTAATAAAAATTTAAGATGATATTTATTAAATATTATTTACTATAGGAAAAATATATATATTTTCTATTACTGAACACAAGCCTGAATAAAAATATATATCTATATATGAGTGTATGGGAAATTTTTTAGCCTAATCTACTCGCATCTGGTCAAATGACCAAGCGTCAGAATTTTTTGTCCTTTCTTGGTCAGGCTGAGAACTTAGTACTCCCACATATATCAGAATAAAAATGTCTAAACAAAGGATAAATAGGAAAAAAGAAATTAATTTCCTGATGGGGAAGTGAATAAACACTGAATCTAACATTGACGATGTAGAAACTTCTTTTTTTTTTAAATAGCTTTTTTCATTGAAGATCAACCCCTTACCAGAAGAATTATTTGAGTTAACTCCCTTAGGACCTTGCCAGATTAATTTTTCAGCAAACTTAGACATTTGTGCTCACAAAAAAAATCAAGTGTCAAAAGAACAGTTTTCCATTAACACTGCTATAATTTTAATTACCTTCACTTCTTGGCAACTATTATAATACCACAATTCTGTATCTATTGTTATAACACCTCTTACTTATATAACATACTTTATATAAGGATTCTCTATACATTACACTTCAGTTACTTTCTGTGACACCAGTATGAAATTAGTCTGAAAACTGACTCCAAATGGTTACCAGTCTTACCACTGACCTGGAGCTCTTTATAGTAATGGACTAGTTCATATAGTCACTGGGGTGTACTATTTACCCCACGACAACCTCCATTTTGAGATTAATACTTTTATAAATATATTATTATTTATTGATATCTGTATTTATTCCTCCTCTCTCTGGAGATTTTGCCAATGTACTTGACTTTGTAGCATTTCTGTCTTGGATTGACTTCCAGTTTTTCACTATGCTTTCTTTTTCTTGAACTTGTCCTTGTAGGTTCCATGACTTGTTGTGGTGCTGGCACATCGAAAACATCATATAGCATTTTTATTGATTCTGCCAGTATTTCAGGTTTTCATCACTGAATCTTTTTTTTCAGCTGATTATGATGCGTTTTATGTTTTAATTTTTTTCCCCTTTCACCATGTAACTCAATTTCCCTGTTTCTTTGCCATCCTTATATGCTCTAAAGAACACTTTATCACCAATCTTGAAACTTTTGGTGTTCCTTTTGTTAATTGTTCATATTTTCTTAACTTGGTATCAACTTTCCAAACACTGATTTTACTCTTCTGACAAACATTAATTCCACCAGCAACATGCCTGATGGTGTATTGAGGTTAGGTGTTACCCAGTAAACTCTCAGAAAATTTGGAAGTGCTTCCTCATTTACTTTCTCAAGACTTGTTTTCTTCAACACTCTTTTGAACATTCCCACAAACCATTCCACTTGTCTGTTTGGTGATATAAAGGGGTCTTATTATGTTCAATGAAGAACATCCTACAACAAAAGTCTTGGAATTGCATTCCGTTATCAGATACTATGGTATCTGGTACACCATATCTCACAAGCATATATATATATATATATATATATATATATATCAGGAAATTACTGGAAAGTAATTGAAACTCACCTGAAGCGAGCTGAATGTGTAATGCTCCTCATGCCAATGACACTTCCACCGAGCTTCACTACGGCATATGACTTCACTGAATTTGATGTGTTCCTCTCGAATTTTAAACTGTGGTCATCAGGAGAGAATGTGCACCGTTTCAGGGCCTTCCTCTCAATGGTTTCAGTTGCACACCGCCCCCCCACCCACTGATGTGAGGCCCCATTATAACAATATACAAGTGTTGTAGATAAACTAGTTCAAATGTGGAACAGTGAAATTAAATTTACAAAAATTCCGAAAAACGGCAAACCTTGCATTCTGAGAATGCAACGTGAACCTCATTACGCATTCACAATCAGTCATGTCATATATATATTGTGTGTATTTAGGCAGAATTTTTTCATTGATGCATGTTTCATTAAATAATATAGACAAGCTTTGTCTTTATTTTATGTAAATTCTTTTCATATCATCTGGTAAGCTTAATAACATTATCATTAAAAGACAAAAGAAAATCATCATATTGATACATATTTTTTAATCATATCTATGCTTTCAGCTTATGTAAGCCATTATGAAAGATGAAATTACAATATATTAACCAATACACAGACAAAACAATGATAGTCTGTTTTTGTTTGCATGGAAGATTTCCAAGCAATGACAAACGCATGCATACAAGACACTGGAAGTGAAAATCGCACTGCAGCTCATGACATCACACATGACCTCACAAGAGTGAAAACAAGAAGTATTAAGTATGGGAAGGCATTGGTAGAAACCAATGGCTTCTGTTATCAATTATAGGCATTTAAGAATATTTATGGAGATTTCATAGTTTATTTTGTTCAGGTTAGGTTTCAACTGTTTTATGTATATATCTTCAAGAATTTTTAGTTTTTGTTTATTGTTTTTATGTTTAATTTGTTTTCAACAAGGATTTTCCGGAATTGTGTACGTGGCCAGGCATGTTGTTTTAAATGCCTAAAAATGTTAGAGTTATCAGTCAAGTGTAGAGTCATGCATCACGTAAGTGAGTCTGTAGTGTGTCTTGAAGTTATACACATAGATATATATGTACATATATTATTCTTTTTAGTACTGCTTTGTTCCTAATAACCATTATACTATATAGCATCACTGTAAACTATTTCAACCTTTCAGCTTAAATCAACATTAATAATAAAATCCCTCTTCTTAATGTCTTGGTTAAAATAACTTTACTACCTTTCTTCATAAAAATAACACTAGAGAAACCTGTCTACACAACCACAAAAAATGGAAAATATATATATATATATATTTATTTATGCAATTTTTCATATATATTATTTATATATTATATATGCGCTCAATATCAGCGATAGAGATAACATATTTAGTTGGATTGATGTGAGTTTGTATATACATATACATATATATATATATATATATATATATATAGTGTGTGTGTGTGTGTATATATATATATATATATATATAGTTTGTCTCTATATATTTAGTTTGTATATATATATATATATTTATATTTAGTTGGATTGATGTGAGTTATATATATATATATGTGTGTGTGTGTGTACATTTTTGCCTAACTAAAAACCTTCCTAACAATTTTCTCCTTTATAACAGCTGCCATAAAAATACACATTTAGCTCAGAAAATGCTAATATTGTAGCCCATGTTGTCACTTATCTCATGAAATTGGCACTACTGAGCATAAGATAAACTGTCAGAGGATAGTCAAATATTTGGGATGTGTTCCAAATCAGAAGTTATAAAATCCTAATGTCCAGCAAATAAAAAAAATCTAAAATAAAAATCTTTTCATTATATTTAAAGCATTTATATACATTTACAATTTATAAGTTATACTTATGTGTAGTTATAATTGTAAACATTTGTTGTATATTACTGCTTGACTCAAATAAGGTGACGAGCACTTACATTTAATAATATATAAATATCTTTATTGCTTGAGTTGCACCAATTGGGTAGAGTGAAGGTGAATCACAGATGTTAGGATTGTGCACACAGGAATTGATGGAGACAAAATCTTCAGTGAAACTCTAGCCAGCCTCTCTCTCAGGCCAAGAGTTGGACCATTTTTATAACATTTGGACAACCACGCAACTACATATGGCTACACCTTCTTTTAGTATGTCTCCTATGCAATTTCTTGTGGCCATACCTCTTCCAGCCATGTGTCCATGCAACTTTGCGTGGCCGCACCTTTTCCAGCATATACCAATGCAAGCACACATTTCCTTCCTCTCGGGATACCTTTGTGCCCTGTTTATTCAAAGTACAGGACACCAGTGTGTCCTGTTTATTTTAGCCATTTCCTGTTCATGCTATCACCCATTCCAATTTTTGCTCCCTCTCTGATGCAGCAGAAGTGAGGTCAAAGGTGTTCCTCAACTGATATCCAACACATTGAGAACAAAGAACTACAACTACTATATATTGTTATAATAAGCGTTTGGTCATGGAAGGCAAGGAATAATGAGGATTAGGTTTTTAAATGACATGTATTTGTTTATATATGTAGAGTGTTTTATATATGTGGAAAAGATAACCCGAGACTAGAACATGTTAAAATTGTAGTGATTAGAGAAGCATCCACTGGGGAGTTGGTTTCCACAAAGTAGTGGTTTGTTGGAAGAAGCTGTGAAAATGAGAACCGGTGAAACTAAGGAATGTACATTTTCCATGGAAATAGCAATTGAGTAGCAAATGGCTTCCAAAGTTTTATCTGTGGCAAAAGGAGTTGTATCGTGGAAAACATCCACAAGACTTTGAAGACATTTTTGAACAACATCAACATTGGAAAGTGAAGACTGGGCAGCTCCTTTTCCCCATATATTCAACAATAATCCAATTTTTGCCCCGATGAGATGGAGAATAGTAGGAGCATGAGGAACTAGCATTATTTATACTGTTTATATGCAGACGCTTGTCTGCATTTGTTGTTATCACAATACTTCAGCATGTCTTCACAGTAGAGTAAGAACAGACTATCTCTGTAGATTAAATAAAGGGTTTGATTTGAATTCTCTGTAGGTTACCCAGTTTGACAACCTGATGAAGGCAACTGGGAACAGTGGCCAAAATAATAACCCTAGACTAGAACATGTTAAAATTGTAGTGATTTCAACAAAAAAAAATGAAGGCAATAGTCCACATGTAAATAGTGTATATAATCATTTGAAAACATTCCAAAACAGTAAAGAGCAATCATAGATAAGATATATAAATTAAGAAATAAGCTTAAAGAAACATACAGTGGATTAACAAATAAAATATTTTTGTTACAATATTTATCAAATATATTTATACTTATTATCTATATTTCTTTCTGCATCTATGCTGATGGTGATGGAAATAATACACTGAAATATTCATATTTTCTTCTATGATTCTGCTCTCATTTAATTCTCTCCAGGTATTTTTTCTCATATAAAGATCTTTTCCATATATCCTTATGTTGTCGTGTTCAAGATGTTTTAACAGGAAACAAATCCTACGAATAGAATCTGTCCAGATTTTATCTGAATTAGTTTTTTTTTATTGGTTTTATTGATTATTTATTGAATATTCCCATCAATACAGATTACTGATTGACTAACCACTTGCTTGGTTGTCTTGCTGCTTTTGCAAAGGCCTTGATTGGAGGACAGTCGGTCATTGCCCACTGGGGTCAGCCTCAGTCTGGGACTGTCTGCAAATCAATGAAATCCACTCAGAGAAAGACAAAAACTTCTAACACTGTAGAACTCCCAAGAAAAATAAGAATTTGTGGAAGCATATTTTTCAACAATTTACTTACTTTTTTGTCTTTAGCTGTTTTTTTTGGGGGGGGAGGGGGTTTACTCAATATTTTACTATATTAAGTATGTACTTACTCTTAATTTATATTATGAACTTATATTTTTTATAAACCAACTAGAATATTGCAGTACTTAGTCAATTTTTCACCGATATGACGTGACTTTCCTCTGTCTTTTCTACAAATATTTTTATGGCAACTGCTCGGATGAGCTTTTTCTCTGGTACTCTGAGTAATCGTACTACTAGATTGGCATCTAGGTCCCACCCTTTTACTGTTGTAATAGTTAAATCTATCCACCACTTCTAGATAACTACAATCATCAAAAATTGAAATGTAATGTCAATCCACATCTTCTATCTTCTTGAACCCCATTCATCTTTTATGCTTTTCTTGATTTTTCCAATACCCTGTCTTTTCTCTCACTTTCACTCTTTGAAATAATTAAAAAAAAAAAGACCTCCAAAAGGTGTTATAAAACCAATGTTTACTCTTTTTTTAGGGTTATTAAAGATTAACTGCCAATAAAATCATATCTTAAATTCCAGAAAAGTATGGTCCAGTGCTACAGATCCTTGATAAAATCCAAAGAATCAGCAATATTATTGGTCCTGACCTGGCATCTCGGCTTCCACTGTGATGTTGCTTCCTTCTGTCTTTTCTATAAATACTTTCATGGTAATTGTTCGGATGAAATCTTTGCTGTGGTATCTATCTAGACTTTATGAATTTAAGCCCAGTACTAGATTGGTGACAAGGTCTCATCAATTTACAGTTGAGTTGGTGAGATGTAACTATAAGTTCTATAATAACGGTTTCTTTTCTTGCACTTCTCGCTTGTGGAACTCCCTTCTGGCTCCATGCTTTCCAGTTAACTTTTAATCTTCAAAAGTTTAAATTCAATGTTAATCAATCACTATCTACTGTCCTCCTGATTACTCTTTTTTTGTTCTTGCTCCTTTGTAAGGTTTCCGTTTTTTAATATAATAACCTCTTCTGTCTTGATGTCCTTACTGCCTTGCTTGAGGTGAACACAATAAAAAAAATAAATAATTGACACTACTCAAAATGGGTAGAAAAACTGAGGATAGCATCCACCAATTGCATTAATCAAAAAATCATTGCATTCTTTGAATGAAAGCAACTCACGTGTGGGCCTGTACAGCCATAACAGATGCTGCACCACCATCAGCATCTGAGGCATAACTCTTTGGGCATAGATCCAAGGTTTTTAGGATGCCACATGTTGCAATCTTAAGCTGCTCGTCTATAATTTAACTCTGTCTATATTTCTGAGATGAGATGTACACTATTTACATTATTCGGACTAATGTCCTCATCTTTGTCGCCATATTTATCACAACGTTTCAGCTGTTATACACTCCGGCCTTCTTCAGGTGGTTGGAATGTCGAACTGAACCCTTTATTTCGCTCACTGGGGTAGACTGTTCTAGTTCCATGTGCCATGTTTTTGATTAAGGCAGTGGAGAACTTTCAGAGGGAATTTAGCAGGAGATAACTAATAACTGACATCCATCAAAAACATGGCACATGGAACTAGAACAGTCTACCCCAGTGAGCGAAATAAAGGGTTCAGTTCGAAATTCCAACCACCTGAAGAAGGCCGGAGCGTACAACGGCCGAAATGTTGTGATAAATATGGCGACAAAGATGAGGACATTAGTCCGAATTATGTATATAATTTAACTGTTATTTTCCTTACATGTCCCCATAAATTGGATTGGTATTTTTGTACTTTAAGCTTGTTGGCATCTAGTTTGGTACACTTGAGCTTCAGTGTTTTTGGTATCTGGCTTGGGATATTTGACATTCACACTGGGTGGTATATATAGGAGTTTTAATCTCTCAAACATAAAACTGCATTTATTTGACATTGTATTAAATGATAGGAAGTGAATGAGAAACTATTCCTCTTACCGCCTACATCCTGGGCAAGACGCTAAACTACATCCACGTCCTGGGTAAGACACTAAACTACATCCAACAGCAAGGCCTCTGATCTGGAGGTTTTGAGGAGCATGGAACCACCTCTTAATTGCTGATGTTCCCTGGTCCACCATGGCTCAGGGTGGTAGCACCTGTTAGGGTCCTAGTTATAGGCAAATAGTTAACCCCCCAAACTGGGGTCAAAGCACTATGAAAGTATAAAAATAGGTTTTTTAATACCATCAATATATTTTTGTAAAAAAATATTAACAGCAATAAATTTTGAAGAAAATAATTATTACCAGTAATACATTTTTAAAAAAAAAATATTACCAGCAATAAAAATTTTGTTGGCATTAAATAACCCATTGAGGTTGATATGTTGTAAAACAAATCAAAACCAAACCAAATCCTCTTACTCTGTAATGCTCTACCTTAAGTGGCTCTTGAGCTTTGTACAAAGTGAACGTTATTTCTAAGATAAGTTAAGGATATGATGTGGTGATTGTAAAAAGACAATGAAAACCAAAATCTTTTTTCCACAAAAAGCTTTGGAAAAAAATGTGTTAGTGACTTTGAAGTTGTATCATTGTCACAATTAAGTTTTTCCATGGGACTTGCAAAAAAAAAAAGAAAAAGTTCTTCCCTGATATCTGTACAAAACTAGTCTTTCCCTGATAACTATCAGAATAGTAGTACAAATAATAATAATAATGAAAATTTTAACTGTATTTAAGATCTTTAACTTTCCTTGTCTTATGTCTTTGCTATTTCTTTTCTTCACTGCGAAGTCTACCTTATCCAACAAGTAATATACTTAACAAGGTTGTGTAGAAGATGAATTGGGAAAAGGATGGTAAACAGTGCATTATTCTACAAAGAATGGAATGTTGTGGAGAGGTATGATCGTCCATGTTCTAGCACATTGATTAGCTGCAATTAGTAGCTACCCTGGTCCTGTCTTCTTCACCCGTATGTTGTCCTATGCTGTCCAGGATCTGGAGCAGGGAGTCTACATTCACTACCGTTTGGACAGCTCCCTCTTTAACCTTTGTCACCTCACTACCAAGACAAAGAGCCTACAAGATCTCCTCCAGGAAGTCCTCTTTGTTGATGGCTGTGCACTAGTGGCCCATACAGAGTCTGATCTTCAGCTGATACTTGACTGTTTCTCTGGCGCCTCCAAGCTCTTCAGCCTGACAATCAGTCTCAGCATGACTGAGGTGCTTCATCCACACACACAGTGAATGCAGTTAAGTATGGCAAGAAGTAACATGTTGGCAGCAGGCAGACTAGGTTTAAAGCTCCATGTTCTACACTCAGGATTGTCCCATGGAACATTAACCTACTGAATTAAAGCATTGGTTTATGAATTTAGTGAATGTAATTGTGAGTTCAATCTCTGGGTTGGGTAATACATAGTTAGAATGAGTGAAAAGAGGGTGAGCAGTACTAAATAAGAAAGAGGCAAGAACAATCTACCAATATAAGTAAAGGATTCATTTTGAAATTCTTTGTAGATTACTGAGATTAGCAAATACCTGATGAAGGCTGAAGAGCACACTGGTCAATAATGAGGACTCTGTATCCCAGAAATTCAAACAGAAAGTTTTTAAAAAATCCACTCACAAAAAAAAAACAAACAAGAAACATTTATAATGTAATATTGAAATCTTTTCAGAACAAATAAGGATTTAAATATGTTTAGATATTTGGTCAGATTTTGACAAGGATATCAAACCAAGACCTTCCAAGTACTAACTCAATTTTATTTCATCTTATTTTTCTAGTTTTATTCACACTAGTAGTATTAGATAAATATTATGTCAATTTCTTAGATGAAGCTTTTTCAATTTGTTATGTTCCGTGCTAAGGGAATAAATACTTAACACCAGTTGGATAATAGAAGAAAGGTTTATTGTACACAACCAGTACAATATGAAATACGGTACAGTTATATACACAGGTCAATCTAGTAGTGAGTGCCACTAATTGGAAAGTCGGATGTGCTTGCATCGTCTAGATCTCCCTCTCTCTCAAGTCTCTCTTAGACAGTTCACTTTATAGGTACTTACATGGGGGTGACAGGTTATTCCATTACATCATAAATATTATTAATTTTTGAATAGTATTTCTTTCATCTCATTTCTCTTTATTTACATGAGTAGTATTTTAGGAGGCATGGTAGAATAATGGATAATGGCTCGGATTGAGGAATCAGAGAGCCAAGTTCCAATTCCAGTCGAATCCATTACATTCACTTACATGTGCTAATACCCTTGGGAAAGTTATGAATCCTCTTCTTCTCCCCCTAGCTATGAGTAAATAGCAAGACAGACTGGGTTCTGTAGCCTTGGATGGCAACTGATCTACTGTAGAAAGAAATGGCAACCTACTGTGGGAAAAAATTTGTCTCGTCAGTCATGTATCGAAAGTTACATGATCGCCTAAGCGTGTATCACACATTTAAGGTCCACTCTGTACAAAGCCTGGGGGCCACTTAAAGTAGAGGGTTATGTTAAGAAGCAGTTGATATGGATAGGAGAGGAAGGTAACTATTAACCTTAGACTTGAACAGGTTAAGATTGTAATGATCAGGGAAGCATACGCTTGGGAGTCGGCTCCATAGAGTAGTGGTTCGTAGGAAGAATCTGTTCAAGTAAAATTTATTTCATACTGATGGAATACAAAGGGAATGTGGGTGATTTGCTACAATGTAAGTGGCATGGCAGGTCCTAGCGGTGAAGGTTTTGAACAGGGTGGGGGACCAAGGAATGTACTTCATCTGAGAACTTTCTATGGAAGCAGGGATAGAGCAGTGTGAGGCTTAGCACACCTCATCTGTGAGAGAGATGCTGGAGGGTATTTGAATCTTTTGGATGAAGCCTTTTTAATTATTATTGAATTTTGAATAGTATTTCTTTCATCTTATTTCTTTTGCTTTATTTACTCTCATACTATTGGATGTATTATATTGCATTCAAACAACTGTTCAACATGTGTCAAGTTAGATTTGGTCGAGATCAAAACAAACAATTAAAATGTGTGCAACATCACGACCTAACATGCGCAAGTGAAATATTTGCGTGGTCGTCTATAATGATTTTTACGAGCGCGTCAGTAACGGCAAACACGTTCAGGAAACTTTCATTACAGGTAGAAGCTGCAAAGAAGAACAAACATTTTATTTATTTCATTACAAGAATTGACAAAGAGGAATGATCAATTAGCTTATTTTCATACCCTGCCTGGTAGCAAATGCTGCTGGTGGCGCTAGGAGTGGTGGTCCTGCCATAGCTGTGATATCACCCCTGGTCGGTGGCTGATGAAGACATAGTATCGCACGTACTAACACACGTTGTATGTTAAAATTTTTTCTTAAATGAAGCCTTGTCAATTATTATTGAATTTTGACTAGTATTTCTTTCATCATATTTCTTTTGCTTTATTTACACTAGTAGTATTAGATGTAATATTTGAATCTTTTGGGTGAAGCTTTTTAATCATTATGAATTTTGTCAAGTATTTTATTAGTTTTGCTTTATTTATAGTATTAGGATTATACGTAATATTCTTAGATGAAGTATCATTATTTATTATTTACTCAGGGCTAGTATAAGGTGAAAGGCTAGATGTTTACAACCTGACCCTGAAGTTTTTCTAAGAAAAATATCCTGGTATTTCATAAGATCTTTGGAAATTTTACACAGTGGTCAATGTGCTGCCATTGTGGCTTTTTGTTGTAGCTGATAGTTTGGCCATTAAAGGCTGGAGTTGTATAGCTAATGATTTGTCATGATCAGTTATCCAGAAATACCCTTGCATTAACAAGCGTATGTGATGATTTAAATTATAATAATATTGCAATTTGCATCAGATTTTCTCTATTTAGGTCAATTGACTTGGTATATTTAGGTAGCCAATAGATTACATTACTTTATTCTGAATAATTTATGCTATTATAGGTTTATACATTTTTGTCTCCATCAAACTTGCTGTCTCTGCATTTAATATTTGGTCATCTATATTTGTCTAGGTCTTGCAAGATAAAAAGATTATTTAATATTAAATGAAATATTATTTGAATTTGATAGATGAACCATTGTCTTTAATTATTAATTTTTGATGAGTATTTCTTTCATCGTATTTCTTTTTGCTTTATTTACACTAGTAATATTAAATGTAAAGAGTCTTTCATCAAGACGGATTATATATAAGGGTGTTTCATTAAGATGGATCAAAGTCAGCAGTAAATAAGTCAGTGTTATTGGCAAAAATGTATTTATTTCTCTATTGGATCATGCTATTTAAGTCATGGAAATTATGTGTGAAAAATAATATTGCCCAAATGCCTACTAAATCTGAAAGAAAAAGAAAAAATCATTAAATACTTAAACTTAATTCACATTTAAAATTGGTCCAAGTTATTGGAACACTCTTTATTTGAATTTCTTGTATAAATGATAGTCAATTATTCATTTTTGAGGAGTATCTCTTTCACCTTATTTCCTTTGATTTTTTTGTATTATATATAATATTTGAATTTCTTAGATGAATAGTTGTTCATTATTATTTTTCACAATGATAGCTGAAAGTGCAATACAAATTGGTATACCGACATTCAGGGCCAACTCTGTGGTTGCTGGCACCCTAGGCAGAATGAACTTCGATGCCCTTACAACATAAAAAAAAGGGGGAAAAACTGAAAATGTAGAATAATGAGTTTATTACAATATAAAATTTAAACATGCTAAAGAAAACATTCATTGTTGTACCTAAAACATTTTTCTAACCTTCAGATCTGCAAATATTTTCATGGCTCTTTCTACACCTCTCCTCATTAGAAGATCATTTTCTATTGACAAAATAGCCAAAGAATTTAATCTGTCTTCAAGTATGATCCCCAACACATGACATGATGGCACCCTCAGCCTTGATAGTGCCCCGGGTGACTGCTCAAGTTGCCAGTACCTTGTGCCAGCACTGTATAACTAATGATATATTGTGTCCAGTTGTCCAAAAATATCCTTACAAAACTTGAATTTGATTAACAACTCTATGAGGTCTGATCAAATGTATTAGGTCTGTTGCTATGGTAGCAGAGCTAACAAATGTATAGTGAAGGTGCTTGGCACAGATTGACTTTGAACTCTGTTGTGCATGTATACTAAGTTATAACATTCTTGCTTACTTCTATTGTTAATAGCAGTGCTTGGAAGGAAAGTGTGTAGAGTGCAGGCATCTCACAATGACACAGAGCTTCCATCAGTGACCATGGATTTTTGAATGAATACATACCAATATTTCATCAGCATGGTTGATACTAACCCCTATAAGAGTGACTCATTGTGTTTTCTCAGGCTAACATTTTCTGCTGACATGAAGTCCTTTTGTCTTGTTTTCCTTGACTACCTTCAGTAGGAGATCCTGTGTTTTCCTCTCTTTGTCTGCTATCAACACTATGTTGTTTGTATATTTAATGTTAAGATTGTGGCCACCAATAATGAATCCTGGTAGGAATTCTAATTCCTATCAGGATTCTTTAAGAGGTAATTCTTTAAGAAGGAATTCTAATATATATATGTATATGGTCGGATCAAAAAGTATTGGAACTGTTGCTATGGTAACAGAGCTGAAGTATGCAGAGTGAAACCACTTGGTACAAATTGAACTTGAACTCTGTTGCACATAAACATTAAGTTATAACATTCTCATTCACTTCTGTAGTTTATAGCAGTGTTTGGAAGGAAAGTGTGTAGAGTGTGATCATCTCAACACACCACATATGTTTCATCAGTAACCATAGGTTGTGCAGCAGTTTGGGGACAAGGACATTATTCTCCAGATCTTGCCCTTCATGAATTTTTTCTCTTTCCAAACATCAAATCCCACTTAAAAGGGTCAAGAATTCAAGATGTCCTGAAAATCCAAGGGAAGGTGCTGAAGCAGCTGATTGCTATCCCAAAAATGGAGTTCCAGGAATTCTTCCATCAATGGAAATGACCCTTGATTTGTGTGGCTTCAGAAGAGGAATATTTCAAAAGAGATTAAATGCAAAATTGATGTGTTAAAGTTTTCATTTTATAGCATCAATCACTAAAATTTTTGATCAAACCATCTATATGATAATTTAACTTACCTCTACCTTTTCTATAAATATTTTCATGTGAGTTGTTCTCATGAGCTTACCAATTTAGTAGCTCAACTTTACAAAATAAAGTGCAGTACTAGATTGGCACATAGGCCTCACCATTTTATTGTTGAAATTTCTAGATATATTTGTAGTGGATCGTGGCTGTGATGTTGTTGAGTAGACGTAGAAGAAACACATGTGGGTTAAGATTTCCTGCTAGCCGGTCCAACTACATGAGAAAGTTGGACTTTAATTAAGTCCAAAGAAGGCAAAGAAAAACCAACACAAGACCGATAAATATATGTATACAAATATATATATTAATAACAAGTTACATGGAACAGTTACAAAGGACAAAGTGTGTGTGTAAATATTATATATGTGCATGTGTGTGTGTGTGTGTGTATTGTGCTTAGCGTGTTCCCAGCATTTGAGAAACGCTATCTCTGTGAGCACTTACATTTGCGAGGTGGTAAGGCTGAAAGCCTGAGGAAAAAGAGAGGAAGAGGCGAAGTGTCAGCGACTATTTATAGTCAGGGAAGAGAGACCCCTGATGAAAGGGCTAACGAACTAAAGGAGAAGTTAACTTCGACATATTCATTAATTCTATTGTTTTTTTTTTTTTCTCTCACAGTTCTCATTTATGGAACAATCTTGTAGCTTGTTGATTCCCAGTCAATTTTGATCTTCAAAATTTAAAATGCAATGTCAATCATCATCTCTCTTCTTGAATTTTGTTCTTTTATTGTCCTCTTTAATAATGATTTTTTCCAGATTCTTTCATGTTCACTAACCCCTGGCATCTTAATGGTTTTATCGTCTTTCTTGGGGTGAAATGTTTAAAAACATAATTTTAATAATAATCCAATTTGCAAAAGATTTTCTCTTTTTAGGTGAATTGAGTATTTGCATTTCAACATATCTTTAAAATCTTATTAAAAGACTTTGTTACCTTGATTCAGAATAGTTTCTGCTATTATGGGATTATATTTTTGTCTTTGTCAAATTTACTGTCTCCAGTTTTAATATTTAGTTATCTATATTTGTCTAAGTCTTTCAAGATAGCTATTTTTTTCCTGCCCAGAACTGGAATTCTTATCAAAAGACTTGGCTTTATCCAGCAGTTTGTAACTTAATAATTTTCCACATAATTTAATTTTCTGCAACATCGTAGTGCAATTTAGTGAAGTGTATTTTGAAATTTCATTTATTCTGAATCACAGTTATTGTCACACTTTGTTGTCTGGGTTTCTGAGATGTCTTTAATTTATTATAATATTCTTTATACTTCTTGTTTTTTTTTTTGAAAGACCAAAAAATGAAGAAAGCAATAAAAGATAGTCAGATAAACAGCTTGTCTATGTGGACTTAAGACGATTTAAAGACAATTTCTTAACCAGTTGCTTACCAGTCAGCCAGAATCATACCATAATTGTTTAACCTTTACACCAAGGTAATCCTAAGAGGACTAGATATCCTATCAAGATTTATTATAGATGGACCCAATCTTAATGACATCAGGTATGCAGATGACATGATGTTGATTGCAAACTCGGAAAAGAATCTGCAGGTTCTTCTAAACAATGTAGAAAAGTAAGACGAGAAGACAGATAGCTGGAGGTACACCCCAATATGCAAGCTTCAAATTGGTGCATTAAAATCAAGCAAGTACAGTATCTGCCTGGTGTTTTAACAGATGATTGAAAATATAATCCAGGAAGCTAACAGTGTATTGGAATAGTGAATCTTTATTTAAAAAAAAAAACTATTATGTAAATTTGTGTAACTTTGTATAATATTTATGCATTACACCCTAATCTTTATTCGGTAAAAATTTCATTGCTAATCATGCATTACTTTTTAAGTAATACACATATTTATGTCTTTGTTGTTTCTGTTCCTTATATTATGGCCACTACTGTACATGGATAAATAAAGCAGGCCATGAATATCCCACTAGAAATAGACATCAATTCTTTAAATATTGTACTTACCCGTGGCATTTACACCAGAAACCCATCAAGGTAATTGGTATCATGTGCTTGAGGTCCAGGTGACTGTTCTCCCCAGGCAATACCTCTATATTCAGAATGTCCTGTGAGTGTCATATTCTCTCAGCCCTATTCCCTCATTATGTGCTTAGCATATTTCAACTATGTCTTTCTGGCTCTGTGTATAAGTGTCCTTTTTGTTTTCATTTTCCTTAAAACTTCCTTGTTGCTCACATATTCCATCCTTGGTATGCTCAGCATCCTTCTGTAGAACCATATCTCTGCTGCCACAAACCTCCTCTTCATCTATGAGGAAATTTTCTAGCATTCACTGCCATATATATATATATATATATCATAATGAGAAGCCACGTATACTTTTCTTAATATGTATATATAGAAAAGTTTCAAATTAAAATTATAATGTTTTATTTTATGAAAGTATTTATTTATTTATATTTATTTATATATATATATTCAAATTGTCCTCAATTTTCATCAAAATTGAGGACAATTTGAAATATCAAATATATATATAATAAATAAATTCATAAAATAAAATATTTTTAATTTATATATATATATATATATATATATAATTCAACTGCAGACATCTGCTGATTAGGGATTATGAGAAGTACAAGTAAAGCTAACTTAAAATTTCAGACATTAAGTTTGATTAGTCTCACATTATTTATTTGCAAATAATTATAATACAGTACAGACAAAAAGTTTGGAGTGACCCTGCATTTCTATAAAAAAAGACATCAGAAAATGCGCTATGTTTGTATTTTTTTAAAGTAAAAGATAACCTTATAGCTCAAAGGTATTTTTTACACATATTACTAAATTGAAATAGTGTTTATTGATTATGGGTTGTTGTCTTTTGATATGATGGGCCTGCAAAGGTTTTAATCATTTTTTTGCTGTTGGATTAGCAAAGTAATGTATTGCAAACCAAAATTTAATGCTAATAATAATAATAATAATAATAATACAACAGTGGGTAACAAGGAACTTGCTACCATCGAGTGTCAGTTCTCTGTGTCAAAAAGATAAAGCTGCTATATCAGTTAAAATAGGAGACAAAAAAGAGAATGTCATTTTCACACTGGATAATGCTGTTGTTATGGAGACATGATGCTTACTCACTTGGAATGGTTCCACGTATGCCTGATGTTACCATGACATATTTCTTCATAATATTTTAAATTTATATTGTTTTGTAATTTATATGATTTAATAAATTGTTTAATTTTTTACATTCAATTGTTATGGTAACATAATGTATGTTCACTTTGAGTGGCATCTTGCATGTTTTTTTGTTAGCATCATAATAGGTTTCCTCATTACTCATTCAGTCATAATATCATGTTGATAATAATTATCTGATAATGGGCAAGCCTATTGTTATGGACAGAGAGGCAAACAGGAAAAAACATGATGTTTTTCATTATTATATAAGGCTGTTTATTTTCGAGTATAGTTTTGCTAAAATATTCTGATCATATTCTTCGAATTATTTCAATAAAACCACAGCAAAACGAGCTACACTTATTTGTCTGTCTGTTGGAACATGATTCAGGCAAGCTTGAGCAGCATGAATTTTTCCAATCAAGTGTGGAGTGAAGTCATAATAGTTTTATTTTAATGAATGAAATAATTTTTATTTGGTACAGATTGTGTTTGTATTTTTAACCAATTATAATTCATCTTTTTCTGACCTGTAGCAAGATTTTTATTTTTGCTTTAAACCAATGAGAATTTTTTTAAATTTTCTTTTTTTGTCCAATGGCAATATTTCATTGCATTTTTTTTGTTCACCAAATCTCTGCTTTTTTTTTTCTGAGAAATAGCAGTTCTTGATTTTCTCAATTGACCAATGAGTATTCTGTATTTCTCTTATTTGCCAAAAGCAGTTATTCATTTTCCTGTTTGTCCTATGGCAAGTCTTCAGTTTCTTTTATAGCCTGTGATACCTCAATATTTTTTCCCACAAACTAATGAGAGGAATTACTGAGAGCCCTTCTTTTACGTTTTATTTATTTTGATATTGATATCAATTGTCATTAAAAAATTTGAAGCTTGCAAGCATCATCAAAACTTTTGAATAACCATGATGGAAATAATTAATTTCAACAAGTAAAATTTCTGTCACATAAAATTTTTTAAAAATTGTGATAGAGCACATAATGTTTTCTGCAATATTTTTTATTTAATCATTTCACCCCAAGCAAATCAGAAATGCCACTAAGACACAAGGAGTTACTGGTAGTGAAAGAGAATGAGAAGAGTTTAGAATCAACCTGAAACCAAATCCTAAACAGGAAACAAGGGATATACTTCTGCTTTTGTTTAAAACACTGATAGGTATGTGTTGTGTTGGAAACCTACCACCCCTCTTGAAGATGAACTTGTCTGCGTCTGTGAACAAAGACTTTAAATAGTGGCATGTCAGTTGACATGGAGGAAGACAGAGAAGTTCTTAGCTGAGCTAGTTATTGACTACTCAGGCGATTTCTGTACCTTTTTACCAACCTATTAAAACCCTTTTTATTGTTATGTGTTATTTGGCGTTTGTCTCTACTAACCCCAAATCAACATCATAACAGTGTGTGAACTGGATGAGGCATGAACCTCTCTATTCCTACTGAGAAAGAAAAATGACAAATAAATAGCAAATAAAATATTAGTGTTTAGGTGGAGATGTTAGAAGAATGTTACTTGTCACTTTTGATACTCACTTTCAGTCTTCCTCTAAACTATGACCTTCAAAAATTTAAATGCAATGTCAATTATCATCATCTCTAATTTTTTAGCCTTGTTCTTTTGCTGTTCTTTCTCATCAATAAGATTTTTTTCAGTTTCTTTCACTATCAGTAACCCCCTTGTGTCTTAGTGGCTTTATTGCTTTGCTTGGGGTAAAAGGATTTAAAAAAACTATTAATAAGCACTTAGCAAAGTATCCATTTCTTTTAATTATCTGTGTAAACTAATGGATAAAAAGATTTCACTTGCAATATCAATAACTCAGCTGTCAAATCTACGCTTCTTGAAAATTCAGGACTGTTAACTGAGCAGGTCAGCATGTCTCTACTGATCATGCTTGGATTGTGAAGAATTTTTTGAACCAAGGAAATTACATTTATACATCATGTGATTCATATGAAATCCACTTTTTATTATTTTATTTTTTTTATCTACATTTTATTATTTTTAATGTGTATATTAATGCTTAGAATATTGCCGCCATATGTGGTCCGGTGCTCCTGCTATTTACCTTGACCTCCTTGATAAAATCCAAAGAAGAATCTGCAATATTATTGGTCCAGATCTAGCAACTCAGCTCAAGTTACTTTCCCATTACTGTAAGGTTGCCTCTCTCTGTCTCTTCTATAAATCCTTTCATGCTAATTGTTTGAATGAACTCTTCGATATGGCACCTAGAGTTTTTGAAATTAAGTGTAGCACTAGACTGGAATTGAAATCGCATCAATTTACAATTGAACTGGCTAGATGTAGGAATAAATTCGATGCTAACAGTTTTTTCTTTCACACTTCTCACATGTGGAACTTCCTTCTGGCTCTATGCTTTCCAGCCAACTTTAATTCTGCAAAAATTTAATTGCAATGTCAATCGCTATATCCTGTCCACTTGATTACTCTCTTCACTTTCTTCTCATCATTAATGTTTCTGTTTGTAATTCGTCCACACCCTGTAACCTCCTTGTGTCTTAGTGGCTTTATTGCCTTGCTTGGGGTGATTTCAATTAAAAAAAAAACATGCTTATGTATCATGTAAAATTTGAAGGCAGGCTTATAAAATTTTGAAAGCATTGTTCCTTCGAATGATTATATATTTTATGATATGTCAAATGTTCAAATCTTAAACAGAAAGTAAACAGCTAACAGTATAGCTATTATTTTTTTACTGTGTGACAAGACAGAGAGAATATAAAAAATAACTCAAAATGTTGATCATTTAATATTTATCGATATTCTGCTATGTTTTTAAGTATAATTTTCATCATTTTCAATGCATTCATATATTAAAATAGTATGAAAATCATGAAAAGGAATTTGGCAGATGCTAATGTGTCTTTTATCACGTGAGCATATCTTGTCATTCCTTTATCATGTGAACAACAGTTGCATTGTATATCTTCTTGTAGCATACCTATGGACGATAATGGGTATGTTCCCATTCACATAAATACAGTAGTAAATACTGTAATTAGATCTGCAGTTGGAGATTCATTTTGGAATTCACTTGACTCACTTCTACCAGTTGACTACTTCTTCTACATGCCACTGGCGAATCTTATATATGTTGTTCTTGTCCTAAGTATTATCGTTTATTACCAAACTTTATTTGAATATTCTATTCAGTAACCTTCCTGCCTACACTCATTTCTCTTCCATTTGAAAAGGAGTAAAGGTTTATAGATTTTCCTGTTTAGGATGGGTTTTCTGGTTCCTTCTAAAGTCTTTTTCATTCTCTTTCACCTCCAGTAGTCCCTTGCTTCTTAGTGGCATTATCACCTTGCTTGGGGTGAATAGAAAAGTAGAGGTTTATCCCTTGTTTCCTGTTTAGGATTGGGTTTCTGGTTCCTTCTAAAGTCTTTTTCATTCTCTTTCACGTCCATTAGTCCCTTGCTTCTTAGAGGCATTATCACCTTGCTTGGGGTGAATAGAGAAGTAGAGGTTTATCCCTTGTTTCCTGTTTAGGATTGCGTTTCTGGTTCCTTCTAAAATCTTTTCATTCACTTTCACTCCCAGTAGTCCCTTGCTTCTTAGTGGCATTATCACCTTGCTTGGAGTGAATAGAGAAGTAGAGGTTTATCCCTTGTTTCCTGTTTAGGATTGGGTTTCTGGTTCCTTCTAAAATCTTTTCATTCTCTTTCACGTCCAGTAGTCCCTTGCTTCTTAGTGGCATTATCACCTTGCTTGGAGTGAATAGAAAAGTAGAGGTTTATCCCTTGTTTCCTGTTTAGGATTGGGTTTCTGGTTCCTTCTAAAGTCTTTTCATTCTCTTTCACGTCCAGTAGTCCCTTGCTTCTTAGTGGCATTATCACCTTGCTTGGAGTGAATAAGAGAAATAGATTTTTTATCATGAGATTGTTTCTGTTTAGGATTGGGTTTCTGGTTCCTTCTAAAATCTTTTTTCATTCTTTTTTCACGTCCAGTAGTCCCTTGCTTCTTAGTGGCATTATCACCTTGCTTGGAGTGAATAGAGAAGTAGAGGTTTATCCCTTGTTTCCTGTTTAGGATTGGGTTTCTGGTTCCTTCTAAAATCTTTTCATTCTCTTTTACGAACAGTAGTCTCTTGTTTCTTAGTGGCATTATCACCTTCTGTTGGAGTGAATAAAAGTAGAGGTTTATCCCTTGTTTCCTGTTTTGCATTGGGTTTCTGGTCCTTCTAAAATTAATTTTTTCATTCTGTTTTCACGTCCAGTAGTGAATTTGAATTCATTTTAGTGGCATTATCACCTTGCTTAAAATGAATAATTGAAGTTAGAGGTTTATCCCTTGTTTCCTGTTTAGGATACATTTTTTCTGGTTCCATCTAAAATCTAATTCATTTTCTTTTTTCACTGAATAAGTAGGAATACATTTTCCCTGCACTTTCTTATCTAAAAATTATAATTGTTTCTGTTCTGTTGGGATAATGTGAAAAGAGTTCCTTGTATAAATAGAGAATACATTTTTATTGCACATGAGATATCCCTTCTAAAATTAATAATTCCTTCTTTATTAATAATTGAGGTTTCTGAATAAGTAGGAAATACATTTTATTCTGAGATTTCAAACATCAGTAGTCCCTTGCTTTTAGTGGCATTATCACCTTGCTTGGAGTGAATAGATAAGTAGAAGGTTTTTCCCTTGTGAGATGTTTAAACATCTTTCTGGTTCCTTCTGTTCTTTTTCATTAATTTTTCATGTCCAGTAGTGAATACTTCTTAGTGGCATTATCACCTTGCTTGGATCTAAAATAGAAACTAGAGGTTTGGGGTAATGTTTCTTGTTTAGAGTGAATGGGTAGAGAATACATTTTTATTAAAATCTTTTCAAACATCTAAAATTAATAATTGACTGTTCTTTCTTAGTGGCATTAAAAGAGGAAGAGTGAATAAGTAGAGGTTTACATTTTTATGTTTACATGAGATTCAAACATCTAAAATTAAAATTCTTTTGTTCTGTTGGGGTGATAATACAAAGTGGAAGAGTGAATAAGTAGAGAATACATTTTATTGCACATGAGATAATGCAAACATCTAAAATTAATAATTGACTGTTCTAAAATAGTGATGTTAAAAGAGGAAGAGTGAATAAGTAGAGATTACATTTTTATTTAGAGATATGCAAACATCTAAAATTTCTGATGATAAAAGTCTTTGAATTAGAAATACATTTTCATTTTCACATGAGATATGCAAACATCTAAAATTAATAATTGACTGTTCTGTTGGGGTGATTAAAAAAGAGGAATAGTGAATAAGTAGAGAATACTTTTTTCTGTTCTGTTTACATGAGATATGCAAACATCTAAAATTAATAATTGACTGTTCTGTTGGGGTGATGATAAAAGTGGCATTAGTAGAGAATACATTTTATTGACATGAGATATGCAAACATCTAAAATTTAATTGACTTGTTTCTGTTTGATGTTAAAAGGGAAGAGTAAATAAGTAGAGATTACATTTTTATTCCACATAGTCAAACATCTAAAATTAATAATTGGCATTCTTTTGCTTGGGTGAATAGAAAAGTAGAGGTTTATCCCTTGAATCCTGTTTAGGATTGGGTTTTTATTGCACAAAGATATGCAAACATCTAAAATTACGTCCAATTGACTGTTCTGTTGGGGTGATTATAACCTTGGAAGAGTGAATAAGTAGAGAATTATTTTGTTTCCTGTTGAGATATGCAAACATCTTCCTTTAAAATCTTTTCTGTTGGGGTGATGTTAAAAGAGGAAGAGTGAATAAGTAGAGAATACATTTTTATTCATGAGATATGCAAACATCTAAAATTAATAATTGACTGTTCTGTTGGGGTGAATGAAAAAAAGAGGAATCCCTGAATTCCTGTAGAGAATACATTTTATTGCACATGAGTTCAAACATCTAAAATTAATAATTTCATTCTGTTGGGGTGATGTTAAAAGTCCCTTGTGAATAAGTGGCATTACATTTTTATTGCACATGAGATATGCAAACATCTAAGGTTTATAATTGACTTTTCTGTTGGGGATTGGGTTTCTGGTGAATTCTAAAATACATTTTTATTGCACATGAGATATGCAAACATCTAAAATTAATAATTGACTGTTCTGTTGGCATTATGTTAAAAAGAGGAAGAGTGAATAAGTAGAGAATAGATTTTATTCCATTGATTTCAAACATCTTTAAGGATTGACTGTTCTGTTTCTGATGTTCCTTCTAAAATACATTTTCATTCTCTGAGATATACAAACATCTAAAAGTAATAATTGATTGTTTGATGTTAAAAAGTGAAGAAGGGAATACACTTTTTTATTAGGATGAGATTTCTGGTTCCATCTAAAATTATTTTAATTGAGTGTTCTGTTGGAGTGCTATTTGTTAAAGAGAAGAGTGAATAAGTAGAGAATACATTTTTATTGCACATTGAGATATGCAAACATCTAAAATAAAATAATTTTCATTCTCTTTGATGTAAAGTAGTCCCTGAATTCTTAGTGAATACATTTTTATTGCACATGAGATATGCAAACATCTAAAATTAATAATTGAGGTTTTCTGTTGGGGTAATTCCTGAATTAGAGAATACATTTTTTTTCATGAGATATCAAACATCTAAAATTAATTTTTGACTATTCTGTTGGGGGTGATGATAAGTAGTCCCTTGAATAAGTAGCAGAATACATTTTTATTGCACATGAGAATAAACATCTAAAATTAATAATTTGTTTCCTGTTTTGGGTTTTGGTGAATAAGTAAAATACATTTTTGAGATATGCAAACATCTAAAATTAATAATTGCATTTCTGTTTGGGGTGATGATAAAAGAGGAAGAATGAATAAGTAGAGAATACATTTTATTGCACCTTGATATTCAAACATCTAAAATTAATAATTGACTGTTCTGTTCATTTGATGTTAAAAAAAGAGTGAATAAGTAGAGAATACATTTTTATTGCACATAGAGATATGCAAACATCTAAAATTTAATTGACTGTTCTGTTGGGGTGAATAAAAGAGGAAAAGTGAATAAGTAGAGAATACATTTTTATTGCACATGAGATATGCAAACATCTAAAATTAATAATTGACTGTTCTGTTGGGGTAATGATAACCTTTTCTTAGTGAAGAAGTAGAGAATACATTTTTTTGCACATGAGATATGCAAACATCTAAAATTAATAATTGACTGTTCTGTTGGGGTAATGAAAAAGAGGAAGAGTGAATTTAGAGAATACATTTTTATTGCACATGAGATATGCAAACATCTAAAATTAATAATTGACTTTTCTGTTTGGGATAATGGGTTTCTGGTTCCTGAATAAAGAGAATTCATTTTATTTCACATGAGATATCCAAACATCTAAAATTAATAATTCACTTTCTGTTGGGGTAATGTTAAAAATAGAAAGTAGAGAATACATTTATCCATGAGATTACAAACATCTTTAATAATTGACTTTCTGTTTCCTAATAAAAAAGCAAATTCTAAAATACATTTTTATTCACTTGTTCATCTAAAATTAATAATCACCTTTCTTTTGGAGTGAATAGTGAAAAGAGGTTTTAGTGAATTCCTGTTTAGAATACATTTTTTTTATTGCCATGAGATATGCAAACATCTAAAATTAATAATTGACTGTTCTGTTGGGGTGATGATAAAAGAGGAAGAGTGAATAAGTAGAGAATACATGAGATTTTGTTAACATTGGGTTTCTGTTGGGATAATTCAAACATCTAAAATTAATAATTGACTGTTCTGTTAAAATTAATGGCAAAAGTTCTGTTGCTTGAATAAGAATAGTGAATAAGTACATTTTTATCACATGAGATATGCAAACATCTAAAATTAATAATTGACTGTTCTGTTTCCTTGATAAAAAAAGAGGAAGAGTGAATAAGTACAGAAGTACATTTTTTATTGCACATGAGATATGCAAACATCTAAAATTAATAATTTGTTCTGTTGGGGTAATGAAAAAGAGGAAGAGTGAATTTAGAGAATACATTTTTTATTTACATGAGATATGCAAACATCTAAAATTAATAATTGACTGTTCTGTTTTGATTTAAAAGAGGAAGAGTGAATAAGTAGAGAATACATTTTTATTGCACATGAGATATGCAAACATCTAAAATTAATAATTGACTGTTCTGTTGGGGTGAATAAAGAAGGAAGAGGTGAATTAGAGTTACATTTTTTGCATTGAGATGCAAACATCTAAAATTTAATAATTGACTGTTCTGTTGGGGTGATGATAAAAGTGGAAGAGTGAATAAGTAGAGAATACATTTTATTGCACATGAGATATGCAAACATCTAAAATTAATAATTGACTGTTCTGTTGGGGTAATGTTAAAAGAGGAAGAGTGAATAAGTAGAGAATACATTTTTTATTGCACATGAGATATACAAACATCTAAAATTAATAATTGACTTTTCTGTTGGGGAATGATAAAAGAGGAAGAGTGAATAAAGAGAATACATTTTTTTCACATGAGATATGCAAACATCTAAAATTAATAATTGACTGTTCTGTTGGGGTGATGATAAAAGAGGAAGAGTGAATAAGTAGAGAATACATTTTTATTGCACATGAGATATGCAAACATCTAAAATTAATAATTGACTGTTCTGTTGTTTAATGATAAAAGAGGAAGAGTGAATAAGTAGAGAATACATTTTATTGCACATGAGATATGCAAACATCTAAAATTAATAATTGAGTAGTTCTGTTGGGGTGGCATTATAAAAGAGGAAGAGTGAATAAAAGTAGAGTTTATTTTGTTTCCTGTTGAGATATGCAAACATCTAAAATTAATAATTGACTGTTCTGTTGGGGTAATAATAAAAAGAGGAAGAGTGAATAAGTAGATTAATACATTTTTATTGCACATGAGATATGCAAACATCTAAAATTAATAATTGACTGTTCTGTTGGGGTAATAATAAAAAGGAAGAGTGAATAAGGAGAGAATACATTTTTATTGCACATGAGATATGCAAACACCTAAAATTAATAATTGACTGTTCTGTTGGGGTAATGTTAAAAGAGTAAGAGTGAATAAGTAGAGAATACATTTTTATTGCACATGAGATATGCAAATATCTAAAATAAATAATTGATTGTTCTGTTTAATGATAAAAGAGGAAGAGTGAATAAGTAGAGAATACATTTTTATTGCACATGAGATATGCAAACATCTAAAATTAATAATTGATTTATTCTTGGGGTGATGTTAAGGATTGGGTTTCTGAGTGAATAAAAGAATACATTTTTATTGCACATGAGATATGCAAACATCTAAAATTAATAATTGACTGTTCTGTTGGGGTGATGTTAAAAGAGGAAGAATGAATAAGTAGAGAATACATTTTTATTGCACATGAGATATGCAAACATCTAAAATTAATAATTGACTGTTCTGTTGGGGTGATGTCCAGAATAGAGAATACATTTTATTGCACATGAGATATGCAAACATCTAAAATTAATAATTGACTGTTCTGTTGGGGTGAATAAAAGAGGAAGTGAATAAGTAGAATACATTTTTATTGCACATGAGATATGCAAACATCTAAAATTAATAATTGAGTGTTCTGTTGGGGTAATGATAAAAGAGGAAGAGTGAATAAGTAGAGAATACACTTTTATTGCACATGAGATATGCAAACATCTAAAATTAATAATTGTTTGTTCTGTTGGGGTAATGATAAAAGGAAAATGAATTTCAGAATACACTTTTATTGCACATGAGATATGCAAACATCTAAAATTAATAATTGACTGTTCTGTTGGTGTAATAATAAAAGTGGAAGAGTGAATAAGTAGAGAATACATTTTTATTGCACATGAGATATGCAAACATCTAAAATTAATAATTGACTGTTCTGTTGGGGTAATAAAAAGAGAGGAAGAGTGAATAAGTAGAGAATACATTTTTTATGGCATGAGATATGCAAACATCTAAAATTAATAATTGACTGTTCTGTTGGGGTAATAAAAAAAGAGGAAGAGTGAATAAGTAGAGAATACATTTTATTGCACATGAGATATGCAAACATCTAAAATTAATAATTGACTGTTCTGTTGGGGTAATGATAAAAGAGGAAGAGTGAATAAGTAGAATACATTTTTATTGCACATGAGATATGCAAACATCTAAAATTAATAATTGACTGTTCTGTTGGGGTAATGAAAAAGAGGATAGTGAATAAGTAGAGAATACATTTTTATTGCACATGAGATATGCAAACATCTAAAATTAATAATTCACTGTTCTGTTGGGGTGATGATAGAATAAGTAGAGAATACATTTTTATTGCACATGAGATATGCAAACATCTAAAATTAATAATTGACTGTTCTGTTGGGGTAATGTTAAAAAGGAAGAGTGAATAAGTAGAGAATACATTTTTTAGCACATGAGATATGCAAACATCTAAAATTAATAATTGACTGTTCTGTTGGGGTGATGATAAAAGAGGAAGAGGTGAATAAGTAGTTACTGTTTTTATTGCACATGAGATATGCAAACATCTAAAATTAATAATTGACTGTTCTGTTGGGGTAATAAAAGTGAAGTCCATTTTTTTTCTTAGAGGAAGAGTGAATAAGTAGAGAATACATTTTATTGCACATGAGATATGCAAACATCTAAAATTAATAATTGACTGTTCTGTTGGGTGATGATAAAAGAGGAAGAGTGAATAAGTAGAGAATACATTTTTATTGCACATGAGATATGCAAACATCTAAAATTAATAATTGACTGTTCTGTTGGGGTGAATAAAAAGAGGAAGAGTGAATAAGTAGAGAATACATTTTTTGCACATGAGATATGCAAACATCTAAAATTAATAATTGACTGTTCTGTTGGGGTAATGATAAAAGAGGAAGAATAGAATAAGTAGAGAATACATTTTTATTGCACATGAGATATGCAAACATCTAAAATTAATAATTGACTGTTTCTGTTGGGATAATGATAAAAGAGGAAGAGTGAATAAGTAGAGAATACATTTTTATTGCACATGAGATATGCAAACATCTAAAATTAATAATTGGGTGTTCTGTTCCTAATGATAAAATCTTTTGAATAAGTAGAGAATACATTTTATTGCACATGAGATATGCAAACATCTAAAATTAATAATTGACTGTTCTGTTGGGTAATGATAAAGAGGAAGAGTGAATAAGTAGAGAATACATTTTATTGCACATGAGATATGCAAACATCTAAAATTAATAATTCATTCTCTTTGGGGTAATGATAAAAGAAGAGTGAATAAGTAGAGAATACATTTTATTGCACATGAGATAGCAAACATCTAAAATTAATAATTGACTGTTCTGTTTGGGATTGGGTTTCTGGTGGAAGAGTGAATAAGTAGAGAATACATTTTATTGCACATGAGATATGCAAACATCTAAAATTAATAATTGACTGTTCTGTTGGGGTAATGTTAAAAGAGGAAAGAGTGAATAAGTAGAGAATACATTTTTATTGCACATGAGATATGCAAACATCTAAAATTAATAATTGACTATTCTGTTTAATGATCCAGGAAGAGTGAATAAGTAGAGAATACATTTTTATTGCACATGAGATATGCAAACATCTAAAATTAATAATTGACTGTTCTGTTGGGGTAATGATAAAAGAGGAAGAGTGAATAAGTAATCTTTTACATTTTTTTATTGCATGAGATAGCAAACATCTAAAAATTAATAATTGACTGTTCTGTTGGGGTAATATAAAAAGGAAGAGTGAATAAGTAGAGAATACATTTTTTTATTGCACATGAGATTTCAAACATCTAAAATTAATAATTGACTCTTTCTGTTGGGGTAATGTCCCTTGAATAAGTAGAGAATACATTTTTATTGCACATGAGATATGCAAACATCTAAAATTAATAATTGACTAAATTTGTTTCTGTTGGGGATGATAAAAGAGGAAGAGTGAATAAGTAGAGAATACATTTTTATTGCACATGAGATATGCAAACATCTAAAATTAATAATTGACTGTTCTGTTGGGGTAATAATAAAAGAGGAATAGTGAATAAGTAGAGAATACATTTTTATTGCAATGAGATATGCAAACATCTAGGTTTAATAATTTGTTTCTGTTTAGGATGATAAAAGAGGAAGAGTGAATAAGTAGAAATACATTTTTATTGCACATGAGATATGCAAACATCTAAAATTAATAATTGACTGTTCTGTTGGCATGATGATAAAAGAGGAATAGTGAATAAGTAGAGAATACTTTTTTATTGCACATGAGATATGCAAACATCTAAAATTAATAATTGACTGTTCTGTTGGGATAATGATAAAAGAGGAAGAGTGAATAAGTAGAGAATACATTTTTATTGCACATGAGATATGCAAACATCTAAAATTAATAATTCCTTGTTCTGTTGGGGTAATGATAAAAAGAGGAAGAGTGAATAAAAGAGAATACATTTTATTGCACATGAGATATGCAAACATCTAAAATTAATAATTGACTGTTCTGTTGGGGTGAATGAAAAAAAGGAAGGTGAATAAGTTGAAATACATTTTTTTGCACATGGGTTATGCAAACATCTAAAATTAATAATTGACTGTTCTGTTGGGGTAATGATAAAGAGGAAGAGTGAATAAGTAGAGAATACATTTTTATTGCACATGAGATATACAAACATCTAAAATTAATAATTGACTGTTCTGTTGGTTTAATAATTTGGTGAATAAGAGAATACATTTTATTGCACATGAGATATGCAAACATCTTTTAATAATTGACTGTTCTGTTGGGATAATGATAAAAAAGAGGAATAGAATAAGTAGAGAATACATTTTATTGCACATGAGATATGCAAACATCTAAAATTAATAATTGACTGTTCTGTTGGGGTAATGATAAAAGAGGGAAGAGTGAATAAGTAGAGAATACATTTTTATTGCACATGAGATATGCAAACATCTAAAATTAATAATTGACTGTTCTGTTGGGATAATGATAAAGAGGAATAGTGAATAAGTAGAGAATACATTTTATTGCACATGAGATATGCAAACATCTTTTAATAATTGACTGTTCTGTTGGGGTAATGATTGGAAGAGTTATAAGTAGAGAATACATTTTTATTGCACATGAGATATGCAAACATCTAAAATTAATAATTTGTCCCTATTCTTTGGAATAAATAGAGAATGTTTAAAATTGGAGTTGCAAACATCTAAAATTAATAATTAGAGAATACATTTTATTGCACATGAATTCTAAGAGAATACAAACATCATCTAAATTAATAATTGACTGTTCTGTTGGGGTAATGATAAAAGAGGAAGAGTGAATAAATAGAGAATACATTTTTATTGCACATGAGATATGCAAACATCTAAAATTAATAATTGTTCTGTTGGGTAATGATAAAAGAGGAAGAGTGGATAAGTAGAGAATACACTTTTATTGCACATGAGATATGCAAACATCTAAAATTAATAATTGACTGTTCTGTTGGGGTAATAATAAAAGTGGAAGCGTGAATAAGTAGAGAATACAGTTTTACTGCACATGAGATATGCAAACATCTAAAATTAATAATTGACTGTTCTGTTGGGGTAATAATAAAAAAGAGGAAGAGTGAAATAAGTAGAGAATACATTTTTTATTGCACATGAGATATGCAAACATCTAAAATTAATAATTGACTGTTCTGTTTATAATGATAAAAGAGGAAGAGTGAATAAGTAGAAATACATTTTTATTGCACATGAGATATGCAAACATCTAAAATTAATAATTGACTGTTCTGTTGGCATAATGATAAAAGAGGAAGAGTGAATAAGTAGAGAATACATTTTATTGCACATGAGATATGCAAAACATCTAAAATTAATAATTGACTGTTCTGTTGGGGTAATGATAAAAGAGGAAGAGTGAATAAGTAGAGAATACATTTTTTATTGCACATGAGATATGCAAACATCTAAAATTAATAATTGATTGTTCTGTTGGGGTAATAATTGGAGTGAAAGAAGTAGAGAATAATCCTTGTTTACATTTTATTGCACATGGATATTCAAACATCTAAAATTAATAATTGACTGTTCTGTTGGGGTGGCATTAAACCTTGGAAGAGTGAATAAGTAGAATACATTTACATTTTATTGCACATGAGATATGCAAACATCTAAAATTAATAATTGACTGTTCTGTTGGGGTAATGATAAAAGAGGAAGCTTGAATAAGTAGAGAATACATTTTTATTGCAATGAGATGAGCAAACATCTAAAATTAATAATTGACTGTTCTGTTGGGGTGATGATAAAAGTGGAAGATTGAATAAGTAGAGAATACATTTTATTGCACATGAGATATGCAAACATCTAAAATTAATAATTGACTGTTCTGTTTCCTGTTTAGGATTGGGTTTCTGGTTCCTTCTAAAATCTTTTCATTTTCTTTCACGTCCAGTAGTCCCTTGCTTCTTAGTGGCATTATCACCTTGCTTGGAGTGAATAGAGATGTAGAGGTTTATCCCTTGTTTCCTTCTTTAGGATTGGGTTTCTGGTTCCTTCTAAAATCTTTTCATTCTCTTTCACGTCCAGTAGTCCCTTGCTTCTTAGTGACGTTGTTACCTTGCTTCGATTGGCTTTAGTTCCGTCTAACTTTTTCCATTCTGTTTCCTCACAGGAGACATTTGCTTCTTAATGGAGTTGGTACCTTTCTTCACGTCCAAGTTGGTTTTCGGTATCTTCTAACGCCTTTTTCATTCTTTCCACTCTCAGTAGACACTGGCTTATTAATGTCGTTGGTACCTTGCTTGGTTTGGGTTTCCGATTCCTTCTAACGCCTTTTCATTCTCTTTCACTCTCAGTAGACCCTTGCTTCTTAGTCCGTTGTTACCTTGTTTCGATTGGCTTTCTGGTTCCTTCTAACTTCTTTTCATTCTCTTTCACTCACAGGAGTCCTTTTGCTTCTTAATGGAGTTGGTACCTTTCTTGGATTGGTTTTAGAGGTATCTTCTAACGCCTTTTTCATTCTCTTACACTCTTAGGACTGGCTTATTAATGTCGTTGGTACCTTGCTCGGTTTGGGTTTCCGATTCCTTCTAACGCCTTTTTCATTCTCTTTCACTCTCAGTAGACCCTTGCTTCTTAGTGGCGTTGTTTTCCCTTGTTTCCTGTTTAGGATTGGCTTTCCGGTTCCTTCTAACTTCTTTTCATTCTCTTTCACTCACAGTAGTCCTTTGCTTCTTAATGGAGTTGGTACCTTTCTTGGATTGGTTTTCGGTATCTTTTATCCCTTTTTCATTCTTTTACTCTTGGGACACTGGTTTTCTAATGTCGTTTTACCTTGCTTCACGTTTGGGTTTCCGATTCCTTCTAACGCCTTTTTCATTTTCTCTTTCACTCTCAGTAGACCCTTGAGGTTTATGGCGTTGTTACCTTGTTTAGATTGGCTTTCTGGTTCCATCTTCCTTTTCATTCTCTTTCACTCACAGAGACATTTGCTTCTTAATGGAGTTGGTACCTTTCTTGGATTGGTTTTCGGTATCTTCTAACGCCTTTTTCATTCTCTTCTCTCAGTAGACACTGGCTTATTAATGTCGTTGGTACCTTGCTCGGTTTGGTTTCCGATTCCTTCTAACGCCTTTTTCATTCTCTTTCACTCTCAGTAGACCCTTGCTTCTTAGTCCGTTGTTACCTTGTTTAGGATTGGCTTTCCGGTTCCGTCTAACTCCTTTTTCATTCTCTTTCACGTCCAGTAGTCCTTTGCTTCTTAATGGCATTGGTACCTTTCTTGGATTGGTTTCCGGTATCTTCTAGAGCCTTTTTCATTCTCTTACACTCTCAGTAGACACTGGCTTTTAATGTCGTTGGTACCTTGGGTTTGGGTTTCGATTCCTTCTAACGCCTTTTTCATTCTCTTTCACTCTCAGTAGACCCTTGCTTCTTAGTGGCGTTGTTACCTTGCTTCGATTGAATTTCCGGTTCCGTCTATCCCTTTTTTCATTTTAGGATCACTCACAGGAGACCTTTTTCCTTCTTAATGGAGTTCATACCTTTCTTGTCCAGTTTTCCCTTATCTTCTAACGCCTTTTTCATTCTCTTACACTCTCAGTAGAGACACTGGCTTATTAATGTCGTTGGTACCTTGTTTCAGTTTGGGTTTCCGATTCCTTCTAACGCCTTTTTCATTCTCTTTCACTCTCAGTAGACCCTTGCTTCTTAGTGGCGTTGTTACCTTGCTTCGATTAGCTTTCCGGTTTTATCTAACTCCTTTTTCATTCTCTTTCACTCACAGGAGACATTTGCTTCTTAATGGGTTGGTACCTTTCTTGGATTGGTTTTCCGGTATCTTCTAACGCCTTTTTCATTCTCTTACACTCTCAGTGACATGGCTTATTAATGTCGTTGGTACCTTGTTTTGTTTGGGTTTCTGATTCCTTCTAACGCCTTTTTCATTCTCTTTCACTCTCAGTAGACCCTTGCTTCTTAGTGGCGTTGTTACCTTGCTTCGATTGGCTTTCCGGTTCCGTCTAAGGTTTTTCATTCTCTTTTCCTCACAGGAGACCTTTGCTTCTTAATGGAGTTGGTACCTTTCTTGGATTGGTTTTCGGTATCTTCTAACGCCTTTTTCATTTCTCTTACACTCTCAGTGTAGACACTGGCTTATTAATGTCGTTGGTACCTTGCTTGGTTTGGGTTTCCGATTCCTTCTAACGCCTTTTTCATTCTCTTTCACTCTCAGTAGACCCTTGCTTCTTAGTGGCGTTGTTACCTTGCTTCGATTGGCTTTCGGTTCCGTCTAACTCCTTTTCATTCTCTTTCACTCACAGGAGACCTTTGCTTCTTAATGGAGTTGGTACCTTTCTTGGATTGGTTTTCCGGTATCTTCTAACGCCTTTTTCATTCTCTTACACTCTCAGTAGACACTGGCTTATTAATGTCGTTGGTACCTTGCTCGGTTTGGGTTTTCGATTCCTTCTAACGCCTTTTTCATTCTCTTTCACTCTCAGTAGACCCTTGCTTCTTAGTGGCGTTGTTACCTTTTTCGATTGGCTTTCCGGTTCCGTCTAACTCCTTTTCATTCTCTTTCACTCACAGGAGACCATTTGCTTCTTAATGGAGTTGGTACCTTTCTTGGATTGGTTTTCCGGTATCTTCTAACGCCTTTTTCATTCTCTTACACTCTCAGTAGACACTGGCTTATTAATGTCGTTGGTACCGTTTGGTTTGGGTTTCTGATTCCTTCTCGCCTTTTCATTCTCTTTCACTCTCAGTAGACCCTTGCTTCTTAGTGGCGTTGTTACCTTGCTTGGATTGGGTTTTCGGTTCCGTCTAACTCCCTTTTCATTCTCTCTCACAGGAGACCTTTGCTTCTTAATGGAGTTGGTACCTTTCTTGGATTGGTTTCCGGTATCTTCTAACGCCTTTTTCATTCTCTTACCCTCAGCTTAATGTCGTTGGTACCTTTCTTGGTTTGGGTTTCCTTTTCCTTCTAACGCCTTTTTCATTCTCTTTTCAGTAGAACCTTGCTTCTTAGTGTCGTTTTTACCTTTCAGTTGGCTTCTTGTTTCCGATTCCTTCTAACTCCTTTCATTATCTTCTCTTTCTCTCTCAGGAGACCCAGCTTCTTAGTTGGTACCTTTCTTGGATTAGTTTTGGTTTCCTAACCTTTTCATTAGGATCTGGGTTTGTCGTTGGTACCTTTTTCTTTTCATTCTCTTTTTCATTCTCACAGGAGACATTTGCTTCTTAATGGAGTTGTTACCACTTGGATTTTTCTTCTAATCCTTTTTCATTCTCTTTCACTCTCAGGTTTTGCTTCTTAATGTCGTTGGTACCTTTCTTGGTTTGGGTTTCTGGTTCCTTCTAACGCCTTTTCATTCTCTTTCACTCTCAGTAGACACTTGCTTCTTAGTGGCGTTATTACCTTGTTTGGGTTTCCGATTTAACGCCTTTCCGGTTCCGTCTAATAGACCTTTTCATTCTCTTTTTATTCTCTTTCACAGGAGACCTTTGCTTCTTAATGGAGTTGGTACCTTTCTTGGATTGGTTTTCGGTATCTTCTAACGGCATTTTTCATTCTCTTACACTCTCAGTAGACACTGGCTTATTAATGTCGTTGTTACCTTGCTTGGTTTGGGTTTCGATTCCTTCTAACGCCTTTTCATTCTCTTTCACTCTCAGTAGACCCTTGCTTCTAGTGGCGTTGTTACCTTGTTTTCGATTGGCTTTCCGGTTCCGTCTAACTCCTTTTTCATTCTCTTTCACACAGGAGACCTTTGCTTCTTAGGAGTTGGTACCTTTCTTGGATTGTTGGTTTTCCGGTATCTTCTAACGCCTTTTCATTCTCTTACACTCTCAGTAGACACTGGCTTATTAATGTCGTTGGTACCTTGCTTGGTTTGGGTTTCGATTCCTTCTAACGCCTTTTCATTCTCTTTCTCTCTCAGTAGACCCTTGCTTCTTAGTGGCGTTGTTACCTTGCTTCGATTGGCTTTCCGGTTCCGTCTAACTCCTTTTCATTTCTCTTTCACTCACAGTAGACCTTTTGCTTCTTAATGGCGTTGGTACCTTTCTTGGATTGGTTTTCCGGTATCTTCTAACGCTTTTTCATTCTCTTTCACTCTCAGTAGACACTGGCTTATTAATGTCGTTGGTACCTTGCTTGGTTTGGGTTTCCGATTCCTTCTAACGCCTTTTCATTCTCTTTCACTCTTTCACTCTCGTTGGTACCTTAGATTCCTTCTTGCCTTTCATTCTCTTTCCTCTCTTCTTAGTGGCTTCTTTTTTGTTACCTTCGTTGGTATTGGATTCTTTCCGGTTCCTTCTAACTCCTTTTCATTCTCTTTCACTCTCAGACCTTTGTAGACGTTGGTACCTTGCTTGGATTGGTTTAATATCTTCTAACGCCTTTTGGTACCTTTCTTGGTTTTGGTTTTTCCGATTCCTTCTAACGCCTTTTCATTCTCTTTCACTCTCAGTAGACCCTTGCTTTAAGTGGCGTTGTTACCTTGCTTCGATTGGGTTTCGGTTCCTTCTAACGCCTTTTCATTCTCTTTCCTCTCTCAGGAGACCATTGCTTCTTAATGGAGTTGGTACCTTTCGTTGCCTTTTACCTTAGACACTGGCTTATTAATGTCGGTACCTTGGGTTTGGGTTTCCGATTCCTTCTAACGCTTTTTTCATTCTCTTTCACTCTCAGTAGACCCTTGCTTCTTAGTGGCGTTGTTACCTTGCTTCGATTGGCTTTTTCCGGTTCCGTCTAACTCTTTTTCATTTCTCTTTCACTCACAGGAGACCATTTGCTTCTTAATGGAGTTGGTACCTTTCTTGGATTGGTTTCCGGTATCTTCTAACGCCTTTTTCATTCTCTTACACTCTCTCAGTAGACACTGGCTTATTAATGTCGTTGGTACCTTGCTCGGTTTTGGGTTCCGATTCCTTCTAACGCCTTTTTCATTCTCTTTCACTCTCAGTAGACCCTTGCTTCTTAGTGGCGTTGTTACCTTGCTTCGATTGGCTTTCCGGTTCCATCTAACTCCTTTTTCATTCTCTTTCACTCACAGGAGACCTTTGCTTCTTAATGGAGTTGGTACCTTTCTTGGATTGGTTTTCCGGTATCTTCTAACGCCTTTTTCATTCTCTTACACTCTCAGTAGACACTGGCTTATTAATGTCGTTGGTACCTTGCTCGGTTTGGGTTTCCGATTCCTTCTAACGCCTTTTTCATTCTCTTTCACTCTCAGTAGACCCTTGCTTCTTAGTGGCGTTGTTACCTTGCTTCGATTGGCTTTCGGTTCCATCTAACTCCTTTTTCATTCTCTTTCACTCACAGGAGACCTTTGCTTCTTAATGACGTTGTTGGTACCTTTCTTGGATTGGTTTTCCGGTATCTTCTAACGCCTTTTTTCATTCTCTTACACTCTCAGTAGACACTGGCTTATTAATGTCGTTGGTACCTTGCTTGGTTTGGGTTTCCGATTCCTTCTAACGCTTTTTTCATTCTCTTTCACTCTCAGTAGACCCTAGCTTCTTAGTGGCGTTGTTACCTTGCTTCGATTGTCTTTCCGGTTCCGTCTAACTCCTTTTTCTTTCTGTTTCACTCACAGGAGACCTTTGCTTCTTAATGGAGTTGGTACCTTTCTTGGATTGGTTTTCCGGTATCTTCTAACGCCTTTTTCATTCTCTTACACTCTCATTAGACACTGGCTTATTAATGTCGTTGGTACCTTGCTTGGTTTGGGTTTCCGATTCCTTCTAACGCCTTTTTCATTCTCTTTCACTCTCAGTAGACCCTTGCTTCTTAGTGGCGTTGTTACCTTGCTTCGATTGGCTTTCCGGTTCCGTCTAACTCCTTTTCATTCTCTTTCACTCACAGGAGACCATTTGCTTCTTAATGGAGTTGGTACCTTTCTTGGATTGGTTTTCCGGTATCTTCTAACGCCTTTTCATTCTCTTACACTCTCAGTAGACACTGGCTTATTAATGTCGTTGGTACCTTGCTTGGTTTGGGTTTCCGATTCCTTCTAACGCCTTTTTCATTTCTCTTTCACTCTCAGTAGACCCTTGCTTCTTAGTGGCGTTGTTACCTTCTTCGATTGGCTTTCGGTTCCTTCTAACTTCCTTTTTCATTCTCTTTCACTCACAGGAGACCTTTGCTTCTTAATGGAGTTGGTACCTTTCTTGGATTGGTTTCCGGTATCTTCTAACGCCTTTTTCATTCTCTTACACTCTCAGTAGACACTGGCTTATTAATGTCGTTGGTACCTTGCTTGGTTTGGGTTTCGATTCCTTCTAACGCCTTTTCATTCTCTTTCACTCTCAGTAGACCCTTGCTTCTTAGTGGCGTTGTTACCTTGCTTCGATTGGCTTTCCGGTTCCGTCTAACTTCTTTTTCATTCTCTTTCACTCACAGGAGACCTTTGCTTCTTAATGGAGTTGGTACCTTTCTTGGATTGGTTTTCCGGTATCTTCTAACGCCTTTTCATTCTCTTACACTCTCAGTAGACACTGGCTTATTAATGTCGTTGGTACCTTGCTTTGTTTGGGTTTCCGATTCCTTCTAACGCCTTTTTCATTCTCTTTCACTCTCAGTAGACCCTTGCTTCTTAGTGTCGTTGTTACCTTGCTTCGATTGGCTTTCCGGTTCCGTCTAACTCTTTTTTCATTCTCTTTCACTCACAGGAGACCTTTGCTTCTTAATGGGTTGGTACCTTTCTTGGATTGGTTTTCCGGTATCTTCTAACGCCTTTTTCATTCTCTTACACTCTCAGTAGACACTGGCTTATTAATGTCGTTGGTACCTTGCTTGGTTTGGGTTTCCGATTCCTTCTAACGCCTTTTCATTCTCTTTCACTCTCAGTAGACCCTTGCTTCTTAGTGGCGTTGTTACCTTGCTTCGATTGGCTTTCCGGTTCCGTCTAACTCCTTTTTCATTCTCTTTCACTCACAAGACCCTTGCTTCTTAATGGAGTTGGTACCTTTCTTGGATTGGTTTTCCGGTATCTTCTAACGCCTTTTTCATTCTCTTACACTCTCAGTAGACACTGGCTTATTAATGTCGTTGGTACCTTGCTCGGTTTGGGTTTCCGATTCCTTCTAACGCCTTTTTCATTCTCTTTCACTCTCAGTAGACCCTTGCTTCTTAGTGGCGTTGTTACCTTGCTTCGATTGGCTTTTCGGTTCCGTCTAACTCCTTTTTTCATTCTCTTTCACTCCAGGAGACCTTTGCTTCTTAATGGAGTTGGTACCTTTCTTGGATTGTTTTCCGGTATCTTCTAACGCCTTTTTCATTCTCTTACACTCTCAGTAGACACTGGCTTATTAATGTCGTTGGTACCTTGCTTGGTTTGGGTTTCCGATTCCTTCTAACGCCTTTTTCATTCTCTTTCACTCTCAGTAGACCCTTGCTTTGGCGTTGTTACTTGCTTCGATTGGCTTTTCGGTTCCATTAACTTCTTTTTCATTCTTCTCACAGGACATTTGCTTCTTAATGGAGTTGGTACCTTTCTTGGATTGGTTTTCCGGTATCTTCTAACGCCTTTTCATTCTCTTACACTCTCAGTAGACACTGGCTTATTAATGTCGTTGGTACCTTTCTTGGTTTGGGTTTCCGATTCCTTCTAACGCCTTTTCATTTTCTTTCTTACACTCTCAGTGGCGTTGTTACCTTGCTTCGATTATTAATGTCGTTGGACATTTACCTTTGCTCGGTTTTGGATTGGTTTCGGTTCCTTCTAACGCCTTTTCATTCTCTTTCACTCTCAGTAGACACTGGCTTCTTAGTGTCGTTGGTACCTTGCTTGGTTTTGGGTTTCCGATTCCTTCTAACGCCTTTTCATAGAGGTTTACCCTTGCTTCTTAGTGGCGTTGTTACCTTTCTTCGATTTTTCGGGATTAACTCCTTTTCATTCTCTTTCTTCTAAGACCATTGCTTCTTAATGGAGTTGGTACCTTTCTTGGATTGGTTTTCCGGTATCTTTCTAACGCCTTTTTCATTCTCTTACACTCTCAGTAGACACTGGCTTATTAATGTCGTTGGTACCTTGCTCGGTTTGGGTTTCCGATTCCTTCTAACGCCTTTTCATTCTCTTTCACTCTCAGTAGACCCTTGCTTCTTAGTGGCGTTGTTACCTTGCTTCGATTGGCTTTCCGGTTCCGTCTAACTCCTTTTCATTCTCTTTCCTCACAGGAGACCTTTGCTTCTTAATTGAGTTGGTACCTTTCTTGGATTGGTTTTCCGGTATCTTCTAACGCCTTTTTCATTCTCTTACACTCTCAGTAGACACTGGCTTATTAATGTCGTTGGTACCTTGCTTGGTTTGGGTTTCGATTCCTTCTAACGCCTTTTCATTCTCTTTCACTCTCAGTAGACCCTTGCTTCTTAGTGGCGTTGTTACCTTGCTTCGATTGGCTTTTCGGTTCCTTTTCTAACTCCTTTTCATTCTCTTTCACTCACAGGAGACATTTGCTTCTTAATGGCGTTGGTACCTTTCTTGGATTGGTTTTCCGGTATCTTCTAACGCCTTTTTCATTCTCTTACACTCTCAGTAGACACTGGCTTTATTAATGTCGTTGGTACCTTGCTTGGTTTGGGTTTCTGATTCCTTCTAACGCCTTTTCATTCTCTTTCACTCTCAGTAGACCCTGGCTTCTTAGTGTCGTTGTTACCTTGCTTGGTTTGGGTTTCCGATTCCTTCTAACTCCTTTTTCATTCTCTTTCACTCTCAGTAGACCCTTGCTTCTTAGTGGCGTTGTTACCTTTCTTGGATTGGTTTTTCGGTTCTTCTAACTCCTTTTCATTCTGTTTTCACTCTCAGTAGACATTTGCTTCTTAATGTCGTTGGTACCTTTCTTGGATTGGTTTTCCGGTTCCTTCTAACGCCTTTTTCATTCTCTTTCACTCTCAGTCCCTTGCTTCTTAGTGGCTTATTAATGTCGTTGGTTTATCCTTGTTTCCTGTTTGGTTGTTTCTTAATGGGTTCCTTTCTTCCGTCTTTTTTCCTTTTTCATTCTCTTTCACTCTCAGTAGAGTTGTGCTTCCGTTTTCCTTTCTTGTGGATTGGCTTTCCGGTTCCGTCTAACTCCTTTTTCATTCTCTTTCAACAGGAGACCTTTGCTTCTTAATGGAGTTGGTACCTTTCTTGGATTGGTTTTCCGGTATCTTCTAACGCCTTTTCATTCTCTTTCACTCTCAGTAGACACTGGCTTATTAATGTCGTTGGTACCTTGCTTTTGTTTGGGTTTCCGATTCCTTCTAACGCCTTTTCATTCTCTCTTTCACTTCAGTAGACCTTGCTTCTTAGTGGCGTTGTTACCTTGTTTAGGATTGGTTTCTGGTTCCTTCTAAAATCTTTCATTTTCTCTTTCACTCAGTAGTCTCTTGCTTCTTTTGCTTCTTAATGGAGTTGGTACCTTTCTTGGATTGGTTTCCGGTTTCTTCTAACGCCTTTTCATTCTCTTACACTCTCAGTAGACACTGGCTTATTAATGTCGTTGGTACCTTGCTTGGTTTGGGTTTCGATTCCTTCTAACGCCTTTTTCATTTCTCTTTCACTCTCAGTAGACCCTTGCTTCTTAGTGGCGTTGTTACCTTGCTTCGATTGGCTTTTTCTAGTTCCGTCTAACTTCCTTTTCATAGGATTTTTTCTCACAGGAAACATTTTTTCTTAATGGAGTTGGTACCTTTCTTGGATTGGTTTTCGGTATCTTCTAACGCCTTTTTCATTCTCTTACACTCTCAGTAGACACTGGCTTATTAATGTCGTTGGTACCTTGCTTGGTTTGGGTTTCGATTCCTTCTAACGCCTTTTTCATTCTCTTTCACTCTCAGTAGACCCTTGCTTCTTAGTGGCGTTGTTACCTTGCTTCGATTGGCTTTCCGGTTCCGTCTAACTTCTTTTTCATTCTCTTTCACTCACAGGAGACCTTTGCTTCTTAATGGAGTTGGTACCTTTCTTGGATTGGTTTCCGGTATCTTCTAACGCCTTTTCATTCTCTTACACTCTCAGTAGACACTGGCTTATTAATGTCGTTGGTACCTTGTTTGGTTTGGGTTTCCGATTCCTTCTAACGCCTTTTTCATTCTCTTTCACTCTCAGTAGACCCTTGCTTCTTAGTGGCGTTGTTACCTTGCTTCGATTGGCTTTTCCGGTTCCGTCTAACTCCTTTTCATTCTCTTTCACTCACAGGAGACCTTTGCTTCTTAATGGAGTTGGTACCTTTCTTGGATTGGTTTTCCGGTATCTTCTAACGCCTTTTTCATTCTCTTACACTCTCAGTAGACACTGGCTTATTAATGTCGTTGGTTGTTTGTTTGGTTTGGGTTTCCGATTCCTTCTAACGCCTTTTTTTCATTCTCTTTCACTCTCAGTAGACCCTTGCTTCTTAGTGGCGTTGTTACCTTTGCTTCGATTGGCTTTTTTCCGGTTCCGTCTACTCCTTTTCCTTCTTGGATGGGTTTCGGTTCCGATTAAGGTTTCTGTTTTTCTTAATGGAGTTGGTCATTTTCTTGGATTGGTTTTCCGGTATCTTCTAACGCCTTTTCATTCTGATTCTTACACTCTCAGTAGACATAGGCTTATTAATGTCGTTGGTACCTTGCTTTGGTTTGGGTTTCTGATTCCTTCTAAAACGCGGTCTTCTTCTTTTTTCAGTTCTCTGGCTTCTTAGTAGACCCTTGCTTCTTAGAGAACGCCTTTTCATTCTCTTTGTTACCTTTCCAAGTCCTGTTTTGGATTGGCTTTCCGGTTCCGTCTAACTCCTTTTTCATTTCTTTTCACTACAGTAGACCTTTGCTTCTTAATGGAGTTGGTACCTTTCTTGGATTGGTTTTCCGGTATCTTCTAACGCCTTTTCATTCTCTTACACTCTCAGTAGACACTGGCTTATTAATGTCGTTTTCCTTGTTTGGTTTGGGTTTTGATTCCTTCTAACGCCTTTTCATTCTCTTTCACTCTCAGTAGACCCTTGCTTCTTAGTGGCGTTGTTACCTTGCTTCGATTTGCTTTCCGGTTCCGTCTAACTCCTTTTCATTCTTTTCATTCTCTTTGTTTCTTGTTTAGGATTGGTTTTCCGGTTGCCTTTTTCCTTTAAGTAGACCCTTGCTCTTTGCGATTGGCTTTTGTCTTTCCAGTTTAGTCTAACTCCTTTTTCATTCTCTTTCACTCACCTTCTTCTTAATTGTTTAGACCTTTCTTGGATTAATGTCGTTTCATTCTCTTACCCCTTTGGCTTCTTAATGTCGTTCGGTTTGGGTTTCCGATTCCTTCTAACGCCTTTTTTCATTCTCTTTCACTCTCAGTAGACCCTTGCTTCTTAGTGGCGTTGTTACCTTGCTTCGATTGTCTTTCCGGTTCCGTCTAACTCCTTTTCATTCAGGTTTCACTCTCAGGAGACCCTTTGCTTCTTAATGGAGTTGGTACCTTTCTTGGATTGGTTTTCTGGTATCTTCTAACGCCTTTTCATTCTCTTACACTCTCAGTAGACACTGGCTTATTAATGTCGTTGGTACCTTGCTTTGTTTGGGTTTCCGATTCCTTCTATTTAACGCCTGGTTTTTATCTTTTCTCCTTGTAGACCTGGCTTTTAGGGTTTCCGATTCCTTCTAACGCCTTTTCATTCTCTTTCACTCTCAGTAGTCCCTTGCTTCTTAGTGGCGTTGTTACCTTGCTTCGATTGAATTGAAAAGTTTCTTGTTTGGTTTGGTTTCCTGTTCCTTTAACTCCTTTTTCATTTCTGTTTTTTCATTCTCCCTTGGAGACACTGGTTCTTAATGTAAAACCTTTTTGGATTCTAAATCCTTTTTTTCCAGTAGTCTTTGCTTCTTACCTTTTTCTTGGATTGGCATTATCTAACCTTTTCATTCTTCTCACTAGAGAAGTACACCTGGCTTTTATCGTTGTTTCCTTGTTTAGGTTTTGGGTTTCCGATTCCTTCTAACGCCTTTTCATTCTCTTTTCAGTAGACCCTTCTTCTTAGTGTAGTTACCCTTGCTTTCTTAGAGGCTTTTATCGTTGTTACCTTGCTTGGGATTGGGTTTCTGGTTCCTTCTAACTCCTTTTCATTCTCTTTCACTCACAGTAGTCCTTTGCTTCTTAATGGAGTTGCCTTTCTTGGATTGTTTTTGGTTGGAGTGAACGCCTTTTCATTCTTTATCCTTGTAGACACTGGCTTTAATGTCGTTGGTACCTTTCTGGTTTGGGTTTCTAAAATCTTTTCATTCTCTTTCACTCTCAGTAGTCCCTTGCTTCTTAGTGGCATTATTACCTTGCTTCGATTGGCTTTTCCGGTTCCGTCTAGAGGTTTTTCATTCTCTTCCTGTTTAGGAGACCTTTTTCTTAATGGAGTTAAAACCTTTTTTGGATTGGTTTTCCGGTATCAGTAGTCTTTTTCATTTCTCTTCAGTAGACCCTTCTTATTAATGTCGTTGGTACCTTGCTTGGTTTGGTGAATTCCTTCTAACGCCTTTTCATTCCTTTCTTTCCTTGCTTGTTTAGTTATTGGGTTTTTGGTTCCTTCTAAAATCTTTTTTCATTCTCTTTCACGTCCAGTAGTCCCTTGCTTCTTAGTGGCATTATCACCTTGCTTGGAGTTTGAATAGAAAAGTAGAGGTTTATCCTTGTTTCCTGTTTAGGATTGGTTTCTGGTTCCTTCTAACGCCTTTTCATTCTCTTTCACGTACAGTAGTCCCTTGCTTCTTAGTGGCATTATCACCTTGCTTGGAGTGAATAGAGAAGTAGAGGTTTATCCCTTGTTTCCTGTTTAGGATTGGGTTTCTGGTTCCTTCTAAAATCTGTTCATTTTCTTTCACGTACAGTAGTCCCTTGCTTCTTAGTGGCATTATCACCTTGCTTGGAGTGAATAGAGAAGTAGAGGTTTATCCCTTGTTTCCTGTTTAGGATTGGGTTTCTGGTTCCTTCTAAAATCTTTTCATTCTCTTTCACGTCCAGTAGTCCCTTGCTTCTTAGTGGCATTATCACCTTGCTTGGAGTGAATAGAAAAGTAGAGGTTTATCCCTTGTTTCCTGTTTAGGATTGGGTTTCTGGTTCCTTCTAAAATCTTTTCATTCTCTTTCACGTCCAGTAGTCCCTTGCTTCTTAGTGGCATTATCACCTTGCTTGGAGTGAATAGAAAAGTAGAGGTTTATCCCTTGTTTCCTGTTTAGGATTGGGTTTCTGGTTGCTTCTAAAGTTTCTTTCATTCTCTTTCACTTTCAGTAGTCCCTTGCATCTTAATGCCATTATCTCCTTGCTTTTGGTGAATTGATAAAAACATTGCTAGCGGAATAAAATGGTATGTGTATGGTAGAATAAATCTGCGTACAAATATCTGTAGAGGGTGTGATAGCTACATTTTGTCTTGTCGACCCTAAGGTAGTAATTCATCTAACTATAGAAACATGAATAAACACAGACATAGATTTCTCGAAAAAAAGTAACAACTATTTATTAGATGGAAAACTGGCACAGTGTAAAAGAAAAAAGATGCATCTCTATCAGAGCAATTAGCACTGGTCATAAATCACACATGTAAGCATATTTGGTTTTAGTATGTAAAGCTTGTACTCACAAATAAATCGAATTATCTATGGGGCATTAGTTCTCATGTTAAATTCCTTGTCTGGGATTAGCAAATGGAGTTTTATTGTGTCAATATGTCATGCAGCTGTGTTGTTCCTAGTTCGTCAATATGGCTCTTTCTTCTCTGTCACTATATCACTAGATGTTTAAATGCTGATTGTCCTCTGCTTATATTGGTAATGATAGGCTCAACTTGAACATAGTTTTAGATTCTTGATCTTCTCTTTGATTGATTAATGTTGAATCATTAATCCTGATTTTCTGATTTTGTTATTTTATTGAAACTATGTCTGCATGATATTTACATATTTATGGAATCTAATTGCCTAATTTAACTATTGTTTTAATCCTGGCTACATCCCTCCACTCATGGGAAATATCTTTTTATGTTTTTGGTGGTGTGACATATCTAAATATTGTCTTTAAAATTCATTTAAAGATGCTATGTACTTTGGTGCCAGACCCATATATATAAACAATTTACTAATAAAATTCTTTTATTCAATTTTTCTTGTCTGCTCATAAGAGATTTCTTTTTTCGAAATAATGTATCTATAAATTGTCTAAATGTTTGTTCATTCAATGCACATTCAGCTAATCTCTTAAGCATTTTCAAAGATCCTTTGATCTGCTTTTGTAAATGGTATGTATATTGCTGACATTGTAGACATGTTTTTAATTAAATCAACATGAAACCATATCAAATTCTATACTTTTTGAAAACTTAAACTTAATACATACCTCTCAAATTGTACAATCAAAAGAACCCAAATGATAAAAAAAAAAACAACCCTTAACAACATCAAGGACAAATACAGGCATAATGTACTGGCCATGTTTGGGAATTAAAAAAATATTGTCTATGCATCAGTCATTTGAAATACCACAACAAAGATCCATAAAAATGGCTACTGAAAGTCCTTAGAATAAATAATCACTTAAACAGTTTCTATATAAACCCTGTTCACCGAAACAAATCTTTTGCTTGCCCAAAAGAAAACACAATAACTTAGCAGAAGTACTGTCATGGTCATTTTTAGTGAAACCTTTATTATATATGTTTTGTTCAATTAGTTTTGACCATCTCTAGTATTATCAAGAACTGAATATTTGAAGGTAGAAGAAATTTTGTTGACTACACCCTAGCTTTTTATTAGGAGGGGATGCTAGAATTCAAATATACATATAAATGACAGTATGTATTAAATGGTTTCCCAACTGCACCAGAAAAGAAGGTATCACATACATACACCCCACATGCACACACACACACACACATATATGCGTGCCCGTGTGTGTTTGTATTTTGGCAGTAATCCTTCTTTCATGAACATTTCATTGAATACGACAGAAAAGGTGCTTTGATTTAGTCTTTTTATACAATTTCTCATGTGATCTAATAATTTTTTTCTTTTCAGATGATTAATTACATAAAAACCGTCTGAATGTTCTTTTTTTCAAAGTGCTCTCGGCCATACATTTAGCCATTTTTAAGGATGAAATATTTTAACAGTTGAATAAGAAATAGTTTGTATGTATTTATATAATGTTTTCATTTTTATATATATATATATATATATATAGATAGATAGATAGATAGATATGTAGTTCCCTCCCAAAGTATTGGAATGGCAAGGCCTACTCCATTGTTTCTGTTGTTAACTGAAGGCATTTGGGTTTAAGATCAAAAGATGAATATGAGACAAGAGTTCAGAATTTCGGCTTTTACTTCCTGGTATTTTACATTTAGATGTGTTAAACTACTTAGGACATACCACCTTTTGTATCAGATCACTTCATTTTTTGGTGAGCTAAAATAAAGGAACAGATAGTCTTAAAGTAAATAACATTTAATAATTTGGTTGCATAACACTTGCTTGCTATAACTGCATCAAGCCTGTGACCCATTGACATCACCAAATTGTTGCATTCAGCGAAAAACAAAAAAACCCAAAGGGATTAGTCTTACCATTTCAATACTTTTGGAGTGGACTGTATATATATATATATTTTATGCATATACTAAATATTTAAGTAAGGTCTATTTAGGCAGCAAATATTCATCCACATGAAAATTCAACTGACAAAATCCATCTGCTTAAGACTAAATAATATATGGTATATTGGTAACAAAATTGTGAAGGAATTATGCCTGGAGTTTGTTTGTTCTGTCATTTTTTGTTCAAGTAATTTCGACTGCCTCTGCCATTTTCAAGAACCAGGTGATGTCCATGTAGTAAGTTTGCTATTGGCTACATCCTGGTATTCATTAGAAAACTGAGAGTTTAAGGCACCATGAACTATATGAAATTTTCAGCTTCCTAAAGAATACCAGGAAGTAGCCAGTGAAATATTGCCTACCACATGGACAACACATGTTTCCTGAGATTGACTGAGACAATTAAAAGAGCTTGAACAAAAATGACAGAACAAACTTGAAACTAGAACAGTTTATCCACAATTTTGACCCTAACATAGAAAATCTTTTTCAAAAATTAGAAAAATACAACTTGTTTGAATATTAGATATATTATATAAACTCTAAAATACTGTCTCCTGTGATGGAAGATATTTAATATGGATCTGAATTATATTTTTTGTGCTTTGAGTACATTGAATCTTTCCTTGCAATGAGTACTGCATAGTATTTTTGCATTATCTAATAATATTTGTCTTATGTCCACGATTATATTTTAGTTGTTTGTGATGATTGATATATATATACACATATTGCACCAAGTTTTGGTAAGTGACAAGTTAGTCTACAAGAGAGTGTGATGTGTGTTTGTGCGTAGATAAGATATTCCAGCACTGCCATCCAGATTAGTCTTCAGGTAATGCATAATAATATTTAAAGAATATGACTTTAGAGTGTGATGTTTAGCATTTTTTTTTACGATGATGTTCAACCTGTACAAGGCCTGACAACCACTCAAGGTAGAGAGTTACAGAATAAGGAGTACAGTTTATGTGAATATAAGGGGGAAGATAACAGTTAACCCTAGACTTGAACAGGTGAAGGTTGTAGTGATCAGGGATTTTCTAGGAAACACTGCTTTGTAGAAGTACTCTTGGGAGTCACTTCTACAAAGCAGTGTTTCATTGAAGAAACTGCTTGAGTGGAACTTACTTCTCACCAATGGAATACAAAGGGAATGAAGATGGTTTACTCGAATGTACGTAATGGTGGATCTTAGCTGTGAAGGTTAGAACTGGTGAAACTAAAGAATGTAGTTAATCTAAACACTTTACAAATGTCTGTGAGAAAGAGGTTGTAGGCTGAAAATAATTCATCACCCATCAGGATGCGGAGATGCTTTTGAACTCTATCGTGACAGGAAAGTTAAAATTGGGAAGCTCCTGCCATATAATGAATCAGTACCCCATTTTTGGCCTGATGTGGCTCTTGTAAGGATAGGGGATAGGAGGAGGAAGAGTCAGGTACTTACTTGAGTGGTACAGGGAACTGACCATTTTTCCAGGATCTTTAGCAATGGATCATATGTATGAGTTCCACTTGAGGTCTGGATTGAGTTTGTTCCAATAGGCGATCAAGGCATGGGGCTTCCCTGAGGGAACATCTGTTCATCATGACTGGTGAGAGTTCTGGGTCTGATCGGCAATGATGGAATGTCAATAGTTTGGTTGGCATTGAATGTGACCAACCAGATTTTTTCCCCACTGAGTTGTTAGAGCTTGGTCAGAGGAGACATCGGCTGCCAATATCTGGTCATCTAGAGTTTTGGCGGTGCACCCATATACCATTGGAATATCAAGAGCGCAAAGTGAACACTGGGCAGCTCTTTTCAATATTTGGCAGCTGTACTTCATTTTCAGCCTGATCTGGCTCTTGTAAAGGTAGAGATTAGTAGACGGAGTTAGTTACTTACTTGAGTGTTCCAGGGAATTGGGTTGAGTTTGTCCCAATAGGTGCTCAAGGCATGGGGCCTCCCTGAGGGAATATCTCTTTATCATGTCTGGTGAGAGTTCTGGGTCTGATCAACAATGATGAAATGTAACTAGTTTGATTTACAAGGCGTTGAACGTGACCAGCCATTTTTTCCCCCCACAGCTGTTAGAGCTAAGTCAGAGGAGTGGATGCAAATGTGTGAATAAAAATCTGTTTCTTTACTTAGACAATGCTAAAACATGTCGATGTGAAATTTGTAACCTTTTGCAATCTACAATACATGCAAAAAATCAGATTTAATTTCATTCATTCTTGAAACAAAGAGAAATATCGTTGTGGCATAATCTGGAGGGAAATCAATATTTTTATTTTTGTTTTTATTTTCATTCCAGTTCTATGAGGTTTTGGAGTTTAGATCAGCCATGACAAGACTGTTCCTTCGGCTGACAGGAAGAGGAATTGTTCCAGAAGTCCAGTTTCCATTTGAAGACGAGTTGTTGGATATGGGCAGTATTAAGGCAGGAGAATTCTGTCAGAAATCTTTTAAGGTAAAATCAAGTTGTCAGTTTATTTCTTGTCTCAGTCTGTGTTTAAAATTTTTTTATTTCTGAAAATTATAATTCAAGAGCATTACTTTGGGTGAAATTTATCATGAAAATAATATTGTTGTAGCATACCTATGGATGATAATGTCCCCATTCACATAAATACAGTAGTAAATACTATATGCTGGTCTGCAGTTGGAGATTCGTCTGTGCTGGTCAAACTCTCTGCCTGGAGGCAGGGAGGATCTTCAGATGAGGCTATGTCAAATGGTAGAGTCTCATCTCGGGAAACAGCTACCTGACTCCATTTTATATGGGGTCTACAGGAAATTTTTGGCTGAGCCTATAGGCTCAGATACACCACATTAAATTTGGCTTTGTGGCTAATCTGACTGTGTGGGGTAGTTGGTAGATATCTTGCAGTTGGAGATTCATTGTGGAATTCACTTGACTCACTTCTAGCAGTTGACTACTTCTTTTACACGTCACAGGCAAATGTTATATGTGTTGTTCTTGTCCTAAGTATTATCATTCATTACCAACCTTTGTTTGATTATTCTGTTCAGTAACCTTACCTAGGTTACAACAAATATTTATGTATTTTTTATCTTAAGATGTCCTTTGATTTTCCTTCATGTGATGTTGTCACAGTGTCGTATGTGTCTCAAACTTGTGTTTAAGTGATTACGATCATTGTTCCATAGTAAATTGTAGTTACTAGTTTAGTCTTCATGGTTGCCTTCAGATTAATGCACCAAAGTTGTACTGTCTTTGTTTCTTAATGAAAATTAAATCAGCTATACTTTTATCAGGAGAAAGGTGTTTTTATACTAATAATAGTACAATATATTTAACAAGGTCATTTGACAATCACAATTTAAAGAAAAGAAAGAATGCAATGCTTCCTTTTCATTGGCCAATGAATTAATGAATCAGCAACTAGAAAGAATTTGAGATTTTCCAGTAAAAAAAAGATCTTTCCCCTGAATTCTTCACTTGGTAGCTTCCAGTCAAATCATGTTGAAATTCCAGTTCCCATTTGATCATCAAAGTTGAGCAATGTTGAAACTGGTCAGTACTTATATAGGGAACAACTTGGAAACACCAGGTAGTGTAAGCAAAAACCAGGTTCAAAAGCAGTTGGGCATGTTTCTAGTAACTTCCTTCCATAAAAACTTAATTGCTATGGTAAACACAGCATCAAGAGCTAGTTTTAAGAGCTGTGCCCCCCACCATACTGTTCAGGGGAGTCTAAAGAACTAAAGGAGAGGGGAGGTAGTGTGAACACATGCATTATCAAGAAGCTAAGTGAGTTTCTCTCACTCACTTAGCATCTTGCATCGTGTGCGTAAATGCTTCCATGGTAATTGTTCATAGGGGCTCTTTGCGATAGTACTTTTGAATTTAAGCGCAGCTCTAGACTGGTGATGAGGTCTCATCAATTTACAGTTGAGTTGGCTAGATGTAACTAAATTCTATGCTAACAGTTTATTTTCTCACACTTCTCGCTTGTGGAAGTCTCTTCCAGCTCTATGCTTTCCAATCAACTTTAATCTGTGAAAATTTAAATGCAATGTCAATTGCTATATATACTCTCCTCTTGATTATTCTTTTCTCTTCCTATAAATATATATATATATATATATATTCAACCCTCCCATCAAATTCAACGTATGAAGGTCAAGCAGATCAGTTCCTAGGAAACCGATAACCTGACAACATCACATGAGATTTGATTATAGTGGCGAAGGTTTCGTGCAGGACCATCCACACTTTTTGAAGGGATGAATACAGAGACCTGGTGCACTACGTGCCACAAGGTACCCTTTGAAGGTTTTGAATTCAGAGTTGTCCTTCTCCTAGACCAGTTGCCATTCAAGACTATAGAACTCCTTCTGTCATGCTATATAGCCATAGCTGGTGGGAGAGAGAAGAACGGTATTAGCATGTAAGTGAATGTAATGGATTCAACTGGAATTCAAACTTGGCTCTCCGATTCTTCAATCCGTGCTGCTATATATTACTCCACCATGCCTCCATTATACATATATAAGATGTGTGGTAGTCTGGCTGTTCATTTCTAAGACCTGAGATGCTGGACATATGTTGAAAATGATGGGAGTAACTAAATTTTTGTTTTTGTAAAAGTCTGTAAAGACCCAAAATATATAAAAGAAATGAACAAAAAAGATCCTTACAAACATTTAATTAGTTGTTAACCAAACATATAAAGGATATATATATATATATATATATATATATATAAAAATAACTGCTGAAGCTTATATAGTCACCCTCAAAGAGCACCTGGAATCTTGGCTAAATAGCAAAGAATCACCTCTAGGAGAACCATTGTATTTATGCAAGATAATCATTCTGTGCATAAAACTATGGAGCAACTGCAGAAAGTAGGTTTCTGTGGACCTCAGAAAATGAACTGGCCAGTCAATTCTCTTGACTTAAGCTCAAATAAAAACTTGTAGATTATTCTGAAGTGATGTGCCTATGAGAATGGACACCAATTTAGAAGTAAGGATGATTTATGGCAGGAAATATTCAATGTATCACGTGAAATTACGTCAGAGGAGATCCATAAATTGACATGCTTGATGGACCGGTGCCTTTTCTAAGTCATTTTAAAAAAAAAGGATCACATATCTCAGATTAACCAAATCTACTCTCCTTTTAAACTCTGTTTACTTTTTTTTTATTTCAATTTAATTTCATCTTAGTTACTCTATTTAGTATACTTAGTTACTTTGTATCCATAAAAATGTGTAAATGAAGCAATTTAAGTGTTATTTTCTTTTCTTACAGGATTTTTATTAGACCTCACTAATAATTTAAGTAAATTAGGTAAATGACCGTAACTTGTTTCTTTTTCTAGAACCTTACAATTTTCACAGAGTAGGTGTATAAACATGTCATTATTCTCTGATAATTTAATTAAATTTCAAGCAGTAGTTTTAGTATAGGATGGAAAAGTGTCACCTCATTAATAATTCGAAATGCAGTGTCTGTGTGTGGGGGTGTATATATATATATATATATATATATATATAAAGTGTAAAAATGCCTTGTATGTGTGTGTAAAGTCAACAAGCATTTTCCACTCATTCTGATTTATCAAACTTGGTTCAAATTCTATATCCTACTTAACATATGCACATGCAGACATATATATATATATATATATATATATATATATATATATACTAGCTTAAATACTTTCCATTAGGGTAGTATTTAAGCTAGATCTAGTGGAGGACTTGATTGTGCCTTTGGCTTATTATGAAGTTTTTGAGTCCCTAAGTCCTTGTATTATTCTCAGCATTAGAAGCTCTCCTGGATGCCATTTGATCTGGGTTTTCATTTGCACAGGACTTTCTTTTTTTGCTGCAGACTTGGCTCTTTTGATTGCAATCTATCCTCTGTTCTTTTTGTGAGACATAATGCTGCCAAATGCAATCGGCAAAAATAAACTATGGAAAAACTCAACATTTATTGCTGCATTAAAGTATTGCATTAATATGTAAGCTTACCTTTTAAAAGTTCAATGGTAATTCTTCTGCTGCCACTTAATTTAAAGACAATTTGATGTATGTAGGTCCTTACTCTCCATACAAACAATTTTTTTTTTTCATGGGTGACTTTTGCTGGATTTTGCAATTAATTCCCAAATTTATTTCCAAGTTAAGTTTGTTGCAAAAAATCATGTAAAAACATTGCCAAAACCAATTGCAGTAATGAAAACTTAGGAATCCAAAACTTCAGGAGTGTGGGTCCAGATCAAGCTGAGAGTATTTTTAATTTGCTCATAGAGTTAGCCTGATTCCAAAATGGTATCATATGTTGGGCTACAGCTTCTAGTTGAAAATATGTGACATGCTGACATTCATATTTATTTATTTAATGCATAATATCTTTTATATACCTTCTGGCATATGAAAAAAGGAAATGTTTTTCACCCTAAAAGCATAAAAATGCAATAAATTACAGTATTCATTGCTTAAATACAGCAGATCAAGATTGTATTGAGAACAAAGAGCTCAAAACTCTTAGCAAGTATAATTTTATCTTCTGACACTTCAGGCTTCAAATGCTCGGATCATTAAGAAAGCTGACCAGTACTGTTTCAGCATCTATTGAAAACCTATCATACTCTATAGCTTGGCTGTGATTTATTAAAACAGCAACATTCACCGTCTTACTGATTCTAGCACTTGAAGACACTTGGGGATAGAACTATAAAAAAAAATCTCTCAAAAATAAATAAATAAAGAGCAGTGTACATGTGTTTGTCTGTCTGTTTTTTGATCTAAGGATTTATGCATACATGTTGCTTGCTCACTGGCCAACTTGTATTCATTCAAATGCTTATCACATCAACAATACAAGTATTAATATTCATCAATTATTTACAGCATTATTATTTTTTACTAACCTAAAGACAGCTTGAAGGATTTTTCTTCAAATTAATCAATAATAATAAAATACTTTGTACATGTGTCTGTCTGTCCTTTTTTCAATCTCAATGAATCCTAAACAACCTGAAGTAACAGATAGTAACTACTGTAGTTGCACATGATTAAAAATTAAATAAATAACTTATTTAAAGTTAAAACTAAATATCAAAGAAAATGGATGGTTTAAAAATTCTTTATTAAAGATTTAACTTTAAGTTCAGTTTTAGTCACTTGATATCGTCTAATTAAACCATAATTAAAACTTAAGCAGGGTACAGTATGTTGCTCATATGGTTTTCTTTTTCTAGCATGTGTACTGTGATGTATTTTATATAGTTTGGGTTCCTTAATGTCTCTTAAGAGTGACTTTATGTGAAAGGATCATAAAGAATGGTGATTTTAAAAGAAAATAAAAATTGCATGTAAAATAAATGTAAACAAACTACAGAGATCAGTTGCATATATGAAGAAGGATTATGAAAAATTAAAGTGTCAGATAAAGATAAAATAATTCTATTATTTCTAAATTCTTATAGCTTTTACATACATAAGATGCTGAAGGTGAAAGGGCAAAGGTCCAAAAGCCCTCAAGAAAGTTTTTTTTTGCCCAATGGGTGGCTTCTACCCATATTACATAAAATACCTTTCAACCATAGAACTGGTGTATTTAATATATTCAGTTATTAATAATTAATTATGCAAGCAGATGAGATGACAAAGTGGGGAAAGTTTAATTGTGATGCATTTTGTCCTTCAGGACTTCAAACAAATTTAGTCCAACAAATTCTTGAAGGACGAAATGCATCAAAAGTAAACTTTTCCACTTTAAATCGTAAAATTCACCAATATATCTATATATATATATATATATATCGTTATCCTATATATATATATATATATATATATAGTTATATATATATATATATATATATATATATATATATATATATATATATATATATATATATATATATATATATACTAGATAACTATATATAGGATATATATATATATATATATATAAAGTCAATTTAACTGAAGCGATCATCTGTTTCATGCATTATGCAATCGTCAGGCCACCTGACATACAAGGCTTTTTACACTTTTTATATATATATATATACACACAGTAAAAACCTGACGATTGCATATAGCAAAAAAAACTGTCGCCTCTAAGTGTTGACTATGTTAGCTTTTATATTTACACACGCTCTATCTCTGATATTGAGCACTTTATTCCATAAATATAGCACACCTTAAGACTATATATTTATTTTATATATATATATATATATATATATATATAGGAAAACTATATATATATAAAACAATAAAATAGTGTTTCCAAAGGGCAAACTCTCAATAAGCAACATCCAGCAGCATAGGGAGGTTTCAAGGAGCATGGAACCACTTATTAATTGCTGTTGTTCCTTGGTGCACCTTTGACCCAGGGTGGTAGCACCTGTTAGGGTCCCAATTTTGGGAAAATAGTTAACCCCTAACTGGGGTCAAAACACTATGAAAGTATAAAAATAGATTTTTATAGTAAAAATACCAGCAATACTTATTGGAAAAAAACATGAGGGTGTCCAGATACTATGTTTGTAAAAGAAAAACACAATAGATTTCAACTATGTATGATCCAGAAGATTGTTCAGACCATTGGGCCCAAGAAAGGTGAATGAAGAAATTACTAAACACAGCAAATCAAGGAATTTGTTTAGACTCCAATATGAAAGTAATAGAATATTCTCCTTGTATTCCTCTCCTGCTAAAGGAAAAATTAAAAATTATTAGAAACTATAACTAATTTAAAGCCATTATTTTTGGTGAGTACCCTTAAAGGATAAAATACTAACCAATGAGAAAGCCTACTCTGGCAAGTATTATAACATATGAAACAGAATGGGACATAGTAATTCAAAATACATTGGAGTAGCAAAAGATGACTTCCAAAAGTTAAACAAAGTATTAAGGCACATGAAAATTTTGTTGGAAACAAATAAGAGTGCTGAACTGCAATGTAATAAAAATCCTCCAATATGGCAGTAAATGCTGATCAATTTCTATGCAAATGAAGAAAAGATACAGAGCAAAAGAAATGTGTTTCTACAGAAGGATGCTGAGAATGCAATGAACCAAATGTAGGTATGAATAAATTCTTGGGGAAATGGGAACAAAAAGCATGCTTGTACAGTAATGCCTTGAGATATGAGTTTAATTCGTTTCAAGACTGACCTTTTAACTCAAATCAATTTTCCCTGTTGAAATTAATGGGAATATCTCAAATCCATTATAAGTACCTAAAAATCACCATTATTTTCCTAAAAGTCACTCCTTTTTTTTGTATTTGTGGGTTTTTACAAAGAAAAACATGTGAATAAACAAGAAAAGAAGTTTACAACCAACAAAATAAAAGAGAAAAACAAGTTGTAAAGAAATAAATTGTACTAAACCATGAAGTTCAGATAAAGCATAGGCCAACTAATAGAGAGAGGGAGAGGGACAACAACATCTAGCCTAGCAATCTCAAACCTAGCCTAGCAATGGCTAGCCTTTTCTGTGATACTGAAGATTAACTTTATCATGTAATTTTAAAATTTTTTGAAACATTTTATCCATTACTGTAACTAACTTTGAAAATTTCTTTTAATTTTATAATTTTTTTTATTTATTGTTGATATAGAATGCTCATGCTGTTTAACCAAATCCCTTACTCGTGCATCTTCCTCAGAGTTTTTTTTATAATTTCCTACTTAATCTCAAGTTTCGGCTTTTTACCACTGCTCTTTCCACTTATTTTCTTTGTATCCAAAGTGTTACTAAAGAAATTTTGCAAAATAACTGCAAAAAAATGCACAGCATAACAAAGATCCTTCCAGATCAAGGTGAACATGTGTACTGCAAGTGGAAATACTCTTGAAGCCTGCAGCACCAACTAGCAGATGCCCACAGCACCAACCAGCAGATGCTTAACTGAAACAGAAACTCAGCTTGTATCTTAAGGCAAAATATCATCCAAGCCCTGGCTCGTATCTCAAAAAACTCATGTCGGTATGCTCGTATCTTAAGGTGTTACTGTACTTAGAATCAGAAAGAAGGATTTAAAATTTCTGAAAAGCATAATGAGGAAAAATGGGTTTGACACTGATGGGATATTGAAGATAAAAGGGCTTGAGGGATACAGCAAGTAACCCTACCTGACAAGCTCATGTAAAGGTAATGGCAGAATAAAGACTGGGGGGTAGTAAGAGGGGCAAACATTGCTTAGATCTACAAAGGATAGGTATTTATGCAGAGCCGTGATCATCCGTGTCTTCAAAAGAGAGAAAGGAGACATTAAAGGAGACATTAAAGGAGACATTTCTTATTGTAATGCACTTCTCTTTTATCGGCTATTTTAAATTTGGACAGAATCATTTCTTTTAAATCATTTCACACAAAGCAAGAGAAAAATGACACTAAGCCACAAGGGATGCCTAGATGCAAAAAATAACAAGAATGATACAGGAAGATAGAAGATGGTGATTGATGTTGCAGTTAAATTTATGAAGATTGCATGTGGCAAGGAAGCAAGAAACCAGAAGAGAGATCCACAGGCGAGAAGTGTGAGAAAAGAAACTATTAGAATAGAAATTATGATTACATCTAGATATTTCATCAGTAAAATAAAACCTATTTACCGATCTGGCAAAATGCTTAAATTAATATGGTTAAGATACCGTGTAAGAATGCTTATTAGAACTACCTCCATGAAAATATTTATAGAAAAACCCTTCTTTGGATCTTTGGATAAGAAATGTGAAAGTCCTGGGATAGGGCCCTAGACAGACCCCGGCATTAATGTAAAATGATATATATAATTACATGAATCATTCATACAAAAAAACAAATATAGAGGTTAATGATTTAAATGGCGAGAATACATCTTCGCAAACAATTTCAATAAGGACCTATAATCGAAATTAAAATAAAAAATAAATAATATATATATATATATATATATATATATATATATATATATATATATATATATATATATGTATGGCTGGGAGGGTAGAACATTCGCGTTCTGACCATGACACTTGGGTTCAAATCTCATCATGGTTGATTTGTCAGGAAGTAGACTTCCTGATGTTATCAGTCTGGAGGCAGGTGGGTGCAATCCCAGCATGCAGTACTTTTGGAATGTGCCTGAAAACAATACCACGGGTTGACCCAAGCCTTGTGAATGAAATTGGATAGATGAAACTCTTGGGGGCTGCCAACAGCTGTGCTAGCATGAAGCCACAATCATCGTGGTCAAGGGCTTAAGCGTGCTGGCCTTGTTCAAATTGTTGATCACACTAGATGACATGCCCTTGCCCAGAAACTGTAACTAAGATCTGCTTTAACAGATGGGTATCCTTGAATATAAGTGGCTAGCTATTATTTTTTTATGTACGTATGCATGGACACATGGCCGAATGGTTATAATGTTCACTTTCTGACCATGAGACCCAGGTTCAAATCTCACCATGGTCCATTTTTCAGGAAGGCGACTTCCTGATGTTATCAGTCTGGAGTGGGTGATCCCAGTGTGCACCACCTTTGGAAAGTGCCTGAAAACCATACTGCAGGTTAATTCAAGCCTTGTGAGTGAAATTAGGTAGGTGAAACCCTTGGGGGCCATTGATAGCTGTGCTAGCGCAAAGTCACAAGTCACTGTGACCAAGGATTTGAGTGTACTGGCCTTGTTGATCTGGCAAGATAACACTCTCTCTCCCAGAAACTGTAACTAAGGTCTG
>CAHIKZ030001846.1:1287500-1337500 GCA_903632075.3 Acanthosepion pharaonis
ATCAGTAAAAGCATGTCAGCTATATGACAATTCCATATAGGATACAGGTTCGATCCCTGTTGGAGGAAGCATATTTTCTATGAAAATTTCTCGGACATCCAGGATGGTAAATGTCATTAATACTGTTTATTATAAACAGAGCATTTACTTAAATATTTGTATCTATAAAAAGAACGTGTAAACATAAAAAATGTTTTAAAATAATTGTCGGACTTTGTCCATTTCATAATATATATATATATATATATATAAAATGCAGTATTAATGAATATATATGTGTGCGTTTGTGATTGTGTGTATTTGTCTTTCAGTTTTCTTTTTTGCACAAATGATAATTTCAAAATCAAATTAGAAAATATTTTATATGAATTGGATGTTGATCCAATAATAACGAGCAATAACAAACACTTAGAAAAAATATTAACTGCAAGGAAATAAACAAAGTTAGAAAGTGAACTGTTATTTCAAAAAGATCAAAGATTTGTTCTTAACTTTAAGACAAGAAAATGAATATTTAACGGCAAACAAATTTGTGAAAAATTTTAGTCAATTAGAAACTGCATCTCTGGTATAAGCAACTGCTTGGATGAAGATTTGAAAATTGATGTTCTAATATAATTATATTTTTTTTTTTTTTTTTTTTTTTAAGCGTTTCACCCCAAGCAAGGCGGGAAGCCACTAGGATGCAAGGGGTTACAGAAAATAGCAAGATCAGATAGGAGTGATAGAAGAAAGGATGAGGGTAGTAGATAGATTAAGGCAACTGGAGATGTCGATTGACATTACACTTGAATAGCTGGAGATTATAGCTCACAGGGAAACAAGAGAAGGGAAGGGAGTTCCACAGGCGAGAGGTGCGAGACATGAAGCTATTAGAGTAGAAGAGACGGCTACATTTAGAAGTATATATATATATATATATATATATATATATATATATAAATCTGCCATTCTTCTGTGCATTGAATATTTCTGCCATATCTGGACTGGTGCTTCTATATGCCTCAAGATTTTCAATAAAATCTCCACTCCCCCAACTACACCAAAATGGGGTCAGTTATCAGTCCTGAACTTTTTTTTCATCATCGTTACATGGCTTCTTTCTGTGTTTTCCATAAATATTTCTATGGCAATTGTTCTGATACACTTTGTTTCAGATTACAACTGAAGCAGGTTAAAGAATGAATTTACGTACCATATATACTCGAGTATAGTGTATCTACTAATATTTGTCTTATGTTGATAGTTGTATCTTTGTCATTCATGGTGTGCTGGTCGATATATACATGCAATGAACATATTTTGGAAAGGTGACAGGTCAATATTTGAAAGAGTGAGGTGTATGTGTACCTGATGTAAGAAATTAATGCTGTTTTTGTTTTTATTATTAATGTTGGAAATGCAATCTCTTAGATGGCATAATAATTCATAAACATTATTTTTACATGGAGTGGGATGTGATTTTTGAGGTCCATCATCTAACAATTTAAAATGTTTTCCTTTAAAAACTATATATATATATATATATATGTGTGTGTGTGTATTGAATTGACCTCAGGATATGATTACATTGTGTAATATTGCATCATGATTTATAGAACAGCTTCTACTCATAGATTAATAATGTGATAGACATGTGATAATATCTATCATTCTTTCTTTCTTTCTTTTATATTATATATACATATGTATAGATATATATATGGATAAAATTCAGATATAAATAATGTTATCTGAAAAGACAATAATAATAAATGAAATGACAAGCAGTATACCTTTTATACAAACATGTTTTGTTCCTTAGGGAACTTTATCAAGGCAAATCTAATTTCTATATTTGCCTTGACATTTCTTTGATTCATATATATATATATATATATATATATATATATATATGTATGTTGATAAATGAGAGCAGTTTCATTTTAGATACATTGAAATTATAAGCCTTTTTCAGTCCCAGTCGACCACAGATTAGAGGTCATTTTTGAGGCCAATGGCCAGGTTAACTATTGAGACAGGAGTGAATGGTAGTGTCATCCTGCATAGATGCCTATTTGAGAACTTATGATGTCAGGAAGATCATTGATGGAGACCAAGTAGGATTGTAGGACCAAGGATAGAGCCTTGAGGAACATCAACATTTGTATGGAAGGAACTGGAAGAAAACCCATTCAGGACAACCTTCATTTCATGGTTAGACAGATATATATATATATATATATATATATATATATATATATAATGAATTTTTTGCTAGCATAGATGGTTATTTTTTTTTTTTTTAAAGACAAAGTATAAATTTTGTTCTTTGGCTTAGAAGTAATATTTTATATTTAATTTTGTAAGTTTGTTTCAACCTAAGTTGAGATGTTAGTAATTTAAAATATAGGTCAAGGTTATTTCAACTGTTTTCTCAAACCTGACACTCTTACTTCTTCCTTTTTCTCTTTCTTTTTTCTTTTTCTTTTTCCTTTTCCTCTTTCTCTTTTCTTCTTCTTTGTCTTCTTTTATTCTTTAAATGTTTAAGTTTTAAGCTCCTATTTTATTTCTTCAACTCTCTGAGTTGATAAGACCTACAAATAAGTCTTGTGGGATGAAATAGCTATTCAAATGAGGTGATTTTGGATTTCTATTCTATGTAATATATATATATATATATATACATATATATACGTGTGCACACACATACACACATGTATAGGATATATATATATATATATATATATATATGTTGATAAATGAGAGCAGTTTCATTTTGGATGCATTAAAATTCACAAACCATTTCTTGCCCCAGTCAACCACAGATTGGAAGTTGTTTTCTCAGAAATGCTGGGTTTACTATTGAGACGGGAGTAAATGGTAGTGCCATCTGCATAAATGCCTACTTGAGAACTGATGATGTCAGGAAGATCATTGATGAAGATTAGAATCAGTGTAGGACCCAGGATAGAGCCTTGGAGATCACCAGCATTCATATGGAAGGAACTGGAAGCGAACCCATTCAGGACAACCTTCATTTCATGGTTAGACAGATATATATATATATATATATATAAATGAATTTTTTGAAGAATGAAATGCATTGACATAAAAAGTTTTTTCTATTGACATTTCTTTCATTCATATATATATATATATATATATATATATATATATATATATATATATATAGTTGTATGGATGTGAGTTTGTAACCCTAAGTTTTATACTTTTGTAATCCTCAAAGTTTGTCTGAGGAATGCAAAAGCATGAAACCCAGGGTTAGAGACTCACATCCATACAACTATGGATGTTAGTATGTTAGCTCTATCAATGATATTGAATGCTTTCCAATACGTATCGCACATACATAATATATAAATAATATATATATAAATCACACAGACACACACACATGCACATATATATATATACATACATATTACATACACACATACACACACACACACACATATATATATATATATATATATATAAAAATAGGGATTTGCACTATACACACAAAATTATTTTGAAAAGGATAAAAATCATGCATTTTCAGTAACTAGTTTCACTATACACAGGTAAATTTTTTGAAGAGGTTAAAAATCAGGCATTTTCAGTGACCAGTTGCACAGGTAAATCTTTTCTGGAGTGATTAAAATTCATGCCAAAAAAGTCGGGTATTGTACTATACATGAAGTCGGATTGTGCATGACTATATATGGTAATGGATTAAATTAAATTAAAGGAAAGAAACAAAACTGAAAAAAGAAAAACTTTTTCAAACAAATGAAATAGGCTTTATACCTGTTATACCAGCACATTACCTATTCTATTGTAATAGACTCTCCAACACATAATAAGTGGTAGTAGTAGTAGTGGTCGCCAGTTGGGCTCAGTGGAGTTGAGTGAGTCAGTCGATGTCGGACATTGAATTATCAACCACCCCAACTAGATTGCTGCGTCATTAACTATTATTTTCAAGTTCCTAATGTTTTGTACGTCGGACCTAATTTAGGACCGACTTAGTGAAATACAAGTCTCCACTGTGAAAACTACTCTACAACAATACCCTTGGTCAGTTTTAGTCTTTCTAGTTGTAGTAACACAGAGCATGTCTTACATAGTACAGAATGTGTTCCAGTTGCCGCAGCTGTAGCAGGAAATCTGGTTCAAGGCCTGTGGGCACGCATGCACAACAACCGTCATTTTACGAAATGGACGCCACACTTATGCAAATATATTGACACCTGCCGCTTACTACATAAGTGGCTACATTGCTTGCTAGCAGGCATAAGGGAACTCTGAAGACGATGCCCGTGATGTGTAGTATAGTTGAGAAAGTGGTAAAGAGAACACTAGCAGAAGACTCTTCACATGATATTTTGGCATTTCAGAACAATATAAATTCTTTGTTGTTTATAAGCAAATAAAAGAAGCTATGACTGGTCAAAGAACAAATCATGTATTTTCAATGAACAGTTGCACTATACGCTTGTAAATTTTTTCTGTAGGGGTTAAAATTCATACCAAAAAAATTAGGGTTCTATATGAGTATATACAGTAATGGATGAAATTAAATTTAAGAAAAGAAGCATAATTGAAAGAACAAAACCTTTCTTGTTTTCAAACAAATGAAATAGGCTTTATATCTTTGGGTAGTTTTAGTTTTTCTTCTTGTAGTAACACAGAGCATGGCTTACATAGTACAGAACATGTTCCAGTTGCCGCAGCTTCTAGCAGAAAATCTGGTTTGAGAAAGATGGGCCGCATGTGCACAACAACTGTCATTTTATGAAATGGACACCACACCTATGCAAATGCATTAACACTTTCTGCTTACTATATAAGTGGATACATTGCTTGTGTGGTGGACCCCCTGGAGGGGGGCATGATATGATATGGCCTCCTGTTTTCAAATAAAATGTCTAAAACTGACCAAAGGTTTTCTTGTTTTCAAACAAATAAAAGTGATTATATCTAACCAAAGAAAAGAACGATGCCTTTCTTATTTTCAAGCAAACAAAAGCAACAGAAACTAACCAAAATAAAGAAGAAAGCTTCCAATATAAACTTTGCTCTATGAAGGAAAAATATAATGAATCTATTGTTAAATATAGAAAGTTAGGAAAGTACAGTGTTGACCAGAGAAACATGAATCGATTTTTATTATATAAAGGTTTGAATAAACAGATTTGAGTTTGCTCTTCAGGAATCACCAGCCAACAGTAGGAAGAACATTTCTTTCATTAATACAATTAGCAACTGAACGAAACAAACAAGAATGAAAGAGAAGCAAATTGCAGGTAGCATTGCGTATTATTAAGCTGCCTGATTAGAGAGAACAGCATGCAATAAAACACTATAATTGTAATGAGACCACAAACAGCGATAAACATTTTACCTGGCTATGTAAAAAGTAAAACAGTGTAAAATAAATAAATAATTATGCAGCACAAATATAAAGGAGTGTCTTGAGAGATTTTCTAAATTTTAAGCTGGAAAAAAAAGTTGCATTTTAAAGGTTAACAGAAATACAAACACCAAAATGATCAGCAAATTTATTGGAAAATAATGTTTATTATGGCCTGCATTATCATAACATGTTTCTATACAAATTGCATAAAATCAATGTTTCTATACAGCCTGCTTAAATCTGATTCTATTCTGTGTACATAAATCTGATATGTTTCTGTACAATCTGCATAAATCTGTAATGTGGATAATAGGTGTAAGGGACATAGTTTATCTCCCCACTTAAAAAGGCCCTGTACCACACATGGTTATGTAAATTAATTCAGACTAATTAGATGCATGTAGATAGGCATAAAAAAATCTGCATGACTGACTGAGGCGCACATAAAAACTGGCAGTTTTTGGCTTTAAGAGAAGGATTTACGTATGGCGAGGGATACATTTGAATGAGCTAGCTGCGAGGTTCAAGAACAAAGATGTCACAGTGAACAATGTGAAATGGATTACTACAAGCTATTTCGCCACTATGCTTATGGTCAAATCACGCTGAAACACCGGTTCTCGTTCGATCACCGAAGTTAAGCATCGTAGAGCCAGGTCAGTACTTAGATCGGGGACCGCTTGGGAACACCTGGTACTGTAAGCCCCCAAAGTCCAACCCTTACCTCACAGTTGGTGGGGGTGCAAAACGGTAGTGTCAGAGCTATGCCGTCCGGAACCGTTCCTGGTAGGGCCACCCAAGGCGGACAGGTCTGACACACACGCCGGCTAACAAGGGCTCTGGTGAAAATCCAAGGAGCGTCTGCATCGGCAACCGGCGACTTCTGGTCGTTCCTGTCTCTGCGTCTGTGGGAACCCCGCAGCAAGCAAGAACGTTATCCGAGTAGGCCTGGGTACCCTACTTCTGTAATTTATCCCAAGAATCTTCTTCTCACAACAGGAAGAAGCCGGCTCAATCCGCACAGGGTGAATGCCGCATCAGGACAGGATTTCGGCACTATGACCAACCGATTTGGCTTCAAATTAAAACCTGAATTTGATGGCACTGATCTTGAACAATCTCTTGTTGAATGGATAGAGAAGGCAGAATTAGTATGTCAGCTGTGCACCGTGAAAACGATTGAGTTTGTAGACCTGATTTATCTAGCAGGTGGTCTATATGCAGTGTGTCAGCATCTTAGTGATAAAAGAAAATACAACTTTGGCTGCATAAAGTGTTCTAGGGGAACACACCTATTCTATAGTTAATAGACTCTCCCATCTATAATAAGTAGGAGTAGTAGCAGTCGCTCAGGGAGTTGGTTAGTCAGTCGATGTCGAATGACCGTTAGTCGGATATTAAAGTATCAGCCACCACAACTAGATTACTGCGTCATTATCAAGTTCCTAATGTTTTGTACGTCGAACCTATTTTAAGACCGACTTAGTACAAATACAAGCCTCCACTGTGAAACCACTCTACAACATAAAGGAAGCCCTGTATCCAGCCTTTGCCACTGACTCAATTGCAGCATATGACATTTACATCCCAGAGAGTCTTTCCATGTTTTTTTCTGGTGGAACTATAGAAACTCTCAGTTCTGTTTGGTGGTATACCAGAACAAGGTTTAAAATGTTCTTTCATGGCAAGTCTACTGGAGTGTGTCAAGCAGATCCTCAGTGCATCCTACTGAATAGACAAAATGTATGTTACACATGAAATGGATCACCAGGAACTTAATCTCCATGTTGGTGCATATACAGCAGATGCTTATATTTGCATCAGCAAGCTAGGATCTGTACTCAAGCATGCAGATGATCATCCGCATGGTTATTATCATCCTGTGAGTCATTATTACCTTCCATGAGTCAGGTGTTATGCCATCATGTCCTACACATGTTCATTGAAGGACAGGTTTGGGTATCTTGCTGACATGGGAAGTTGTCAAACAACTTTCAAGCTATGCTGAGTAGCATGGGTATCATAATAATGTTGGCAGGCATTATTCTGCAGGAACTGTTCATTACTCTCCTTTTTCAGGAACAGCATCAGAACAGACTGAACAACATTCGGGATGTACACAGTACTATCTGTGTCTCATTCAGAAATACTAAAGGTGAGTTAGTGTTTTAACTTATGCCATCCCATGCCATGTGGCCAGGCTTTGGACCTGTGTTGTGGATGAATTACACTCTTGAAAATGTCACTCCCCAGGTTTCTGTCACACATTCAAAAGACACTCAACTGCATGAAAACTGAGCTTGCTCTCATCACTGAACACATCTGATCCCAAAGTAACTGTCTCACAATGCCACTGGAGATGAGAAAAAACAGTGTTGTGGTACAAGTTATGACTAGAGATTTTTCTGTATTTACAACAGTTTGTTACTCCTGGGGCCATATTTAAACTAATCTATGCTATAGATGCTGTACAGTCTGCTGCTGTCTTTGCAACATGCCGCCTTTGGTGAGAATCAATAATATATGGCTATCTAAAACCAGGTCTAGGGGGTGTCTTCTTGATAAGCTGTGAAAAGCCATATCCTGAAGAGACATAGCAAAAAAAGATTTTCCATATTAAAGACTATTTTTTGTTGTATCCTTAAAGAGGTTACAAACAGACAAAAGGGATACTCGAGTGAGAGGAACAGCAACACAGGCGTAGATGAAAGAAAGAGAGGTTTATTGTAAAAGAGAATAAACTACTGAAAGACAGGGAATTGGTTAGCAAGCTAGATATTTGCCAAGCGTCCCACATGGTCATATGTGGCACAAGGCTGAATTTAACATGGGGTATCCGAGCCCATAGGCTCAGGCAAAAATTCCCCATAGACCCTGTATACACAGGGTCAGGTAGCTGCCTACCACCCCAGACAAGACTCTGCCCTTCAGCATAGCCTTGTCTGGGTTTCTCTCTGCCCAAAAGCAGAGAGTTCGACTAGCTTAGCTGGAGACGAATCTCCAACTAATTGCCAAAGGAAGTTCCCAGGTATATTCTATGCATACTATATATATATCTACCAATATTGTCAGTCCACAATAGGCGATAGGGAGAGTGGGACATTCCATTACAGCATTTTTATTAATGGATGTAGATAGTCAAGGCTCTCTAAATATCCGTACCCTTTATTAACTGTGATTCCCGATAAAAGATAGTGAAGTACATTCCCCCTTTACCTTCTTGCACAGTTTTCAATTCAGACTAGTCCTTTACCTGACACTAAAAACTACAGTCTACGCTACTGTTGAACTCATAGCTGGGGTGAGAAAAATGCTTTTATCAGGAGCAATAGACTCAAAGTAAATGAAACAGACTAAGATTGGATTTGAACTCAGTTTGCCTGTTTGGATGTATGAGTTATGTAATTATTTTTCTTCATGTGCCGTCTCCCTTCAGGCTGTAGGCAATCATGGCAATTTTCTGTCCTTCATAGCTCTTAATAGATTTTGTTTTTTTCTTATTTCCTCCAAACCTTGTTTTGCCATTCATTTTCACAAGCTCACTGAGCAGATTATGCATTGTTTTCTATTTGTCCCTCTTGCCTTCAATCTATCCCTATAAGCATCAGATTTTCTAAGCCTTCTTTCCTTATTACGTGCCCTAGAAATTTCAACTGTTTCTGTACAGTATAAGTTTCCTTTTTGCTACCATTTTCTCTAAAACTTTGTCGTTACTCACACTGTTCTGTTCATGGTATCCCCAGCATCCTTCTGTAGCACCACATTTCTGTTGCTTCCAGTGTCTTTTTAATCTTTGAGGAGATTTTCCAGCATTCATAGCCATATTGGTATGAAAAATGAAATTGATAAGCTGAATCAAATTCTATTTTTTTAGGTTATTGGTTTCATTTACAAATATTTCCCATTGCATGTTCACTCTCAGATATTGTGTTTGCATTATATAACAAAAAAGAACAAGTCTTTGATAATATTCTCAGACATTGGAAAATATATTTTCAAATACAAACCAAAAAATAATCCACAACATCAAACTATAGATAAATAAAAAGAAATACACAGGAGCTTTTATTGTTATTTAATCAAACTTGTATAAATTGTAGTTCAAATATGCCTTATCTATCTATCTATCTATCAAATATGATCTATCTATCTATCTATCTATCTATCTATCTATCTATCTATCTATCTATCGTTTTGTGGCAGCAGATCATTATTTAAACATATATTGTTAAATATAACAGAAAATGAATGTCTATTATGTTTCATCATGAGCCATTCTATGGTTGCTTTTAATTTTGAGTGTGTATGTATATATATATATATATATATATATATATATATATATATATATATATATATATCTGTTAATTTGGATCAAATATAGATTGGAATCCAACAGAATGATAGGATAAGAAGCAAATAGGAAATGTTTATAAATCTAACATGTTTCACTTTTATTAAAACATTCCTCAGAGAATGAAATATAGAGCAGAAAAATAAATAAATATGGTGTTTCTGTTTGCTTTTAAAGTCACTGTTTGAAATGTTAGCCTTTAGCTGAATGTGAACAGTGAGACTGATGCCAGAAGAATACATCTTATTGTTTCAACTACCAATCAGGCCTGAAAACATGCACACAAGAGAGAAATCAATAAATTAATAAGGCCGGTATTGTCAGCCCAAATATTGAGAAGAATTCTTCCCTATTTCAAACCAACATTTAATTTCCTGTATTTATAACTGTTAAATTCATTAAAAATGAGTAGCAGTGTAAAATTAACATCAATTTCACAAAAGGAATTTGGACTGAAAGAATAGGAAAATAATTAAAAAGAAAAGGTCGAAAAATCTAACAGTTATTTCAATTTTTTAAATAAAAGACTTTTAATGAGTCAAATGTTGCAATTTATGACATCATTTCTCCATTGCTGGATACTACATGAAGTTCTCTTAAATTTGATTGGTCAAATGCTGCACTCTCTTCTTGTCCTTCCTTAGTTTTAAGTTTTGAATGCATAACTTAACAGCATGTCAGAATAGAAATTGTGGAAAATACTTTGCACATTATATAAAATTATTCAAAATTTATCGAGTAACTTCAAATAACTATATATATATATATATACACACACACACATATATATATATATTTTAAGACATTTTTTATGTTTATACATTGTTTTTTATAGATACAAATATTTAAGTAAATGCTCTGTTTATAATAAACAGTATTAACAACATTTGCTGGCCTGAATGTCCGAGAAATTGTCATGGAAAATATACGTCTTTCGACAGGAATTGAACCTGTATCCTATACAGAATCATCATATAGCTTAAATTATAAGACTATGTCATCGCATGACAAACCAATTTTATTTCTCATTCTGTAGGGATTTATATTAAAACATTTCATTCATATCATTCATATTAAAACAACATAATCGCATTTTAAGGATTTTTGTTTTGTTTTTCCAGATATTTTCTTCATATATATATATATATATATATATATATTGAACAATAAAAAAATATTAAAAAATTAAAATTTTCAGGCACACTGGGTTGTAGATTAATATACTTTCGTTTTTTTATTATTATTTCATTTAGATTCCTCGACTAGTTTCGGCCAAAATGGCCATCATCAGGAGAAGAAATATTTCTGCTTGCTAGTAGCAGTGAACTACAGAAATGAATGTCTTGATGTAGAAAATGAACTTTTGTCTGTAGTTTTCATTTGTTTTTTTATTTTTTTATCTTTTTAACATGAATCTTTTAACATTCCTTGTGTTGGTCAAACAATCTCTTTTAAGTTGTTATTTGAGATAAGAGGTGGATGGATCTATGCTTCTCTGAATTCCCCTGATCAGTTTGACAGTTTTATTGGTCCTGGAGAGGGGATGTGTCTCTGTTAAGTGCTTGTGTGTGTGTTATTTGGTTCTTAGGGAGTGAGTGAGTATGATATGCGTAAGCGTGTGTATTGCTGTGGGTGTGTGTTATCATTTGGCTCATTAGGGAGTGAGTGAGTATGATGTGTGTAAGTGTGTATATTTGTGTGGGTGTGTGTATAAGTGTGAGGCCTCAACACCTCCGTAAGCATGTCTGTCTTGTGTGGGTGAGAAATGTGGGGAGGTTTTGATTTGTAGAGTTATATATTAGTACTATTTATATTGTTAAAGTTATGGTTTAGCCTGGCTGGATAGTGTGTTTTTAGACGTTGTATCCACTTATTTTCATGGAACTCTAAAATCTTTCTAATGTTATCTGCACTGAACTTTTCTATTTCTCTCTCTTTCTCTCTCTCTCTCTCTCTCTCTCTATATATATATATATAAGGTTGGTGCAAAAATAATGATGTAAGAATGTTGTTTTTTGACATTAAAAATAGGTCAAAAAACGACATTATTACGTCATTATTTTTGCACCAACCTAATATATATACACACACTCCAATAGCTTCATGTCTCACACTTCCCGTGTGTGGAACTCCCTTCCTCTTAATTGCTTCCCTGATAGCTATAATCTTCAGTTATTCAAATGCAGTGTCAATTGACATCTCCAGATGCCTTAATCTAATTACCCATACTTCAGCCTTTCATCTGTCATGCCTCTTTACTCTTGTTCCCACACTCTGTAACTCCTTGTGTGCTAGTGCTACTACCACCTTGCTTGGGGTGAAATGCTTATACACATATATATATATGAGTTATGACTTTTTGCAACCCTAAGTTCCTGTATCATAAATCTATGAACTTTTGTTCAAAAGTAATGTAAAAGGAAGTCATTTGTTTTAGTTCTTGAAAAAGGTCACCTCAAAACCAAACATTTGATTTTACCATATACACAATAAGGGTAAAAAATCAAATTATTTCAGAAGCTTTATTTTTCAATTTACTAATGATGGAATTGGATAGTACTTATGTATTTTTTAGCACATTTAGCAGTTTATAGCAATATCATAACGTACAAATAAACAAAAAACAAGTTTTAGAAGACTCCAGAAAGTCATAGTACTACTATACTTATATATGATTTTAGAAATTTTGTGTTAGGATGAAATTTTAAAAAGAATAAAAGGAATTAAACCCATCTACATTATTTTTTAACAAAAGTTCATCAAATTATGATGCAGGAAATCAATTATTTTACAAATGTCAAAATGTCATAGCCCTAATACTGGGTGCGATGAGTAAATTGTTGCCAACTTATATTTTTAATTTTGTGCATGTGTGTTTGTTTTTGATTTTGTCAGCTTCATGGTATAGAAGGGTCAGTTGAGCACTGTGAGAAAAAGAGCACAATAATGCAATTCACTCTACCAGAAATTTGGAAACGGCATGCTCTACTGCCTGGCATTCACACTGGAAGCTCCTATACGAACATTAAGATATCAATCTGAGGACAGTGCAGAGGATTAGGAATTAAATGGATGATTCTAATAGTGATTACAAAGGTACAGCAGCTCAGAAAACTCGCTCTCATTGTTTTGATAAAAAAGAACTCCCAAATTTGTTGGTGAGGGCCTCAGACTCAACACAGAGGTCTACATCAAGTGCTTTGAGGAGGTAGTGCTGCCCTGGGTCAAGAGGGTGGCTGCTGGAAAATCCTATGACTGGCAACAGGACTCTGCACCATGCCACACAAGTAGGAGAACCAAGTCATGGCTGTCAGACTATTTCTGTGACCACATCGGCCCTTAAATCTAGTCACCTAACTCGCCAGACTGTAACCCTCTTGATTATTATATATGGGGTGCAATTGAGCAAGAGACCAAACAAAACTCCTTGTAATACCAAAGATGAACTGAAGGCAAGGATTATGGCAGCATTCACCAACTTAAACAAGGAGACTGACCAGAAGAATTGCAGGAAATTCCAAAGTTGTCTGGAGGCTGTGGTTGAAGCCAATTGTTTGGTTTGGTTTGTTTTATACCATATCAATCTCAATGGGTTATTTAATGCCAACAAAATTTTTATTTTGTTTTGTCAAAAATCTATTTCTGGTAATATTTTTCCTTCAAAAATGTATTGCTGGTAATATTTTTTTTCAAAAATGTATTTCTAATAATATTTATTTTTTAAAAATATTGTTACTAATATTTTTTTTTTTCAAAAATGTAATTCTGGTAATAATTTTTGAAAGTATTTCTGGTATTAAAACCTCTTTTTACACTTTTATAGTGTTCTTACTCCAGTTTTGGGGCTAACTATTTTCCCATAGCTGGGGCCCTAACAGGTGCTACAACCCCAGGTCAGGATGGACCTGGGAACATCAGCAATTAAGAGGTGGTTCCACGCTCCTCAAAACCTCCTGATCAGAGGCCTTGCTGCTGGATGTAGTTTATCATCATACCCAGGACGGGGTTGAAGCCAATGGCAATTTTATCAAATAAATTTATTCTTTAATATTTTTGTGCAATTTTGGTAAATACATCTGTTAAAATGAAATGTCAGTGTTATTTTAATTTTTGCATAATTTAGATGACAATTTGTCCATCGCACCCTGTACATACATGTGTGTAAGTAAGTTAGAAAACAAGTTATCTCAAAAGTTATGAAGAATAGAGGGAAAAAAATATTAAGAGTAATAAAAGATAGATAAGGAGAGAAAAAATACTTTAAAAAAAAAATCTCTTTTCATCTATTTTGTTCTTTTATATTGATTAAATTCCCAAGCAATATCATGATTTCTTTTTAACAAGATTTTTATTGAATGGTATTTTCTTGTCAAATATAAAATAATAAAACATTAACAACAAAAAACTTCTTTTTGTTTTACACTTAAGAAAGGGAAGCAACATTTTATCAAAATTATACCACTATTTCCATATATAACCAAAATAATAATAAAAAAGGATCTCCTTACAGTCACAATCTTAAGATGAAAACTATTTCACTTGAAATTTCAATGAGGACAGAGGGCTGAGAAAATTTAACACTCACATGACATATTGGAAGCAAGAGGGACATAGGAAAGTAGCGAATAACCTACCTAATGAGCTTTTGTAATTGGTTGGCAGAACACAGATTAGGAGAGATAGCAAAAAGACAAACATTGCTAAAGGCAACAAAGAACAGGAAGTTGTGGAGAACCATGATCACCCACATACTGAAAGTATACAGCCTATAGAAGAAGATGTATTCATTTCTTATTCAAACTAGCATGCTCGGATTATTGCTGTAAATTTTATTTTTCTCCTTAAAACTAGCAAGGTTATCTGGCAATTCTCCAATCTGCATTTCTCAACCAGTGCACCCAGGCACACTAATGCAGGTGCACCCTAAGTTAACAGAAGAGTAATTTATGAATTATTTTTATATTAAAAAAAAGTCTTTATTTTTAAAAAGCTACAGACACCAAGCAATGTAATGTCTTAAATATAAATGCTTATTTCAAGATGGTTCTTTATTATTTGTCCTATTTTTATATTTCAGGACTTATTTTTGCTTATTAAAATTTCAAGTGCACCTCAGAGTTATTAGTGAATCTACAAGGGTACCCTGAAGCTACAAGGGTACCGTGAAGCAACAAATGATGAAAAACAAAGAGTGTAATAGTTCCTTAGGTTGTCATTTAAGTTTTAGGTTTGAGTTGCTGTTTTCTGATCCTCTTTTAATATAAAAATTACTCACTGAACCGAAAATAAATTTTATACACAATACAAATATATAAAATAAAATGTTCACCTTTTTTCTGTCTGTTTGCATTATTTACATTGTTCGGACTCTTGACCTCATCTTTATTGCCATACTCACAACATTCCAGCTTTGTACACTCCAGCCTTCTTCAGGTGATTGGTATTTTGAACTGAACCCTTTATTTCATCCATTGGGGCATATTATTATAGTTCCATGTGCCATGCCTCTTCCGGATGTCTCAGTTATCTCCCTTTAACTACTCTGGTGGATGAAATAAAGGGTTCATTTTGAAATTCCAATCATCTGAAGACGGTGACTGGAATTTTGTACAGCAGCGGAAACGTCATGAATATGGCAATAAAGTTAAGGACAACAGTTCAAACAGTATAAATAATGTAAATAATTACAATACCTGATCTAAGAAATATAGACATATTTTCTATCTATCTCTATGGTGGAAGGCAACTCATGAATGAGAACTCAGAACTCTCGATCATTTCTAGCATGAATTTATATGTTTTTGATGATTTCTCTAAGACTTGCATGCCATTCTACAATGAGTATAGTGAGCCTTCCAACAGCCATTTGATTATTTGGATGCTTATTTTCATGATGCTGAGTGAGTCCACTGGCTGACCTACACACTTTCTCATAAATATTATATACAAAGTTTTGCTTGTTAGCATATTAGTATATACTAGCAGTAGAACCCAGTGTTGCCCGGGGATGTAACAGTAAGAGATAGATCAAGTATCGACCATCATAAAGACTGAAAAATAAAATTGACAAAGATTATTGTTTAAGGTTGACGGACACACATGTTTTAATTAGTTTTATTTTTTTGTTTTTTGTTTTTTTTTGTTTTTTTTTACGAATTGGTCAATCCCAAACTCAAACAAAAACATTGTTTTCAATCGTTATGAGTCTACCAATTGAATAGAATTTTATTATAAACAATTGTCTTGTAAAAGCATTCTGAATGTAAAATAAAGAAAAAGTGTGCAAGACAACAAGAAACACTACCTGCCAAAAAAAAGTGAAGTTTTGTTGAAATCGGTTGAAAAATGTAGGAAATCCGATCCCATATATAAACGAACACACACACACACACACACACACACACACACAAACAACCAACCTGGGTTTTATAATAAGTATAACTGAATAACTCGATATTAATAAGTATAACTCAGTATGAGTTGTCCTCCTTTCATTAATGCCTCTTAATCATGTTTTCAAATTGATTTCGTGCAAAAACAATCGTGTTTTTTCCAATTTTTGGTGCTGTCAGAACCACCGCAAGGTAATTTTACGTAGTCCTGTGAAGTTTTGTTGAAATCGGTTGGAAAATGTAGGAAATCCGATCCAATATATAAACGTAAACACACACACACACACAATCTGCATTTTATAATAAGTAAGATATTGTGTTTATTTTTGTGTCCGGGACATGTATATATATCTTAAAAGCTCCGTGATAGGATGGCATTTAAGATAGCTCTTGTGGAGGTTTCTTCATTAGTCCTTCATCAAAATAGGTATGGAGGAGTAGATGCAATAGGCAACAATAAACTACAGAAGAACTCAAGGACATATTGAAGGTCAGAGGAACAGGGAATAGCAGTAAGTAACCTAACATATGAGTTAAGTTTCCCTGGAATGTTACCTTTCCACTAAACTGGAGTATATGATATTTTAGCATTACTTGATGCAATGATTGGACCAATAACCACCATGTGACTTGATCTGCTTAACTAGAGCTCCTATTTACTTGGCCATGTGTCATATAGGTTGTAGAAACTTAGGACCTTGAACCTATATCATCTGTCTACTTTTCACCTGAACAAGAGTATATCACTTTTATAATACCTGTTGCCTAATTAAGGATTGAAATCTTTTAGTTGAATGCTCTTTAAATCTCCAGGACACATAATGAGGAAAGAAGGTTAACAAAATTTGACACTCAAAGGACATACTGAAGGCAATAGAGACAGAGTGAAATAGCAAGTATCCTACTTAATGAGCTGGTGTAAATGGATGGCAGAACAGGGGATAGAAGGAATTGTGAAAAACCTTACTAAGAGCTACAAAAGATAGGAAGATATGGAGAGCTATGATCACCTACGTCCTGAATGATTCTTTAAAAGCTCATGTATGGCATAAAAGTCAGATTATCAAGAATATAGTTCTAATAAGTTTGAATGTCTGCTACTTGGGTTTTGTAGCTTCATGTGTAAGGCACTGTTTATGTGCTGAAGAGGAGGCTCTGAAAGAAAAGGAATGCAAATTTCAGTCTTTTTGGAAATTTATTCTTCATTTTTATTCCATGTTGCTAAACAGGCAAAGAATGAAAAAAAACAAAAAATGAAGATAAAACTTGTCAAAAATTAATAATCTCTTAAGTGAGTTTTTTTTTTCAGATTTTAGGAAATGAAAACAAAAAGAAAACTTATACTTAACATCAGAAAAAGAAAGTTGAGATTTCTAGGTCACATAATAAGGAAAGACGGCTTGGAAAATATGATACTCACATGAAAACAGCACACAAGCTACTTGATGAGCTAGAGAAAATGGATGGTAGAACAGGGTTTAGAAATAATGAAAAGACAGAGTTTATTAAGACCTGGAGGGGATAGGAAATAGTGGAGAGCCATAATGGCATCTATGCTACTTCATAATCCTCACTTTCAAACTACCTTTCTCTCATTTTATACCTCATTTATCATAATCATTTTAGCACCTACTGTTAACCTGAGTGGCTCTCAATCCTGCTTTGAGTGTGATTAAAAAATAAAAGATTATTATTTGCATTATTCATGTGCAGATTATTGTCCTCATCTACATCATTATTATCACAACATTTCAGCCATTTTGCCATCAGGCATTCATCAGGTAATCTACAGGAAATTTCAAACTGAACCCTTTATTAAATCTACAGAGTAGATTGTTCTTGTTTCACTGAACATATCAAGGGATAGCTCATATAATTATCATTTAGTACTGTTCAGTTATTGCTGATATTGTTTTCCATATTGTCCAACCCAAGGATTGAACTTACAATTACACTGTCACCAAATCCATGAGCTAATGATTTAATTCACTTGACCATTGTCCTTTGGGACAATTCTGAGTCTAGAACTCACCTGAGGCTTACCTGGATTGAGAAGCACCTGATGAAAACTTGAGGGCACAACAGCTAAAACATTGTGATAATAACAACAATGATGAGGACAATAGTCTGAGTGTAAATAGTGTAAATATTAGTGGTTCCTCGTCCTAGAAATTCAGACAGAAGAAATGGGACTTAGAGATTGCACAGATCTAAGCCTGTCTGTTAGGCATTACTTTCAGGATCCACTGGTAAGGTATCCAGGATATAGCTATTGATACAATCAAAAAGAAATTGAAAATTTTGGTGAGATAAAAACTAGGAAAAAATGATTTAAAAGAAAAAGGTATTTGAGAAAAATAAACATCATGAAATGATAATTGCGTTAGAATATAAATGCCTAAAATCATGTCAGTCGTTCGTTGTCAGAGTTGAGGTTAAAAGAAATGTGACTCAGGAAATATAAAAAAGAAAGAAAACAAGTCTACTTAAATTTGTAACTGTTTTTATAGCCACATTTAATGTGTTACAGATGCACATGTGATAGGAAAAATATCCACATAGATAAGAAACATTTTCCCATGAGGAAGAATGATGATAGATTTCTCTTTTTCAAAAAATAATTAACTAATTAAAAAAAAAGTTTAACAATTCATTGTCTTTTTTTTCTAAAAGCAGAAAACTTTTAGTTTTTTGTTCTTTTTTTCTCAGCCAAGTAAATTTTTTCCACATTTATTTTGTTTTTTTTCTTTTTCCCAAACGTAATTCCTTTACTTCAAATCTTTGTCTAAGTAAATTTAAAAAAATGACTTCAAAATATTTGGCGCCACCAGAACCCAGATAGGTACAAAGTATAGAGAAAAGATCTGGAATAGAAAAACTTTACCATAAATTAGATGCTTTGTTTATCAAAGACACACATCACTCCATTTATAGCCTCTGGATCTTTTAAGAAACTTCAGAAACCCAGAGATATGCCAGTTTATACATATTTAATTGCATTTTACCATTTCTATATGCTATGTCTTTTTAGGATGTGGGTGATCATGGCTGTCTACAATTTCCTATTCTTTGTAGCTCTTAATAATTTTAAGTAGTTTATGCATTATTTGCATCTCCCCTTCTATCCTGTGTGAATTGAATTTCCAAGCCTTCTTTCCTCATTATGTGCCCTAGAAATTTCAACTGTCTCTTTTTGATGTTAAGTATAAGTGCCCTTTTTGTTTCCATTTTCTGTAAAGTTTCATTGTTGCTCACATGTTCAGTGCATGGTATTCTCAGTATCCTTCTGAAGAACCACATTTCTGTTGCTTTAAATTTCTTCATCTTTGAGGAGATTGTCAAGCACTCACTGCCATATTGGACAACTGATATTACATAACAGTTCAGTATTGTTTTCTTTGTTGGTAACAAATTTTCTTCTGTTTCTTAATACTTAGCTTTTAGAAGACATATTTATCTATCCCAATACGCTTTCGGATTTCAATGTCACACTTTTGTCCTCTGTTAAAACACTGTATTCATCAGAATTTGGATAAGTTTTGTTTCATGGCTCATTAGGCTGATTGTCTGATGGAGTTGGTATTTGATTCTTAGGCAGTGCTATGAAACTAGATCTACTTAGGTCTTCTGGTATATCACCACTGTCATATATTTTATTTATTATGTCTATAATCTTGTCAATTCTGAAATCATTTAAGGTTGCTGGCATCAATGTTACAATTTCATCTGGTCCTGTTCAACTTGACCAGTGTTGATTCCACTTCAGATTTTTACAAAGATCATTCATTTTTTTTTGCTTTATCTAACTATATATCTGTCATTGTTCATTTCTTTCAAGTTAGAGATATGTTGCCATATTCATTTTTATGAAAAAAGGAAAAACATCAAAGTGCAAGAAGGTAGAAGACATCATAAATTTAGAAATAGAGAAATTTGATCATTCTGAAGTGTTATGGGAGCTTACCCATTATAATAATAATGGACTTAATAAATATTGCACCTCAGGAGTAGGCAAGAAGTCAGTAGTTCAAGTCGAGTCAAAGGCAGTCCAAAACAGAGTCGCATTCAGACAATTACTACAAGACATTGGAATAGTGATACTGGTCGAGACTGCATTGTTCTCCCTACTAAACCTGATTGTTCGTACTAACACTTCTACTTCTCTGTATATATATTCCTGTTGTAATATATCTGTGTTATTCCATACTTGTGTTCACGTTTTTCTTTATTAGTCCTACCTTGGACTATTACCGTGGTACAAGGAACCGGACCATAACATTAAGTCAGGTTACATTGCCATGTATTTTTGCAGGTATTAGAGTGAAAATTGCTGCAAATTTGATTACGGTAGAACTTATATATATATGTGTGTGTGTGTGTGTGTGTGTGTGTACACATCCACAAAAGGTTTCTTTTAGTTTTTCTGCCAATATCAAATGTCGCTAACCAAAGGAGAATTGAAAAACCAATGCCATCAGATATTCAGACAGACTAATTTGATTAGTGAGAAGATGATAAGCACACAAAATGACTGAGCCTAGAATAAGTTAAGGAAATACTCATCGTCATAAATTACCATGAACCAAGAAAATGGAAAAATATGATTATAATGAATGACCATTGTGGTTTACGATTTAAGTCACAAAGATTGTTCATTTATAGTCGTAACTAACTGTATATTCTTCATTGTTTATTTCTTTCAAATGACTGATATGTTCCCATCTTCATTTTTATGAAAAAAGGACAAGCATCAAAATGCAAGAAGGTAAAAGATGCCATAGATTTAGAAATTGAGAAATCTTATCATTCTTAAGTCAGGTTACATTGCCATGTATTTTTGCAGGTATTAGAGGGGAAATTATTGAAAATGTGTTTATGGCAGATATTTTTCTCTTATGATTGGTTTATTTTTTTACAGCTTATCAACCCATTGCAGGTTATTTAAAGCCAGAAAATATTTTTATATTGTAAGAATATTTTTTCTTCTTCTTTACATAATAATGATTCTTAGACAGTGCTATGAAACTAGATCTACTTAGGTCTTCTGGTATATCACCACTGTCATATATTTTATTTATTATGTCTATAATTTTGTCAATTCTGAAATCATTTAAATTTGCTGGTGTCAACGTTATAATTTCATCTGGTCCTGTTCAACTTGGCCAGTGTTGATTCCACTTCAGATTTTTACAAATATCATTCATTTTTTTTGCTGTATCTAACTATATATCCTTCATTGTTTATTTTTTTCAAATGGTGGATATGTTGCCATCTTCATTTTTATGAAAAAAGGACAAGCATCAAAATGCAAGAAGGTAAAAGATGCCATAGATTTAGAAAGTGAGAAATCTTATCATTCCTAAGTCAGGTTACATTGCCATGTATTTTTGCAGATATTAGAGTGAAAACTGCTGCAAATGTGGTTATGGTAGATACTTTTCTCATTTTTTGTTTTTAAAAAGCAATTCACCCCAAGCCAGGTTAGAATGCCACTAGCACACAAGGGTTTACATAGGATTCAGAACAAGATTAAAGAGGCGTGTTTGAGGAAAGGATCCAGAGAAGGATGGGGAACAAGCTCAGGGTGTCAGATGTCAATTGATATTACACTTGAATATTTGAATATTATTGTCATCAGGAAAGCAAGTAAGGGGAGAGGAGTTTCACAGATAGGAAGTGTGAGAGAAGAAGCTGTTTGAGAAGAAGAAATGGTTACATTTAACCGTTTTGACAGTGAAAGGGTGGGACTGACATGCCAGCCTGGTAGCTCATTTAAATTCATGCAGTCTGGGAACCAGCGAAAGTAGCTCATCAGAACAGTTGCCATGAAAATACTTGTAGAAGAGACAAAGGGAAACAACGGCACATCTGTGGAAAAGCAATTGTAGACTAGATGCCAGATCAGGACCTATCACATTGCATATTCGTCTCTAGTTTAGGATTGATTTGTTTTTTACAGCTTATGAACCCTTCACAGGATATTTAAAGCCAGAAAATATTTTTACATTATAAGAATTTTTTTGAATAATAATGATTTAGTGATACAAGTTTTACTAATTGACCTATAATTAGTGAAAAGTAGAGATGGTTTCATACTGTATTTGTACATAAGTGAATATAATGAATATGATTGGAATTGAAACTCAGTTTTCCAATTAATGATTCTGATCCATTATCTGTTACACTTGACTTGAGGTTAAGATTGTAATGGTCAAAGAAGCATCCACTTGGCAGTCTATTCTAACAAATAGCATTCCTCCAAAAAATGCTTTCCCAGTTGATCGATTAATTGATTTGTGATTTTTTGTCATGGCTTTTTGTTATAGTGGAACACACCTATTCTATAGTTAATAGACTCTCCCATCTATAATAAGTAGGAGTAGTAAGAGTAACGAGTCAGTCGGAGAGTTGGTCAGTCAGTCGATGTCGGACGACCGTTAGTCGGATATTAAAGTATCAGCCACCACAACTAGATTACTGCATCATTACCTATTATATCAAGTTCCTAACGTTTTGTACGTCGAACCTATTTTAAGACCGACTTAGTACAAATACAAGCCTCCACTGTGAAACCACTACATAACACTTTTCAACCTTATTGCAGGTTGCAGTCAAAAAATATTTTTAGATTGTAAGAATTTTTTAGAAATAATAATGATTTATTGATACGTCTTATTAATGAACCCATACCTGGAGGTGGGGGGAGAAGATGTGGATTCATACCTTTCCCAAGGGTATTTGCACATAAGGAAATAGAAAAAACCTGACTGGAACTGAAACCCAGCTCCCTGATTTCCATTTTGAGTTATTATCCATTACATGACCTTAATATCCAAGCTTACAGAACCTGGTATTCCCAATTGGTACCTCATTTAGTTACTGACCATGTTCAACATTGCTTAACTTTGGTGATTATACGAGAAGTTATTTCAATGTGATGTGGCCATAAGCTTATTCCTCTTTGTCAATGCAAAGTTTTTATGAAGGAAGCAAAAGAAGGTTAATCTTTGGGAATGACACTGGATTCATGCTTGGAAAAAAAATGAAATTTAAATGTTTAACTTGTGGACATTACTGTGTGTTTGTGCATCCATAGCTTTTATCAATGACTAGCAAAAGGTGAATGATGAATTTTTTTGTGAAAGAAATTGACAGTAAAAGTCCACAAGAGAAAATAAAGTTTGGCATTAAATTGCACCGATGGTTTAGTCATCCAAGTAGAAAGTAATGATGTGTCCTGACAAATTTATAGAAATATTGGAAAGCATTTCAGCTTCCACTATTCACCTTCAGAGGCCAGTGTTACACAAGACTGGAGGAGGGTGCTTGAACTAAAAAATCAATATCCTCTACCAAGTGATCCAAGAAATAGAACTCAAGATAAACTTTTCCAAAATAGAAACTGTGATCTGGAATTGGAATGAAAGCAGTGATGGCACTTATTCAGAATCTATAAAAATTCAATATAGAATTAATAAATACTGAACTCTTCAAATACCTCAGTGTATGGACCAGGTATAACAAATTTAGTATTGATGATAAGGAGATTGAACATAGAATAGGCTGCACTAGGGATAGTTTCACCCAACACAAGTTGCTACAAAACCAAAGCATTAATCTAAAAACTCAAATCATGTTCTTAAATATCCTCTTCAGATCTAGAATTTCATGTTTACCATGTATGGCACCAAAATCATTCAGAAATATCTGAACTGTCAGCTGCTTTATAAATGAATGATTAAAAATGGCTGCGAGTAAATGTATTCACCTTCAGAGGCCAGTTTTTAGAAGTTGTCTCTATGGATTGTCAGATGTCTTCATGCATAATATTTAGTAGACAGGGTGAAACTAATAAAGAATGGAACTATTCCATCAAAATATAACTATTTTTACATTGTGCTTTGATTAGAATTTACATGACTTTGTTACCATCCATGTTGATGACTTCTGTTTTTAGATAAGGGTTTTATTTCAAAGCACTGTTAAAGTTTTCATAATACTTTAATAAAACTACCAATTTTTAGAATTTGAAGAGCCAACATAAAAGAAACAAGAAAGCTGGATTGAAAATACAATAATTGAACAAGTTCCTGATAATGGTCAGCCAAGATGGATTTGTACAAAGAACCTCATAGAATTATATCCAAGACAAGAAGCAAAATGCTTTCCAGATATTGAATTAGACAACATTAAAATGATTCCCTATATTTTATTGTTACTATTGGCATATCTTTAAACAGATAAGTTTGGAAATCAGCATATATTAAAACTGCTTTCTTGCCAGGAGAGACATTTGATCAACAAATTTATCTGCATCCACTTTCAAAGGTCAATGTACCACAAGTTTAACTTTCATAACTGTCAAAGTGTCAGAATGGATTGTCAGATGCCTGTTGTACATGGTCACAAATGAATTATTAAAACCAGAAACACTTCCTTCAAAATAACTGTAAACAGCATTGTATTATTGCCACCCATGTTGATGACTTTTTGGGGCATGAATTTCCTATAGTTTTGAACCATTTTCATAAAGTTTTCAAAGTGGAATCAGAGGAATTTACCGATTTTAAGTATGCTGTTTTGAAATCAAAGGAAGTTGGGGAGAGTATACTATTTGAGCAGGATGCATAGTCTGAAAATGTAGAGCTTGTCTCAGAAATTGTCATGTCCAAGATAAAATATCACACAATGAAGTTACAAAACTCATTTGGCTGGCAACTCAAACTTGACCACATCTGAGCAATGGCACAAGGACACTAAAAGTTCAGTAGGGAAGCAGGAGAAAGGTGGTAGTATTAAGCAAGTTGATAAAGATGTTACAAGGGCTAAGAGTGAATAAACCTTGAAAAAGGTAATGCCTCAGTTTTATAGCCTACTTGCTGTAATGGACAGATTGGAACAAAGCTTGCAGAACTTCCATCAAATTATGACCAAACCTTTTTTTAGATTATATTTATTTATAATTACTACTGAAATAATATTTTTAAAGACATACACTTAGAAAACATATTAAAACTGCTTTCTTGTAAGGAGACACATTTACCCACTTCCTCCTTCAGAGGCCATTGTAACACAAGGTTACCTTTGGTAGCTGTCAAAGTGTTAGTAATCTGTTGTACATGGTCAAGAATAAATTAATAAAGCTCAAAGAACTTCCTTCAAAATATGATCAGGTGATTTTCACAAGGGAGTTTAACCCTAAACCACCCAGTTCATGACTTCTGCTTTGTTGTCCCAGAGATATTGAATCCCAGTGTCATAGACCAGTTTTATGTTTTTCAAAATTCTTCTAATTAAGAAATTTTAACTATTTGTCTTGAAGATAAAGAAAAGCTGGTAGGATATAATAATTTGGCAAAATAAATGTATAAAAATTGAAAACTGTCTTAAATATTCAAAATTCAATACAAATAAATAACCAAACCTTTTTTTAGATTATATTTATTTTTTATTTATAATTACTACTGAAATAATATCTTTAAAGAGATAAACAGAGAAATCAGCAAATATTAAAACTGCTTTCTTGCAAAGAGAGACATTTGATAAATAAGCTTACCTGTTTCCTTCTTCAGAGGCCATTGTACCACAAGGTTACCTTTGGTAGCTATCAAAGTGCTAGTAATCTGTTGTACATGGTCAAGAATATATTAATAAAGCTCAAAGAACTGCCTTCAAAATATGGTCATGTGATTTTTACATGAGATTTTAACCATAAACATCATCGTATTATCACTGCCCATATTAATGAATTCTGTTTTCTTGGGTCATGGCTATCTAATATTACTGTTATAGACATGTTTCATGAGGTTTTCAAAGTTAAATTAGAATAACTAACCCTGTCCTGGGTATGCTGATAAACTACATCCATGTCCTGGGTAAGACGATAAACTACATCCAGCAGCAAGGCCTCTGATTAAAAGGTTTTGAGTAGCATGGAATCACCTATTAATTGTAGGTGTTCCCTGGTCCACTGACTGGGGGTGATAGCACCTGTTAGGGTCTCAGCTATGGGCAAATCGTTAACCCCCAAAGTGGGGGTCAAACATTTTTGTAAAAAAATATTATGAGCAATAAATTTTTGAAGAAAAAATTATTACCAGCAATACTTTTTTGGAAAAAAATATTACTAAAAATACTTATTGAAAAAAAATATATTACCAGCAATAAAATCTTGTCAGCATTAAATAACCCAATAATGTTAATATGTTGTAAAACAAACTAAACCAAACCAAATAATTAACTGTTTTTAATTATATTAGCTTATATGTAAATAAAGTCAGGAAAAGTTTAATTTTTGAACAAGATGGATAGGCACCAGACTTTTAATATATTCAGTTAGAAAGTGACCAAAATGTTCAAGATGAAATGTCACAAGAGAATGTTGTCATGCAACTGTTTGATCAATTTGCTGGCAAGTCAAACTAATTGCGATCTTAGCTATGATATAAACTGTTATGGTCCGGTTCCTTGTACCACAGTGATATTCCAAGGTAGAACCAATAAAGAAGAACTCAAATACGGATATGGAATAACACAGATATATTACAAACAGGAATATATACAGAGAGGTAGAAAAGTGTTAGTACGAACAATCAGGTTTAGTGGTAATTGTCTGAACGCGACTCTGTTTCGGACTGCCTCTGACTCGACTGACTGACTCACTCACTCGCTCTGACTGACTGACAGACTCCTGACGGACTTCACTCCAGACTTCAGACTGAACTCTCTGCTTCCTCTCGAGACGCAGTATTTATTACGTATGGAATAGTCCATTATGTTATTATGGGTAAAGTCCCATAACATAAACTCAGTATTGAACTATGAAAAAGTTGGTAGCATTGGAATATCTTTAAAGAGATATTTTTGAAAATCAGCATATATCAAGACTGCTTTCTTGTAAGAGACATTTGATAAATGAGTCTACTAAATTCCTCCTTCAGAGGCCAGTGTACCACATGCTTACCTTTGGTAGCTGTCAAAATGTCACTATAAATTATCAGTTATCTGTTATATATATTCAGAAATAACTTAATAAAGTTTCATGACTTCTGGTTTTTTTGGGGGGGATCAAGGATATTTAATACCAATGTAACAGACCAGTTTCATGCAGCATCATGAAGTTAAAGTAGAAGAATAAATCAGTTTTAAATATATAAACTTCTATGTAAATAAAATCAGCAAACACATAATACTTGGGCAAGATGAATATATTAAAAATTTGATGCCTATTCAACTGGGAACTGGTTGAAATCTTCAAGATGAAATATCACAAGAGAAGGTTATAAAAGTCAAGCAACTAATTGATCAACTCGCTGGAAACTTAAACTAGTTGTGATCTGAGCAATGATATAAGTTGTGTATTGAAGCAGGAAAAAGTTGGTGTAATTGGAATATCTTTAAAGAGATATTTTTGAAAATCAGCAGATATTAAGACAGCTTTCTTGCAAGGAGAGACATCATTTGATAAAGAAGTCTACCATCTTCCTCCTTCAAAGGTCATTTTACCACAAGGTTACCTTTGGTGTCTGCAGGGATTGTCTATTGTACATGGTCAAGAATAAATTAATAAAGCTCAAAGCACTTTCTTCAAAATACAATCAGGTGATTTTCACAAGGGATTTTAACCATAAACTGCCTGATATTATCACTACAATGTTCATGACTTCGGTTTTGTTGGATGAGATATTGAATCCCACTGTTATTGACCAATTTTATAACATTTCCAGAATTAAATTATTCTAATTGGATGTCAAGAAAGCTGGTTGGACATAATAATTGGGTAAAATAAACATATTAAAAATCTGGAGTTTTCTTGTTGGAAACTCACAGAAATATTCAAAATAGAATATCACAGGCTGAGGTTGAAACGAAACTAAAAAAGTGTACAGTTGTTAAGAAGAGTTATGGCCCTTGACCAAATGACATGTTTCATTATCTGCCCTTGGTACAGAGACCACTTCAAGATAAAATATCACAAGACTAGTATACAGAATTCAAGCTATTAATTGATCAGTTAAAATTACTGGCAATTTAAACTAGGCGAGATCTGAGCTAGGATAAATATGAATTCGTTTTTTGAAATTTTTCAAGATAAAATATCACAAGATGATGTTGCAAAAGTCAAGCTGGCAACTCAAACTAGACAAGATCTAAACTATGATATATGTAAATTTTTCTTTTTCTCTGTGTTGTGTCCCTTCAGGATGTTAGTGATCATGGCTCTCCACGACATCCTCTCATTTGTAGTTCTAAGTAGTGTTTGTTCCTTTAATATTTCACCCCTTCTCTGTACTACCATCCATGTTCTGTTTCCTCTGTTCTACTTGCTTTCAGTGCATCAAATTTTTCAATCCTTTTTTCATTAAGTGTCCCAAAAATGACCACTTTCTCTTTCTGATTTTAGGCACATTTTTTTTAATTCACACCATGTAAAGCAGTAAAGCCACTAAGACACAAATGGTTACTGGGTGTGAAAGAATATAGACAAAGCATTATTGAGGAGTGAGGCCAATAGAAGAGTTATCAGGAAGACAGTAGATAATGATTGACATTGTGTTTAAATTTTCGAAGATCAAACTTGTCTGGAAAGCTGAAAAAACGTTTCACAAGCAAGAAGTGTGAGAAAAGAAGCTGCCGACATAGAATTTATAGTTACATCTAGCTATGTTAACTGTAAATAGATGAGACCTTGTTGCTCATCTAGTACTTGATAAAGTCTAGGTACCATAAAAAAAGAGTTCATCTGAACAATTACCATTAAAGTGTCTATAGAAAAGACATAGGGAATCAAGTTTACTATGATTGCGTTATATTCCGTGCTAATAGGAATAGAGAATGGACAAACACAGTGGATAAATAGTAACAGGTTTATTCTAGAAACTAGTACAACAAGCAAGGAAGTAATAGTTATGCACACGGTCATTGCAAGTCAGTACAGTTGTGTGCATGCTGTTATCGGAAGGCCACTAGTCTTGCAGATCTCAGCTCGACTCTGCTGTCTGCTGTCCTAATGGGTGGTTACCACCTATAGTGTCGCCACTCATGGGGGTGGCAGGTTATTCCATTACATCATATTGGAAAGTGACTGAAGCTGAGATGCCAAATCAGGACTAATAATATTGATGATTTGTCTTTGAATTTTATCAAGAATCTCTAAATATAAAGCAGGAGCCTCAGCCCATATGTGGCAATAATATTCTAAGCATAGGTGAATGATAGACTTATAGATATGTAAAATAGATTCAGGAGGGGTAAAATTGTCTAGCACGATTCAATTAATCAACTTTCTTAGCAGTAGACCTAGCAATGGATTCAGTATTGTCTTTCCACTTCATGTCAGCTGGAGAAGGGGCAACAAGTCACTCTCTTAGAAGTTAGCATCAGCCATACTGATAGAAGGCAGAAAAGGGTCTCTCAGATGATTAACAGAGAATAGTTTTGTCTTGGAGGTGTTAAAATTAGCAAGCCATTCTTTGCCCTAGTTAACAACAGACTGTCATTTTTGAGATCATCTACCAATTTGACCATATCAAACTGATTAGACTTACTATCAAGACAGAAGTAAATAGTTGTCATCAGCATAGATACCAAGTTGAGAAGTGTTCTTTTCATTACCATTTACCTTAAAACTTAGTCTATACAAGGTTTCCTTAGTATTCTTTTGTAATGCCACATCTCTGTTGCCTCAAGTCTTCCCTTCATCTGTGAAGAGATTCTCCAGCATTCTCTGCCATAGAGGAGGACTGACATTACATAGCTGATGAGCACTCTTTTCTTTATTTTGAATGAGATTTTTCTATTTCTTAATACTTTGTTTAGTTTTTAGAAAGCATCTTTTACTATGCCAATGTTTTCAGATTTTCTTGTCAAATTTCTCATGATCTGTTAGAAAACTTTGCAGATATTTAAATTTTTGTTTTTTGTTTGATTTTGACATGTTCATTTTGTAGCTCATAACTTAGGCTTTTTCTCTGGCTCAATCTCAGACATTCTGTCTTCTTAGAATTGATAATCCTTTCTTCTCACTTTCCATTACTGCCTTGTATAGGAGTTCTTGCAATTTTCTTTCCTGTTTTCAGTCAGTACAGTGTTAACTGCATATCTTACACTGTTAAGTTTGGGCCACACTGATAATAAATCCTGGTAGGATCTCTATTTTCTTAAGGATAACTTTGCTGTAAAGGTTACATAAGTCTGGTGAGAAGACACATCCTTTTCTTACACTTCTTTATGTTTTTTTTTTTATTCCCACTCACTTTATTTTCTATGCTCCCAGTATAAGTCCTGGATTATTTTAATATCCTTCTTGAATAAACCAAGTTTTCCTTGTAGTCAAACAGGTTTTTTTGTTTATGATGGCCAGCCTAATGTGTTTGTGAGTTTGTAGACAAAAGCTTAATAGGCAGTTGCTGATTAATCCTTTCTATTGTGTGCATGGACAAGGCTTCAGTCAGCATCTGCTGGCTGTCTCTCTTCCATTGTGTGTGTGTGTGTGTGTGTGTGTGTGTGTGTGTGTTCATGCATGTGTAAGATCAAACTGGCTTCAAAAATTGTCATGACCCTCAAGAAGAAGCATGCTTCTATTTTTATATCCATAAGGGGATTCAATATCTAATTTCACATAGGGGTGTGGACTTTTTGAATATATTGGTTAGAAAATAATTTCATACTGGCTCGCCAAAATCTTTTTCTCGAATTTGCAGAAATGGTGAAGGGAGTTATTATTTTTATTTTCTAAATGGTCCAAAAATGACACATGTTAGGTTTACAACTATTGCCACAAGTATCTTGGCAGTATTTGTCCTTGTAATGATTTTTTTATCCAACAAACCTTCTGATGGAATTTTATTGGTTGAAAAATATATATAGGAATTAATACCTATAATACAAACTCAAGGTCAGAGCTATAAATGACCTAATAGCATTAAACATAAACAAGAACTGGGGAAAACAGTTCCCCCCTATTGATGTGGCCCACTGCCCTACAAATATATATGATGGCTGTTAAATTGTTAAATGAATATGATCATCACTAACATATTTGATCAATGTTTTAAGTTCATGTGAGAATGACAATGAGCCTTGAAGTCAGCAAGTGAATGTAATGCTTATTGCAGATGTTGCATACTATGTTATTCTCTGCAGGGCCGGGCCTGTTTTATAAAGTCTGTTTAGCTTTCTCAGCGGTTTTTATGTGACGGATGAAACTGGGATAGTTTCTGCAGTTTTTCTGACACACCCTGCATGTTATTTCCAGTGGAATATTAATCACAGTCTATCAAAGTTTGACAAATATCTTGTAGCTAACAAGGCTTGCATGGAAGAGACATACTCTGCCACATTCATTACATGCAAATTGATTGCTGGATCAGTTACCTCCCCTTTCCTTGCCATTTGCCCAGCTCATTGTATGTCCTTAGAAGAACTTAGTGCCTTCATGAATTGAACACATTCACAAGCAACATTTTCCCCACTGAGGATTTTTAAAGTCTTTGAAGTACTTCATTGGTTTCTACTGTAGTTGAGTGCCATAGAGCATTTGCTGGGATATATATGTATGTATATCTGGCCATTTGTATTTGAGCATACCCATCTACTAGGGCAGTGAGCCAATCTTTATTGCAGACACTTACTCAGGCAAATTTTGGGTTTGCTCAGCACCCACAGATCCCACCTGTGGTTTATATTGCAACTATGCTGAGCAGACCTTAATTACATAAGAGCTTAACTACTTAAAGAGCATAGTGTGATCAACAATTTGAACAAAATCAGCACACTCAAACCTTCAGCCATGATGACTTGTGACTTCGTGGTAGCACCTATCGACAACCTCTAAGGCTTCTGTCCACCCAAGTTCACCCACAAGGCTTGGATCAACCAATGGTATGGTTTTCAAGCACTTCCCAAAGCTGGGATTGACCCCTCCAGTTTGATAACATCAAGAAATCTTCTTCCTGACAAATCAACCATGGTGAGATTTGAACCTGAGACTCATGGTCAAAATGCAAACATTCTAACCATTCATGTATACATACAAGCATAAAGAGTATTCTGAAATTAATGCATTTTATTATATTTGCAGATTTTAGCGGCATAACAGTTACCCATATTTTGAGGGCTCTACAAAAGACTCTTTTAAATATTCTTTGAAGTGCTTCCTTTGTTTATCCCAAAACAAGCAGTAAAATCATGTGCAGTAACATAATTTTTTTCATTTCTTTTTCCAGGGTGAATTTCTCAGGGATATTTTTATTGATATCATGTTTGTTCACTTCCAAGAGTCCTAATTTCAGAGCTAAGCTTTATGTCTACACTGATTCCTGGTAAAAGCCACTTTTTTCAAGGTCTTCATGTTCCCCTCATACATGATACTGCAGGGCCATTTTTTGCTAAATTTGGCTGCATCCAAATACCATAATTTATTCCCTGTTTTTAGCTTCAGAAACACTAGGTCATATTATTCTCAAGTTCTAATATACACAAGAAAATACAGTATTTCATATCTAAGTCTGTATTTCTTTTGTTGTCCTAGACATTTTATATATATATATATATATATATATATATATATATATAGATAGATAATATTAGTGGAAAATATACATACATATGCAAAATATATATAAAATACCCATACATGTATATTTTCAGAAAAAAATTTTCCAAGAGGAAGAATCCAGGTAGAACTCAATGTCTAGGACAGAGTAAGGATATAATAAAAAGGCTTAAACACTAATATTCCATGGTCATAATTTATTCCATTGGAATCGTAAATACGATCCAAATCATCATCAGACCTACAAATTCAAAATGAAAACAGAAAAAACAACTCCGAAATCAAAACAGAATTTAGAGAAAGTGTAAGTATGAGTATGAGGAGGAGGAGATGAAACCTTAACAGAGAGAATTTTAGGAGATGTGGGGGATTTAAAAAGAGGAGAGAAAGAAAGTCGGCGGATGTCTAATGCATAAAGATACATTTATATATATATATATATATATAAACAAGTTTGATTAAAAAAAAAAACAAGAAGCTCTGTCTGTTTAATTCTTTATTGTATTTTTCCAATTTTTGTATAAGGTGTTCAGTATTGTGCTTGAAGTTGGAAATAAACTGTGTGAGGTCCATATTTTGTTATTTTTGTTCAAGTAATTTCACAGTCATTATCAAGAACCAATGTGGTGTCTGTGTAGTAGTTAGAATTCCTTTGTCTACATTCTGGTATTCAAAAAATTAAACAGACAGATCTTGTTGATTCTTTTTAATCAAACTTGTGTGGATGAATACTTGCTGTCTAGATATACCCTATTCACACACACAGACACATATATATATATATATATATGTCTATTTGTGCGAGTCTATCATGCATGAACATACATACATACAAATACAAATCACATACAATGCCAAGCATTCATTGGTTAACTAATCACCACTACATTATTATAGACAATTTTGTAATCACTCTATTTTCATGTAGTCAGTTTTGTGCACTTTTGGGAGAAACAGATCACAGAAGTTTTGTTAAGTCTCCTCAAAGCTTGCTCACTGATTGGTCTATGCCAACCAATCAGATCGTCTGCACATGAAGAATAATTCTTCCCGCGCAGCAATCTGGAGCCTATAGTTACTTATTTAAGCAAGAATTTTCCTTAGCTAATTAGTGAAAATTCAGCTGCCAAATGAATCCATGACAGTTGAAACCACTTCTCACTTACACACACCACTCACATGCTGAATATACCTTGTATATACTCACATAATCTTTTCTAACATGGCAAATCTTTTAAGAACAGTCATTACAAGAGACTCTCATGAACATTCTTCCAGTGAACTTTGAAAAACTAAAATAACAGTTAAAAGAGAGACAGCTCTGGTTTATTCAATCTTTTCTTACTTAAATGCATGTTTTCTTTCACATCGTTGTTTGATATTGTACATCTTGTTAAATACATATTTTATGTGTAACATTGTCTTTTGCTTATCCTTTTCTACGTCAGCCCTGTTTCCTAATCTAAAGTTAAATTAATGTGGTGATGTCCGCCACATGTTCTTATCTAGCTGTTTCTTCAAATAATAATTCTGTAAATTTAATAAAGGAAAAAAAATGAAATTATAAAGTTTATGAAATGATGATAAATAAAAAAAGAAACATTGTTACTTACTGTGAAGCCTACTTTATGTATAATATGAAACTTGAATTTTTTTATGAAAATATTACTAAGTCTACCATAGTTAAATATTGCAGTACTGGGCATCAGACATATTTTATATCAAATAAATGGTCTTTATTCTACAAAGCTATCCCAAAATGGTAAGAAAAAACATTTACTGTAAAATATCTGATAAAAGATTTAGATACCGTACTTTTATTTTTGTTCATGCCTGACAATGGTAGAGTTTTTAAACCTGGATTGTCTCCTTCTAAGTTTCTTCTGTTTTGTTGCTACATGAAGAGCCAAGCCCCATACACTATGTATGCTACTTAAAATCAACAAATACCTTATATAATGCTTGATTTTTAACCTCTTCAAAAAGAATTACCTCTGTATAATGTTAACACCTAATTTTTGTGCCAAAAACTGGTCATAAAAATATTCTTGTGCAAATTAATACAATTAGTTTTCCTTCCTTTTTTTTTTTTTGTCTTGTGGTTTTATGTTTTTAATGGTTTTATCACCATTTCCTTTTTTAGCCAGTTTAACCTGAAGATCCGTTTAGGTGAAACCTAGGTAGGTTTGCCTGGCTCTTTAGGATATATTCTAATTTACCGCTTAGTATATTGAGCACTCTACGTTTTAGTCTTTATACTTACTTGGATTTTTTTCTTTGGACTAAGGACTTAAGACACTTGACAATTTGTTTTGCCTTGTTCTGATGTTTTTAGTTCTTTCTTTTTTTACTTCCAACTTTTTCCTCATATACCAATTTGCCCTCAGGTGTCTACAAGTTGAGTCATCTAAGGTTTTTCAAGTGTGTAATACTGTCAATATAAATAAATATATTATTTATATTTACAAATTTATATATATTTATATATGTATATTTAAATAAAAAGAAAGAACAGTAAGATATGTAATCTGGTGTTCTTATTGATATTTTAATTTTTTACAAAATCATGCTCAATGTAAATTTACAGAGCATTAATATTATAAATTAGCTGATTTAAAATGTTTTTTTTTCACTACACAGTAATAACCATGTTTCAAAAATGGAAGCTAAAAACTTTAAATTTAATTTTGTAATTAAATTAAAATCATTAGTTCCATTTTATCCTCAAGTGAATTTTGGAGTAACTTATTTTTTAAATTTACTAAATTTTAACTACAAGGGAAATTCATAATTTATGGTTACCAAGGATACAGAGAAACCCAATCATCCAGACAAGGGGTGGTAGCATGTTCATTTTTATTATTAACTAATGTTTTTAATGTAATTACAGAATTATATTTAAATTTTTTAGCTTCCATTTTTGAAACATGGTTATTACTGCATAGCGAAAAAACATATTTTAAATCAGTTAATTTATAATATATATTTATATATATATTTATTTTTTATTTGTATATTTTATTTATATTTTATTGATATTTTTATTTATATATATTTAAATATATATGAATTTATGTAAATAAATATTTTTGTGCAAAAACTGTTCTTAAAATCTTGTGTCATACTCGTGTATATACAATATGCTTTATTTCATCATTTTTTTTCTGCCAAAACCTTTTTATCCCCTTTTTCTTATTTACTTTTTTTTTTTTACAGCTTGAAAACTTATCTCCTCTGGACATTGACTACAGTATAAAACTGGACAGCAAAATTGAAATGGTTGAAAACTCCCTTCAGTCTCTGCAAGCTTTGAATCAGGAACTGTCAGAAGAGAAACAGATCGGTAAGAGAATATAATAATTTTGAATAAGCTTTTTATTATGAAGTAGGATTTCCTTTGTTTCTTTTTCTCTTAGTCCAGCAGTCTTTGTTAATCTTGCATATCATATTCTACCCCTTCCCTTATTAATTAGGCCTGAGGCACTAATATAGACTCTATGCCTTAGCTAGGCTAATTAGGTAGTCAGTTACATGTCACTACATTTTCTTTCATCTAAGAACAACAAGCATAGGGATGCTCATAAAGACTCAATATTTAAAATTTAAAAACAAAAATTGATGAAACAGACCTGACTCTACAAATTTCTAGATAAAAGAACTAACCAGAAACTGGTAGAAATGTAAAATGGCATCAAATTTTATATGCATTTTGATATGTTTTTGCTATATTCATAATAAATTATCGAAATGCTTGTTTTGCATAAAATTCTATAACTACAATGGATAAATTTAAAATTCTAAAATAACTATAACAGAGCATCTGTGATTGCATCAGATTTTTATCATGTCCAGACACTATTATCCCAACTGTCGATTAGTTGTCCTACAGTCATTGTCTGTGATGGATGTTACTCCAAGGAAGTGTACGAAAATTTATAGTGCTGCATGAACACACTGGCATGCCTTATCAGTGAGCAAATCAAAGTACTATAGATTGGCTTGTGAACTCTCTTGATTTAAATCCAATTGAGAATCTGTGGTCAATCTGCAAGGAATGACTTTGTGGAATTGACATACAAAGTACTGATATGTGCACATGTGTAAATTACTCTTTTCAAGTAGCTACACATTTACTTATCATCTCTCAGTCGCGTCTCTGTCCTTGGACAGAGTGCGCTGAGGGGCTTCTCTGTCAAAGGACAGAGGGGCAACTGAGAAAATTATACTGAAGAGGTGCCCAGCCCTGGGGAACAGCTGCCCAAGGCTGTGCCCTCCCATTGCACCAGAGGGGGGGATTGGTGCTTGCACAGAGGCCAGCACCACCGATGGTTGTGGGGGGCGGGGGAGTTTTTGTTTCTTGCCCAGGTGCATGCACTCGGGCTCCCCACATTAAACCGACCTTGTGTCACAACCTGACCTCATGGGAGGTTGAGTAAATATCTACTAAGCTGTGCACTGGTTCATGTTTCATTAGAAAAATACAAAAAAATATAAATAATAATGGAATTATTCCTTTTGTTTCAATTAATTTGCACAAAGGTGTATATCCTTCTTTTGGACTTGGTCAGTATAGACAATGTATTCATGTAGGTTACATATATTGTCGATAATGAAATCATATGTCCAATCAAATGCTTAGAAATGCTTGATATTAACAAGTTATCTCTCTGAGGGTTTTATTTTGTCAGTGAATATCTGACACTGATCTTCTTTTGTAAACTTCAGGACCTCCAAATTATAATGGATTTGATGTCTTTGATTTTGTCCCAGTTGAAGGTATAATTCCTGCAGGTAAGCATAAAAAAAAACATATTTTCTTTCAATTATTAACTACAAAGCCCAAGCAGTGACTCTAAATATCTTGAAAGCATTTGACAGGGTTTGGCATACTGGTCTTCTACATAAACTCCATGGCTACAGTATTACAGGATGTTTGTTTGATTTAATCCAGTTGTTCCTATCAAATTGTTAAATGAAGCTTGTTTTGAACGGGATCACATCTGAATCATTTCACATGAACATGGGTGTCTTGGTTCATACGCTCTTTCTAATCTTGATCAATGATTTCCCTGATGCCATTAGTTCCTAACTAGGAATTAACCATTTATACAGATGATACTACCATTTACTCCTGTCTCAGTAGCAAATCCATTAGATATGACAAAGTAAACCAGGCTGCTGCTCTTGCAAAAGACCTCCAATCATTGATTAACCAAAGCAAGAAATGGCTTGTAAATTTCTATGTTTCCAAAAAAAAACTGCTCTCATTTAATCACCATAAGAAGAATTTTATGTCCACTCTCAGCTCATGCAGATGAAACAGTGCTGAAAGCAGACACGGAAAGGAAATTACAAAACCTCCTACAGAAGACAGCAAAGGAGAGCAAGAAGAAGGGACTAAGCATAAACTATAAGAAGACAGAATGCATGGTCATCAGTAGAAAGCTGAGCCTGAAATGTGGTTTGCAGATTGGGGACACTAAAATCAATCAAGTGCAGGAACTTAAATATCTGGAAAGTATTCTAACAGAGGACAGTAAATGCAATGCTGAGATCCAAAGATGTATTGGTATGGCCAAAGACACATTCCAAAAGCTAGGCAGAGTATTACAAGACTAGAGGATTTCGTTGGTAACAAAGAAAAGAGTACTGAACTGCTATGTGATATCTGTCCTTTACAGCAATGAATGTTGGGTGGTCTACTCAAAGATGAAGAAGAGACTCAAGGCAATGAAGGTATGGTTCTACAGAAGGGTGCTAAGGATACCATGGACCAAACATGTAAGCAACGATGAAGTCTTGGAGAGTTTACAAACAAGGAGGAAACTTTTACTTAACAACAGGAAGAGGTAGCTGAAATTCCTGGGACATGTAATGAGAAATGAGGACTTGGAGAATCTGATATTCACAGGTTAAATAGAAGGAAAGAGAGACACGGAAAAGCAATGCATGACATACCTAGTGGGCTTAAGCAAGTGGATGACAGAATGTGATCTGGGGGAGGTGGCAGAAGGACAAAATTTATTAAGAGCTATGAAGGATAGGGGGAAGTGGAGAGTCAATGTCCTGAGGGGACACGGCACATAAAAAAAAGAAGTAGATTTGCAACTAGGACTCCCCCGTTTACTTTTGAAATAGCTAAATGCAACCACCACTTCTACTTCAATAATTTTTTCTCATACTTCCCACCTGTGGAACTCCCTTTCATTTACTTGCCTCCCTGATAAATACAATCTTCAAAAATTTAAATGCAATATCAATCATCATTTTCTATCTTCTTAAACACGATTCATCTTTCATCCTTTCCTCAATCCTCCCTATACTTCGTCTTTTCTATCATTTACCCTCTCTTTAACCCCCTGCGTACTACTGGCATTCCCACCTTGCTTGGGGTAAAATGATTCAAAAATATTCTGTTGACACATATGCAATGTTACTGCCCTCTCCGGTAATTCAACTAGTGAATCAGAAATTAAAAATTTCACTCTCCAATAGAATATGAAAATTTCACTTTCCTATAGAATCTAACTCCAAATTTAAGGAAATCATCCAACAACTGTTCACCTATAAACAATGTTTTATTATACTTTATGGCTGTTTCTTAAGTGTGTTAATGTTATACTAGACATTACCTATTCTATTGTAATAGACTCTCCCACACATAATAAGTAGTAGTAGTAGTAGCAGTCGCCAGTTGGGCTCAGTGGAGTTGAGTGAGTCTCTCGATGTCGGACATTGAAGTATCAACGACCACAACTAGATTGCTGCGTCATTAACTATTATTTTCAAGTTCCTAACGTTTTGTACATCAGACCCTTTTAGGACTGACTTAGCGAAATACAAGCCTCCACTGTGAAAATTACTTTTCAACAGTTAATTTTTGATAGGATAAACAAACTTACACTATATTTGATAGGTTTGGCGAGATTCAATTTTAAACAAGATATGTATTTGTTAGGCTTTATTTGTGCCATCTCTCTGCCATCCATTTATTCAAACCTGTTAAGTAGGTTATTCATTGTCTTACTCTCTTTTGTTTGCCTTCAGTATGCCCTGTGAGTGTTAAATTCTCTGAGCCTTCTTTCTTCATTCTATGTCAACATAGCTCTCACTTCTTTTGTTGCCCTAAGTAATATCTAACTTTTATTTGATAATCTTTGTCTTTATGGTCATTATTCTGCTGTCTATTTACTCAAACTTGTCAAGTGGGTTATTTGTTTTTTACTCTCCTTCTTTTGCCTTCAATATGCCATGTAAGTGTTAAATTCTCCAAACTTTCTTTTCTCATTCTGTTTACATCAAGCTTCTCTTCACAAATTTCTTTTGTTGTTCTAAGTAATACTCAAACCTTTATGACCTGTCATTATTGTTCTGCTCACCATTTTCCCTTAAATATGCTTTGTGAGTGTTAATGTTATGGCCCAGGTTAGGACCAAGGAAGAACAACACAAACACAAGAGTAGAAATAACGAAGGTATATTACACAAAATAATAATACAAGATGTAGAAGGTGTTAGTATGACTGTCAGTCTGGTTTGGAGTGAACTACTATCGGCTCAACTCAATTTGACACTCTCTCTTGAGAGGCGTAGTATACACAGTGTTAAGAAGAGTTCATTCTGTAGTTATAGGTAAGGACCCATGACAGTTAACTTCTTCAACTTTTCTTTTCTCCTTCTATATAGATCATGGCTCTCCACAGTTTCCTTTCTTTCATTGCTTTAAGTTAGACCTTTATGGTCTTTTTTTTTATCTTTGTGGTCCTTGTTCTGCCATCCGTCACCTCAAACTTGTCAAGTGGGTTATTTGTTGTTTTTACTTTGATTCTGTTACCTTTTTTATGCATTGTGAGTATTAAATTCTCCAAGCCTTCCTTTTGTCACTCTATATTTATCACTGCTCTCCACAATTTCCTTTCCTTTTTTTGTTTGAAGTAATGCTAACACCTTTATTAACTTTCTTTGTCTTTGTGGTCTTTCTTCTGCAATCTATTTACTCAAACTAATCAACTGGATTATTTCTTGTTTTCTTTTCATCTTTTGTCTTCAGTATGTCATTTGCTTGTATAAGTAATTTAATCATGGGTTGATATGGAGTTTAGATTTTTTTTTTTTTTTAAGCGTTTCACCCCAAGCAAGGCAGGAAGCCACTAGGACGCAAGGGGTTACAGAAAATTTGGAGCAAGATCAAATAGGAGTGATAGAGGAAAGGATGAGGAGAAGGATAGTGGATAGATCAAGGAAACTGGAGATGTCGATTGACATTACATTTGAATAGTTGGAGATTATAGCTCTCAGGGAAACTGGAATAGGGAAGGGATTTCCACAGGCGAGAGGTGCAAGGTATGAAGCTATTGGAGTAGAAGAGACAGCTACATTTAGGAGTTTCGACAGTGAAGGGGTGAGAGCGGGATGCCAGCCTTGTCGGGCACTTGAATTCATGAAATCTGGAAACCGGCGAATGCAGCTCCTCGGAGCAATTACCATGAAAGTATTTATAAAAAAGACAGTGAGAGGCGATGGTGCATCTGTGGGAGAGCGAGTGTAGACAAGATGCCAGAACAGGGCCAATTATATTGCATATCTGCCTCTGGATCTTATCAAGAACCTCGAGGCAAACAGAAGGGGCTCCAGACCATATATGGCAGCAATACTCCATGCAAGGGCAAATTGTTGATTTGTAGATCTGAAGGATCAATTCCGGGGAGAAAAATTTCCTGGCGTGGCACAGGGAGCCAACTTTCCTTGTGGTGGACGAAGCAATTGACTCAATGTATTTGTTCCATCTCAGGTCAGCAGTCAACGTGAGACCAAGAAGCCGCAGAAAGTTGCTCTCAAGAAGTTGAGCATCAGACATTCTAATGGAGGGCAGGGAAGGATCTCTGTGATCTGATAGAGAGCAGTTTTGTTTCTGAGGCATTAAAGTTGACCAGCCAATTCCTGCCCCAGTTCACAACCTGTTGGAGGTCCTTTTCAAGACACACGGCCAGGTTAGTTTTGTCAGCGACACTAGACTTGTTTTTGAGGAAGGAGTAAATTGTGGTATCATCCGCATAGATGCCAACTTGGGAATTTATGGCATCAGCAAGGTCATTTATGTAGATAAGGAATAGAGTGGGGACTAAATGGAGCCTTGAGGAACACCTGCGTTGATGGGATAGGAACTGGAGGAGAATCCGTTGAGAATGACCTTCAATTCACGGTTTGACAGGAATGATTGTATTAGGTCAAACAATCGACCCATAATAGCATAACCCTGGAGCTTGCGAAGAAGGCCAGCATGCCAAACCCTATCAAACGGTTTGGAGATTCTAGGGCCACGGCACAAGCTTCCCCGTTATTTTGAAGAGCTTGGTAGACAGTTTCAGTGATGGCCGTAAGCATATCAGCTGTAGATTGGGCAAAGCGATGATCATACCCTTGTATATATGTATATTCTGAAGGATTATGAAGTGTAAGTATCTTCTCCAGTAGAATGCTTAGTAAGCAGATCTCAAAAGGTGTTAGCAGTGAGTTTTTTCTCACTCACTGTTCTACAGTAATAGCCTTGTGCCAAACTTATTCAATATTTATAAACATATCTGTTGTTTTAGAGTTCACTGATGCTTCTGTTTCCTGAAAGATAAACAAAAGACATAAAAAAAAAAAAAATCACAAGAATTCAGCAGATGATACACATTGCTGCACCCGCAAAAGAAGAAAAACACAAGAATCAAATCATAATGCAGATAAATGCACAAGCATGAACAGTGCCTAATTATAAACATTATTTGATGTACTTAATCATAGAGTCAAACGATAAGAAGAGTAGCCTCAAGCTGTGTTTTCCATTATAACATTTTAAGGGAGAATACAGGCTTAATGGGCTCGGGCTGCAATCTCCCATGTTTAGAAAATCAAGGTTTGATTCATGCATGGCATAAAGTTTTTATTGTGTCAATTTCTGGCACATTTACATTTAATTTCTTTATGGTCTGTTCTTTTTTTATTCCTTAACTGTCACAAATATTATAAAATTACCCTGCAACACATTAGGGTTTTGATTTAAATATTTTCTTTTCATATTCTTTTTTTACAATAAATATCAGCCAAGATTCGAGAGACACCAGAGGTATAGGCAGATTTTAAAATACTTATGATGTGTGTGTGATACCAATGAAAGATAAGGTGGAAGCAAGTGAGGATTATGAGGATAAGCAGGATAGATAACAGTTGACCTTTGACTTGAAGAGGTTAATTTTTTTTTAATCAATTTCATCCCAAGCAAGACAGTAAAGCTACTAAGACACAAGGGGTTACTGGGAATTAGAAAACAGAAACATTACTAAGGAGTGAGAAGAACAGAAAAGTAATTAGGAAGACAGTAGATAGTGACTGACATTGCTTTTAAATTTTTGATGATTAAGGTTGACTGGAAAACATGGAGCCAGACGAGAATTCCACAAGTGAGAAGTGTGAGAAAAGAAACTGTTGGCATAGAACTTACAGTTACATTTAGCTGATTCAACTGTGAATTGATGAGACCTTATTGGCAGTCTAGTACTGTACCTAAAGTCTTGGTACCATAGTGAAGAGTTCATCCGAACAATTATCATGAAAGTATTTATAGAAAAGGCATGGGGAAGCAACCTTTATGGTGGTGGGAAAGTGACTGAAGCTGAGAAACCAGGTTAGGACTGTTGATTTCCCAGTGGAAATGGGAATGATTACAAAAGTTTTCCCTCTCCTCTTCTTTTAGTCAGAAGGACACAGAATGCATGCTGGGATATTTTTTTCTTAGTCAATAAAATGGGACATCTTGCATTTTGACATGACTCAGTCCAGATCTGCTCTTTCAGGCGGTTTGGGCTGACTTGTCAAACTCTGTCTTCGAGCAAAGAAGAACCCAGACAAAGGCTACGTTGAAGGGCAGCGCCACATCTGGGGAGATAGACAAGCCTGACCCCATGTATGCAGGTTCGATGGGGAATTTTGCCCAACCCTATGGGCTCAAATTTGCCTCACATCCTTGTGCCACATCATGCCTTGTGGAGAGGTGAGGTCAATAACCATAGTCCAGATCTGCCTTAACTATTAGACAGACATACTGTGTTTGCTTGGTCAACCTTGCTTTTTTATACAAACACCAACTCACAGTTTGTGAATTCTTTTTGCCTTCTTACCAATTCTGATTTGCTTTAACTATATTGTTTGCTTGCTTGCATTATTTTTGCTGCTTCATCTTTTTGAACTTTTTGTATTAATTCTGATTGTGTTATTTATTTTACATTTTAACAAGGCTTCGAACTCATCAACAACCAATAATATTACTGATTCTTCTTTCGTTTTTACCTATAATCTCTAAGTAACAGGAGCACTGATGACAGTGTTCAAAGAAAGTATGCATGCAGGAGTCTGCTGCTGCTGTTTGTCACGCTTGACTGCACTCACTAAAGCTTTTCTATTTTTGTTACAGCTGCTGCTGCTGATGAAGACTTGCTGTCATTTCTTTATCAGCAGCTCACATATCATATTTATTTCTATGCTAGGCCTACTAAGGAGATCCTCATAGCCTAGCATATACACTGATTCTTTAAGCATTCCTACCTGTCCAGTATTGGAAGAGAACTTCTGAGCAAAGCACTCTAAATGCAGTAGATATCAATACTTCAAATTGATTGAAAAGAGGAAGGACTGAGGATTTGCTATTTTCAGCACTCTCTTGCAGATCTGCCAGTAATCTCTAGAACCAAATTTGAGAGAAGCTATACAGTGACTCTTAGAGGAGATGATTGCACTTATGTGCAATGACAAAGAGACATTTGTTACAATTGGATCTGGTGCTCTGGTATAGCCAGAAGAAGTGATTCCTGTGGGATATAGCAGCTGAACAGGCATGAGAGAACCAAGAAAATCTTATTTTAGTGCTGCTCAGGACAATTCTGTGTGGAGAACTTGGAGCCTTAAACCTAACCTGACTGCTGATGGGTAGTGCTTCTGCTTGTCATGCATGACTGCACTCACTAAAATCTTTCTATTTTTGCTATAACTGCTGCTGCTCTTGAAGACTTGTGTCATTTCTCTTTCTTTCTTTATTAATGGCTCCCATATCATATTGTTTCTATGCTAGGCCTACTAAGGAGATCCTCATAGCCTAGCATATACACTGATACTTTCAGGTGTCTGACTCTCTAGTGTTCTTCCTTGTCTAGTATTTTCACTTCATTCCAAACTTTGTGATAGCAACAAAAAGGATGAGGACAATAGTCCCTGTGTAAATAGTGTAAATAATATGGAGATTCAGTTTTTAAACTGAGGAGGTCTCCATTTTTTTTATTCTTGTGTACCAAATATAAATACTGGCACGATTCAATTATTTCTTTCAGTATTCCCCTCTGGCACCATGCTTATTTGCTATGGCCTGCTTATTATTTTTCAAAACATTTCCTGGCATTATGATCCAAACCAGCAGGTAATAAACCTATATAAAAATTCCTGCTGAAATGTTTTATTTGAACCAGAGGAGTTATTTTATAAGTTGAAAAGTTCCCACTGACAGAACTCTTTCTGACGGTACTTGTATTGGTACAAAAGAGTACTTCCTTCAGAATGAAGGCACCAATCAAAATTTCTTCCTAAAAGTACAAATAAAAACATTTACTTCCTCTTTCAAAATGTATTTTTTCCTTCCCTGTTATATTTTTTTCATTTTTTCTTACTTCAACTTTTGCATAAAATAAATAAGTCGAATGTTATAAACACAATATGACAGATGCTTTAGGCTAAAATTTTGAATCTCATTCAAATTTCTTAATAAATCGATGAGTTATACTGTTTTTTTTTTTTCTAATTAAGGCATAAACTGCATTTTAAAATATTTTCATTTTTTATTTTGAATGGCGTTTATCTGTATTTGCGATTAAGGAACTGTTTTGCGACAAATTGGATTAAAAGAAAACATGTCAGCCATTTTTTAAAATGGCTCATATCGAAAAAAATTAACTTTTTAATTTTTTACTCTATGATAATGAAATGTGCTTCATTGTTTCATAAAATCTTTGAAAATCACCAGCATATGGGGAGCAGGGGGATTGTATTTCACACCCGAAACAGAAACACTCTTCTTTCCAAATTACTGTTTGCTTTTCAGACAAACATAGGAAAAATAAAAATATGTACATAGCCATTAACTTTTTCAAGTCAGGCAATAATTTTGACAACTTGTATGTTTTGAAGAATTTATGAATCCAATAATTTTAAATGATGTTTTCACTGGTATGGCTTCAAGAATTTATGAATCAGGAATTTGTCAGTGTTGCTTTCAGTGGTCTGGTTTAAAGAATTTGCAAATCAGATAATTTTAAGTGTTCCTATCACTGGTATGGTTTAAAGAATTTGCAAATCAGATAATTTTAACTGTTACTATCACTGGTATGGTTTGCAGAAATTTTGAATTGGGTAATTTTAAATGTTCTTATCACTGGTATGGTTTAAAGAATTTGCGAATCAGGCAATTTTAAATATTGTGAGGCTCAGTTGCTATGTATTGTCATTCAGAAATCTATTATTAAAATTATTTTATATTTAAAAAGTTCTAAATGGTGATCTGCAAATAAGAAAAAAATAGTAAATTGTATGAAGTATGTACGACATCTTGACAAAGAGGTTGATTAATAGTGGTAGATTTTAATTAATCTTTACAGATGTGTCGTTGGGTTGTGAAAATGCTGTAATAAATATCATCATGTAAAATTGGATTTGTATTCAGTGTTAAGAGTCTGTCTGTTTATATTCATTTTGCACTAATGCCTTTTAGAAAGGCAAGAATTTACTTCTCCCTGTTCTCTGCTCTAGTACATAAGAAAGCATTTGAGTAAAGTGATAGCTATAATGACCTTCCTGATGTCATTATTTCTGAACTAGGTATTTATGCTGATGACATTATTTCTGAACTAGGTATTTATGCTGATGACATAACTATTTATTCCTTATCTAAATAGTAAGTAATCTCCAATCAATTGTTAACTGGGGTAAGAAATGACTTGTAAATTTTAACACCTCCAAAATGAAATTGCTATCCTTTAATCATCATAGAAAAGCAGTTTTTATTCTCCATCAGCACGGTTGATGCTAACCTCCTGGAGAGCCAGTCATTGCATCTTCCTGGTCTCACATGTTGTGGTGCAATTATATTGAATCAATTGCTACGTCTGCTGCTGAGAAGTTTGCTTTACTGTGTGGTGCCAGATTTTGCTTGTCAGATTCCATCTTGCACAATTATAAATCTACCATTCATCTATGCATTGAATATTGCTGACATATCTGTTCTGATGCTACCGCTATATATTGTGAAATTCAAAGAAGTGTTTGTAATGTTATCAGTCCTGACCTGGCATCTCGACTTCAGTAACTTTCCCACTGCCATGATGTGGCTTCCCTCTTTCTTTCCTAGAAATATTTTAAAGGCAGTTGTTCTAATAGTCTCTTCTCCATGTTCCTCAACTGCATGAATTTAAACAATCTACTAGATTGGCAGCTAGGTCACATCATTTTATTGCTGAAATATATAGATGTAACCATAAGTTCTGTTTTTATGGTTTCTTTCCTTGCACTTCTCATTTATAGACTCTCTTCTAATTTCTTGCCTCTCAGACACCTATAATCTTTAAAAAGTTAAATACAATGTGTTAAATAATATTTTAGCAAACTATAACTTTTTAGAAAATTGTATTTCTCCTCTGACTTCCTTATTTTGACCTTTGAGGTCAGATACAGAGAAACAGAGGAAGTTATTTGTGATTGGCTAAAACTAGCATGGGAATGTTAGATACAGAAAGGGATTTCAGGGAGTTTAATTTTACATGTCATACAATGTAGAAATGGTACTTTCGTCTGAGAACTTGCTCCCCACTGGGGGTGAGAAAGCAACCCCACTGGCTAGTTACAAATTAATAAAGTAATAAGTTAAAATTCACCTTACTGATGTCTCTCTTTTTATCTTATCTTTTTGAACTAAAAAAAAAAAACAACCATTGATCAGTAGCCTGGATAAGATAAGAGAAGAGAGAGAAGACAACTTTATTATGATAGAATCAAGACCATCACCCAAGGTCTCCCCAGAATGAGGGGAGCATGCAACAAATGTAAATTGTGATCATATGTCCTCTTGAAATATGTTCTTTTATTGTCCTTTTTTTCTTCACAAATGTCTTCTCATTTTCTTTCACTCTTAGTAACCCCTTGTGTCTTAGTGGCATTATTGCCTTGCTTGAGGTGAAAGGAATTCAACCATGAGTTTGTCTGCTCAGCTAAGAGTATGTTTTACAGAAACAAAGGTCAAGGAATATCATCAATAAGTTGGTTTAAATATGATTTTGTAATATGGTGCTTTCAAGTATTGAATGAACTTTGAAATATTTGATTCCAAATATCCAGTCATTTCTACAGTATTTTGCTATGGGCATAGCAAACAATTTACAAAGTTGTACAATGCTATAAATTAGAATTTCATGAATATGCATCATCGGATGTGCTGGTAGTGTAATTGCTATTGGTGCTGAAAATGGTATCAGCAAGCCAAGATCAAAGGAGAAAGCAAACCTAAATTCAAGCTGGAAGCGTGAAAAATAGGCATTCCTTGCTTTGAATCTTGGCCTGGTTATTCACTGCAATTGATTCTCTACAGCCATCATGGATACTAGCTTGCCACTAAATTTCACCCAGTACAAGGCTTAAGAGACACTCAAGGTAGAGAGTTATAGTTAAAATGTTAAGACTGAATGAGATGTGTGATACAAATGTAAGGGAAGGTGATAAGAGATAGTGATTATGAAAAATAGGAGAGAAGATGGTGACTGAGCCTTGATAAGAACAACAGGAAAGCAACAATTTGGGATTATTTACATTATTCATACTGTTTTTCTTATTTTCATTGTCATTATTTTGTATTAGGACACATGGCCAATTAGATAAAAGCGTTGGTTGGGTACAATGACTTGACCCAAAGAGTTGTGAGTTTAAAACCTGGCTACAGAAGTGGGAAACAAAAACTTGGAGAGATGGATAAAAAGGAGATAACTGAGACATCCGGAAGAGGCATGGCGTGTGGAACTAGAACAAATCTACTCCAGTGAACGAAATAAAGGGTTCAGTAAAAAAATCCAATTACCTGAAGAAGGCCAGAGCATACATCAGCCAAAATGTTGTGAACATAAGAATACAGATGAGGACAACAGTCTGAACAATGTATCGGGTCATCCTATATGTTCTCTCCGAATTTTAACTTTTTGTTAAAATGAACGAAATTTAAAAATTATTTCATAATGTCTAATGGAGCTGAACATTATTTTTATGTTTAGATGCATTTAAACTGATCAAATTTTATTTCAGAGAACAATAAAATTAAATTTTGTTTGATTAAAGCCCTGCTAACATGGAAGTATCCAAGAATCATTTGAGGCACATAATGCTTTATGGGTTCAAAAAAGGAAACTCAGCAGCCAAAGTGGCTAGAAACATTCACTCAGTTTATAGAGAGGAAGATGGTTTGCAAAATTCAGAGGTGGAGATTTCACCCTTGAAGATGAAGATCAAACCGGACGTCCAGTTGAGTTTGATGAAAAGCTTCTTGAAGCAGCCCTTGAAGAAAATCCTGCTTTATCAGTTGAGGAATTGGCAGTGGTTCTTAGTTCAAACCATACAACTGTTCATCATCATCTTCAACAACTTGGAAAAGTTCCTAAACTTGGAAAATGGGTGCCTCATGAATTGTCTGAAAACAACCTCAAATCCTGAGTTGACATCTGCTCTTCTCTCCATTCTCACGAACGTGTTTCACCTTTTTTTGGATAGACTTGTGACTGGCGACAAAAAATGGATCTTTTGTCGAAATGTTAAGCATCATAGACAGTGGCTTGGTAAAAGGGGAAAGACCCCAGCCACAGCTGAGAAGGGAACTTCATGGGCAAAAGGTTCTTCTTTCAATCTAGTGGGATCGCCAAGGAATAATCCACTTTGAATTCTTACTATCTAATGCAACACTTAATGCTCAAATATACTGTCAGCAATTAGAGTGTTTGAACCAAACTTTGAGGAAAAAAAGACCTGCTCTAGTGAATCGAAAAGAGGTGATGTTTCATCAGGACAATGTGTGACCCCACACAGCAAGAATCACGTCACAAAAGATCAAAGAACTTGGTTGGGAGAAAGTTCCTCATCTACTTTATTCTCCCGATCTTGCTCGTTCAGAATACCATTTGTTTTGTAGCTTACACAATCATTTGGAAGAAACAGCTTTTGTAACACAGGAAGAGCTTAAAAC
>CAHIKZ030001846.1:1342500-1430000 GCA_903632075.3 Acanthosepion pharaonis
TTGGATGAGTCTAATAATTACAAAGGAGTTTAGAATGATCAGTAGTTATGGTGGCATTATGCCTTCATTCATCTTCTCACAGGGCCCCAGATGCAATACAGAGACTTACATCATGTGCCTTGAGGAGATAGCACAGCCATGGGTCAAGAAAGTGGCTGCTGGAAGACCCATGTCTGGCAACAAAACTCTGAACCATGCCACACAAGCAGGAAAAGCTAGTCATGGCTATCAAACAAACAATTTCTGCAAACACATCACCCCTTACATGTGGCCACCTAACTCCCTAGACTGCCACCCCTTTGAGCAGAAGACAAAAAAAAAACTCTTTGTAACACTAAAAATGATCTGATAGCAAGGATTATGGTAGCAATCACTAACTTAAACAAGAAGAGATGCTGGAGATTCCAAAGCCATTGGTGATTTTATTGAATGAATTTACTCTTTAGTATTTTAAGATATTTTTGTGCAGTTTTGGTAAATATATCTGTTGAAATGAGATGTCACTTTTGTGTTATAAGCAGTTTATGTATAAATTTGTTTATATATATATATATATATATATATATATATATATATAAAAAGACTTATTTTAAAAATGACATGTAAATCACTCTTATAAACATAAGAAAAGGAATATATATGTGAATATAAACAAAAGGAAAACTTTTTGTCCTTTGATCGAGCTTGTCAAGGCTTGATAAAGTCCATCAGAGTACAAAACATGGCAGTTAAGATAAGTTTTCCTTTTATCTTTATTCATACTGTCAGATATATAATTTTAGTTATATCTGAAATTTTATATATATATATATAATTTAAAAAAAAAGGCAAAGCCTTATTTGCAACCTGTGTTAACAGGAAAAATTAGAATAATGACATTTCTAGATCCAAAGCAACTTTTGAACCAAAAATCCAAAGTCATGAGTCCTTATATACATGCTAAAAAATTTCTCTTAAGCACATATGAGGCTGGATAAAAAACAAATAAAAATGTATATTTCAATTAACCCTCACTACTGATATATTTATAATAGCCTTGCTTTTCTTCTCTCCCTCCTCTTCTTTGTCTCCTTCCTTCTTCACATCCTCCTCCTCACTTTCTATCACACCCAATGTCTTGCACTTGTTCATTTATTTTTTTAAAAATAATATAGCATTCATGATTTTTTTAAAAGATAAAGTGTTGGCAGGTCAATGTATATATATATATATATATATATATATATATATATATATTACAATTTTTCATATAGACAAAAACAATTTAACAGTTAAATAAAAAAAATTGTTTTTGTCTTTATGAAAAAATTATAATAAATAATTATTGCTTTACTCTTGGTATTGAGCCCTCTTTTGAATTAATGCTGTGAATATTAGAATTTATATATTATTTTCATTATCATTACATTCATATATATATATATATATATATACACACTGTGTGTTTCAATATATATATATGCATTAATTGCAATATATATATATATAATTATATGTGTATATTCTTTAATACATACATATATATATATATATATATATATATATATATATATATATATATGTATGTATATGCTTTAATACGCACATACACACACACACACACACATATATATATATATATATATATATATATATATATATATATATATATATATATATATATATATATATGTACCTATATGTATATAATCTAATTGTTAGATTGTCTACAGTAAATTTGCATCCATATTCTTACTTCACCTTCCTTGACAGAACTTCTGTTATGACAATGTGGGATACTTAATAGCAAAAGGGACCAAAAAACATCTGGGCTGAGATAAGTTTTCCTTTTGTCTTTATTCATATTGTCCTTTTAAAGATATATTTTTAGTTATATCTGAAAAGTTACATATATACTGTTGTAACCTTGGAAAGGTTACTGAATAGAATAACCACACAATGGTTAGTAATGAATGCTAATACTTAGGACAAGAACAACAAATATAAGATTCGCCAGTGGCGCATAGAAGAAATAGTCAACTGCTAGAAGTGAGTCAATTGAATTCCACAATGAATCTCCAACTGCGGACCAACATACAATATTTACTGTTGTATTCATGTGAATGGGGACATACTCATTATTGTCTGTAGGTATGCTACAACAAATACATACACACACACACACACACACACACACACATATATATATATATATATATATATATATACACACACAAATACACTGTGTGTTTCAATATATATGTATATTTAAAATTCTCAGTATCCCTTTTTTTGGTGTGCATGTGTAGTTTTATCATCATAAATATCACTCAAGTCCAATAAAATCCTAAACAACTAAATATTTCACATGAAAACTTTTTCCATTTTATCATAGGTTTTTTTCCCATAAAATTGTTCTTGATATATAAAAAATTATATCATTTTTCCAAATGTGTTTAATTTGTTTAAATTTGGTGTCTCTAAGCAGCAAATATATATTTGAACATGTTTTGTTGAAAATAACATAGAAGTTATGTCTATTAAATATTTTTGAATCAGTTTTTATATTAGCAGAATTATTTTTGTATCATGGTATGCTTCCAAGCTCTCGACTGACTTCATTTTTTATCAAGAAGAAAAGAAATTAAATCAAATCAGTTTCTATTTCATGTTTATTTGCATCTTGACAGGCATATAAAGTCCCAAAAAATTGCAGGTAATTCAAAATTAATAAAAACAAATTTCTGATTAATTTGAAGTTTTGCACACACACACACACACACATATATATATATATATATATATATATATATATATAAAATATATTTATATATATGAATAAAGACAAAAGGACAACATCTTAGCCTATGAATTTTGCCAAGGCAAATGAGAGGATTTTCTTTTATTTATAAACAAAAGTAAAAATATTAGTTTTTCAAAATTTTTTAATTTAAGAAATGCTCATAAATATTCATCAGGTTAACTGAAGTCTTGGTAAATTATTAACATTTTTATAATCAAATATGGTGGCTTGGAAAAGGAGTAATTCTTTCAGGAAAGAATATATATATATATATATATATATATATATATATATACATACACATATAGTTCGGTTCGGCATCTATTCATCTCAGGAGATGACGGAGTATCGCTTAAACCTATGTCTTGTGACGTTGCTGGAGTGCTACAAGCCTGGGCAGGACGTATGGAGAACTAGGGCTGCCCAGACATCTAGTTCCCCCTCTTGGCCTCAGGATAAACCAATACAGTTTGGTACCAGTGCAGCTGCAGGAATTTCCAGAAGGTAGCACAGAGTGCCGTCCATCCACTTTAAGGGCACCACTCCGAATTTGTGTAGAGTTTACTCCTTGGCCTTTCCTTCTCCCAAAGATTTCCACAAGGCAATGGACCTATTTAACTCACAGTTGGGGTTTGGTTCATGGGCACCAAGGCATGACCACACATTGGTGGGCCTGCATGCCACGTGTTTAGGGGTCCAACTCCTCCCCCATCTCCGGTAGTTTAGCCTGAGTTCGCAAGGTGCTCGGTTGGCATGTGCCACCACAAGGAGGCACTACATTGGGCTTGCTGATGGAGAGGCTGTATACTGGCAGGGGAAGATTTATTCACTCAGTTCCCCTTTTTGCATTTCTGCTAGCCAGCAGTGGAAACTGAAAGCGAGAAGTGACAAGCACTACCACTAGAGACTACCACACTAGACGCGTCACAACAACTGTTGAGATTATATATATTTGTTTGTTTGTTTGGGTTTTATGGCATATCAACAACTGTGGGTTATTTAATGCCAAATCCAGTTTATATGAATTTTAAATGCCTATTTTGTATGGAATAAAAAACGTATAGCTGGCAACATTATTTTTCCGAAAACATTATCTGAGGCCTTGCTGTTGGATGTAGTTTATTGCCATACCCTCACTGTCTCACTGAATAATTTAGACAAGTTTTGTCTACTTATTTTTCATTGGATCCTCTCATAATTATAGACAGGTTTCATAGTATCTTTATAAAAGGAAGAAAGAAAATTACCATGATGCATATTCATTTTATTCCAACTAATTTTGACATTGGCACAATGACATCATCAGGGGTCTTGTTTTTTCTAAGACAAAATTGTTGTGTCCATCATTTTTCATCTGAAAATTAAATTTTTATGTGTGAAGGGAAAAATGCTAAGTTTATGTACTGTACATGTAAAAGTTTAATTTTCAGTTAAACAAAACAATTTTTTCTTAGAAAAATGATCCTATTAAAAATAAGTAGACAAAACTTCTCCAAATTATTTAATGAGATATGTCTTAATGAAAACATGCTGTAAATATATATATATATATATAGAGAGAGAGAGAGAGAGAAAGAGAGATAGTCTGTTACTATCTATCTATCTATCTGAGATAGATAGACAGATAGATAGAGATAACAGACGGAGATAGATATATACTAGATGGATAGAGAGAGATAACAGACAGAGATAGATAGTAACAGACATAGATAGATATACTAGATAGATAGATAGATAGAAAGATAGAGATAATAGACGGTGATAGATAGTTATGGACTGAGATAGATACTAAATAGATAGATAGAGATAACAGACGGAGATAGATAGACAGATAGATATAACAGACGGAACTAGATAGTAACAGACTTAGATAGATATACTAGATAGATAGATAGATAGAAAGATAGAGATAACAGACAGAGATAGATAGTAACAGACTGAGATAGATAGATACTAGATAGATAGATAGAGAGATAGATAATAGATAGATATATAGATAGATAGATAGAGATAACAGATGGTGATAGATAGTTATGGACTGAGATAGATAGATACTAGATAGATAGAGAGGGAGGAGAGATAACAGACATAATAGATAGATAGATAGATAGATATAACAGACGGTGATAAATAGTTATGGACTGAGATAGATAGATACTAGATAGATAGAGAGAGAGAGATAACAGAGATAATAGATAGATAGATATAACAGACGGTGATAAATAGTTATGGACTGAGATAGATAGATAGATAGATAGAGAGAGATAACAGACAGAGATAGATAGATAGATAGATGGATATAACAGACGGTGATAGATAGTTATGGACTGAGATATATAGATACTAGATAGATAGATATAACAGACGGTGATAGATAGTTATGGACTGAGATATATAGATACTAGATAGATAGAGATAACAGACGGAGATAGATAGATAGATATAACAGACAGAACTAGATGGTAACAGACTTAGATAGATAGATAGTAACAGACTGAGATAGATAGATGGCTGAGTGGCTAGAAAATTTACTTTACAACCATGAAGACTATGTTCTCATGACAACTTGGTCAATTTGTCAAGAAGGTTATTTCTTGATGTTATTGGTCTGAGGAGATGCATATGGCACTTTTGAAAAGTGTCTGTAAACCATACTATGAGTTGACCCAAGCCTTGTGAATATAAATTTTGTAGATGCAGCTGTTCGGAAGTCATCAATGGTTGTGCTAACATAAAATCTCAGGTCATCATGCCTGGGGTTTTGCTCTTTCTGGTTTTCAAACTATTGATCACACCAGAGGACGTTCTTTTACTCAGAGACTATAAATCATGTTCACTCAGTATACTTGCATTATAAACTGTAAGTGAGCTCTGGGTGTGGAACAAATTCAAATATGCCTGAGCATATATCTTCAACAGAGATAGGATAGCCACCCTAATTAGCAGGTGTCTTTGGAAGTGTATAGCCAATGATTATATACTGGGTGTAATATTAAAATTGTTCAAATCATGTAACAGCATAATTGGCCACCCCACAAAAAGTTTAATATCTGAAGCACCACTAAACCAATTGAGAGGAAAACTGGATTAGGAGGTCACAACAGGAAGAGGGATCATCATTTCAACTTAGCACTAAAGAGATCAAATAGAAAAGATCCAACTCAATCCATAAGATGTTTGGCATGTGAGGGTGGAGTTTCAGCTCTGACAATCCAAAGAGCAGTGGAAAAAAAGTCTTGAAAATGAAATCATACATGAGACCTGTGAGGTACCTTGTTACTCCAGGATAAAAAGTTAGAGAAGGCAAAGATCATCTTGAATAAGTTGGAAAATGATCCTGAAATTATATATATATATATATATATATATATATATATATAAAAAATATGTGGTGCAGTTCAATTTATATTACAATGAATCATTCATACAAATAGTAAATTAGTAAATGATCCTTTTTTTATAAAATTATAAGCTGTATTAGGTCTTTCTTAAATACGTGAGTACTTTCAACTGTACATTCAGTCATCTTCAGGCATGGAAATTATTTTGTTTTTGGTAAAATTCAGCTAGCATCTGAGACTCATATTTAAGAAAGACCTAATACTGCTTATAATTTTAAAAAACAAAGCTCATTCCATTCATTGAGTAGGTTTATGCATCTTTAAAATTTTGTTAGCGAAGGGATTTCACCATTTTATATCATTAGCGTTACTAATTTACTTTTTGTATGAATGATTCACTGTAATATATATATATATATATATATATATATATTTTAACTTTATTTCAATAGTTCATGAGCTTCCACTTAGCTATGATTAATGATGAACATGTCATTTTTATTTATGTTCAATATCATCTTGATTCTTCTGTTAAGCTTGTAGAATAATTATACATTCTTATTGCTCAAAGAAAAGTCCAGTAGTGTCAGAGAATTCCAGTAAGATATCTCTAATCATTTCTAAGATACAATGGTTCAGAGCTTAATCTAACAATTGGACAATTTTACTATTACATGATTTGGATAATTTTGCTGTTACACCTGGTATGCATCGGCAATTGAGGAAACGATGATAGAGAATTCATTCAATGGGAAAATATAAATATTTTTTTTTTAACTTGTATGAAAATTCAAAACAGAAAATGGTTGATGGATGACATTGCTGGATCTTTGGTTGTAACTGCATTGGTGGTTCTGTTTCTATTTACCATTATACCGATAATGGCAGCCTTCAACAATCCTTGGTAATGTGGGGTACCCTAAGCTAATATCTAATTTAACTTTTATCAGTTATGTAGATATATTTTTTTCTCTGTCTGTACTTCACATTGTTAAATTTTTGTTTTTAATATCGTGTTTGGAAATTAACAAATTGTATACTTTGCATATCTGAAAATGCTCATTATCGACAATATTCCTCTGATATTTTTCTGTATAGCCTAAGGTTAAGAAATCTGAACAATTTTGGTCTTATTTAGAAATTATTATTATTTGGCTAAGAAAGAGAATGCAAGAAGTGTAACTCTGTTCGTTTTCAATTAACATTGGGGTCCCTTGAATACAATGAGTTAATTAACTCAGCACTGAATCACTTTTGAAAAGCCTTCTGTAGTGTCTACAGTGAAATGTATTCAATTTATGAGATGTAGACGTTTTTATGAGCTTAGCTGAAATAAGCAAGAAATATATCTCAATTTCAGATGACTTTTTAATCGAGAATTGGTCACGCTTTATTGATTTCTCAATCGATCAAATTGTGTTGTCAGCTCGATATGAATTTGTTCGTATTGCTTTCTCTCCCAATATGTACTGAGCTGGAATCAGTAAGTTCCCGGACTAGAATCTCCCGGCAATTAAAATGCTCCATATCAAGCGATAGATTATTAATGGCAACCAGTAAAATTAACTATTTAAAATATTTATATTGTTCAGACAGTTTTCCTCATCTTTACTTCTTCAACTGATATTTTTATTCATGTGTCCTTGTGGATAAAAGCAATGGTTGAAGTAATCCAGTGACTTGACCTAAAGAGTCATGAGTTCAATACCTGTCCTCGGCAGAGGTGAAAAAAAACTTGGACAGTTGGGTTACTAAAGGAAAATAACTGAAAATGAGATATCCAGAAAAGGCATGGCATGTGGAATTAGAACAATCTACCTCTGTGTACTAAATGAAGGATTTGGTTTGAAATCCCAACGAACATCACCTAAAGAAGGCCGGAGCATACAATGGCTGAAATGTTGTGAATATGACAATAAAGATGAGGACAATAGTCCAAACAGTATAAATAGTTACAATACATCATCTCAGAAATATAGACACAATAAAATTAAATGTTCAACTTATCTGTCTCCATACTGAGTTTGGTGTAGATGGTATCTACCCAATAAAGTTGAATTTTAAAAGCAAGTTCCATAATGAGTGACTACAGATAGATTAATTATTTAATTTTATTTCTTGTTATATGAGATTTCCTGATGGTAATTGTAGCATTAGTAGTTTCCTTATATGGAAACATTTGGCATTCATTAACTCATTGCTCAGTTAATGAATGCTAAACGTTTCCTTATAAGGACACTTATATTGTCAGTTGAAATATATAAACTTTCTCTTAAAACAATTTTTCAGGAAACTAGGTTTTGTTTATCTGTGTGTGTATATATATATATATATATATATAACATTAATTGAAAACTTCCAGCTGCTATCCACCAAACAATAACTCTCTGTCTCTATATCTTGTATGTATATCTACTGTGTTTGATGAATTAATTGTTGGTTAAATTACGCAAAAATGAAAATAACCCTTACATCTCATTTTAACAGATATATTTACCAAAATTACACAAAAATATCTTAAAATACCGGAAAATTGACTAGACAGAACTGTTTGGAGGCCATCAATGGTTGTGCTAGCATGTTTGGGGTGCAATGGATAAATTGTCATCTAAATTACACAAAAATGAAAATAACCTTGACATCTCATTTTAATAGATACATTTACCGAAATTGTACAAAAATATTTTTAAATACTAAAGAGTAAATTTATTCAATATAATTGCCATTGGCTTCAACCACAGCCTTCAGAATCTCCTGAATCTCTTCTGGACAGTCTCCTTGTTTAAGTTCATGAATGTTGCCACATCCAGTATTCCAAAAGTTCCATTTATATGAAGTTAGTGTTTATCTGAATTATATTGATTAGGCTTTGTGTTTATCTCATTTGATTAATTACTGGCTCTATTTAAGTGCAATTAAGTTGTGGAAAATTGAGGGGGTAAAATTTGTCTTGTAAAAATATTCAGCTACTACTGTTGGGAAGGGCATACATCTATTTCTCCTCACAACTACTATGACATAAATAATAGAGTTGACTGGGCTCTTTTGCCTTGAGTGGCAGTCAGTCTCAGAGAAAGAGAATTTCAAACTATGGAGAAAGCAATAGGAAACCACTTCACTATCTTGCCCAACAAGCCATAGCAATTCACAGATAATAAAGAAATGGAATCTGTAGAGAGCCATGAGCATTTAAGTCCTCAAGGGACATCATATAAAAACAGTGCTTGAAAGCAAAAATTACATGTTTTACAGGGTGTGATGGATAAGTTTCATCTAAATTACACAAAAATGAAAGTAACAGTGATATCTCATTTTAACAGATATATTTACCAAAATAACACACAAATATCTTGAAATATTAAAGAGTAAATTTATTCAATAAAATCAACATTGGCTTCAACCACAGCCTCCAGACAACTTCGGGATGGTCTCCTGAAGTTTCTAAATGCTGCCATAATCCTTGCCTTCAGTTTATTTTTGGTATTACAAGTAGCTTTGTTGGTTCCTTGTTCAGCTGTGCCTAACACATAATAATCAAAGGAGTTGCAGTCTGAGGAGTTAAGTGGCCAGATGTAAGGAGTGATATAGTCACAAAAATTATCTGACAGCCATGACTGGGTTCTCCTGCTTGTGTTGCATTGTACAAATTCCTGTTGCCAGTCATAGGTTCCAGCTTCCAGCAGCCACCCTCTTGACCCAAGGCAGCACTATCTCATCAAGTCACTTGATGTCAGCTTCCATAGTGAGTGAGGCTCGAACCAACAAATTCAGGAATTCTTTTCTTATCAGAATGATCAGAGTGAAATTTCCGAGCTGCTGTACCTTCATAATTACCATTAGACTCATTCAATATTTTCTGAATTCTCTACACTGTTCTTCATATTGACACCCAAACACTCTGAAATGTTTGTATTGGAGATTCCGGCATGAATGCCAAGCAGTAAGGCATATTATTTCTAAATTTCTGGTGGAGTGAATTGTGATGTGGTGGTCTTTTTCTTGTAGATAGTGGCCAACTGACCCTAATGTACTATGTTGACAAATTAAAAAACAAACAATAAACATGCACAAAATTAAAAATATAGAATTGTAACATTTTATTCATCATAGCTGTGTGTGCATGTATATATATATATATATATACACACACACACACACACACACACACACACACACACACACACACACACACACACATATATATATAGATATATAGATATATATATATATAGATAGAGAGAGAGAGCATTTCCCCGGTGCATGTTTACTGCTTTGGTCATGAGTATCCATTAATAATAATGTTTAAAATAATAAAATATCGGTCAGATTAAAAATTCATTCTAATAAATTCTGTTTGGATAGGGAACTGTATGCAGGTATGAAAACCTGAGAGATCATTGACTGAAGAAATTTCACTTGAAAGTATATATATATATATATATATATATATATATATATATATATTTGTTGGATAGATGTGAGTTTGTGATCCTGGGTTTCATGCTTTAGCGATTGTCTGACGATCGCTAAAGCATGAAACCCAGGGTCACAAACTCACATCTATCCAACCAAATATATTAGCTCTATCTCTGATATTGATCACTTTCTAATAAATACAAGATATTATATATAAATAATTATACATATATATATTTATTTATATTTATATACACTTTTCACATACATACATACATATATATATATATATATATATATATATATATATATAACAGTGAATATGGAAATCAACACTCAGAGGCGACAGGCTGTTTCATAATAGATGCACTCGTCAGGCCTGACAATTGCATCTACCATTAATACAGCCTGTCGCCCCTGAGTGTTGACTTCATATTCACTGTTATTTATATTTACATATGCTCTATATCTGATATTGAGCACTTTTATCCCATAAATATAGCACACCTTAAAACTATATTTCTTCATATTTATATATATATATATATATATATATATATATATATATATATATATATATATAATGATAATGATATAAATATAGATAGTTATACTCATTTGGAAAAACTCTAGGAATTTTGGCTTGTAAATGAACAAACCAATACCCAAGGAAAAATAAGGGATAAAAAAAGAAAGAACTAAAAACATGAAATTGAGGCGAATTGAAGCTCAGAGTCCAAAGAAAAAAACCTCAAACCGAGTAAAGCAAAAGTAACTATGAAAAGTGCTCAATACACTAAGTAGAGCAAACCTAACTATGAACCTTAACAACCAGGTAAACCTACCTAGGTTTCACCTACATGGATCGTCAGGCCAATTTGGCTCCAGATTACCCTGACAATCCATGTAGGTTTACCTGGCTCTTTAGGTTCATAGTTATATATGTGTGTGTGTGTGTAAGCTTCATTAAATATGACAGACAAGATACTTTCATTAAGTTTTTTATATAATTTCTCATTTGATCTTATAATTATTTTCTTTTCTGTAGATACATTATACAAAAACTGTCCAAATGTTTTATTTTTGAAGCACTTTTGGCTATACCTTTAGCCATTATCAAGGAATAATTATATTTATGGTTAACTGGAAATAGATTGTTGTATGTATGTATTTAGCATTATAGAATGAACATAGATACAATATGTTGACTGTGTTTTGAAAATAAAACATTCTACATAACTTCACTTTTAACATTGATTTTTATAAATAAAATTTTGCATTATTAATGGGATAACAACTTAGCAGAATTTTAACCTGTCTGTTCATAATGTTCCTTCAGTCTGGCCTTTTCCAAAGTATTTTATCTCGACAATCAATATATTTTTTATATATTGAACATGTTATATTATTATATCCAGACAAAATAACATTACCTGACCTTGTTAATAAACTAAACAAGGTTGAACATATAGAATTTATTTATGAAACTGTTGGAGCATACCTACAGATGATAATGGGTATGCCCCTATTCCCATAAATACAGTAGTAAATACTGTATGTTGGTCTGCAGTTGGAGATTCATCTCCAGCTGTTCTGGTCAAACTCTCTGCCTCCCGGCAGAGAGGATACCCAGATGAGGCTATGTCGAAGAGCAGTCTCGTCTTGGGAAACAGCTACCTGGCCCCATTTTATACGGGGTCTATGGGGAATTTTTATCTGAGCCTGTAGGCTCAGATACCCCACATTAAATCCAGCTCTGTGCCACATCTAGACACATGGGGAGGTTGGTAGATATCCTGCAGTTGGAGATTCACTGTGGAATTCACTTGACTCACTTCTAGCAGTTGACTACTACTTCTATGCAAAGCTGGCAAATCTTATATGTGTTGTTCTTGTCCTTAGTATTATCGTTCATTACCAACCTTTGTTTGACTATTCAGTAACCTTCCCTAGGTTACAGCAGAATCAGAAACAATAAATACATCACCTTTGCTTGATATATTAAACTGTATTGATAATGATCTAGAACTATCATAAATCTGTTAATAAAAATAATCTTTTTTTTTAAGATATTTTTATGTTTATACATTCTTTTTTATAGATACAAATATTTAAGTAAATGCTCTGTTTATAATAAACAGTATTAAACATCATTTACTGGCCTGAATCTCTGAGAAATTGTCATAGAAAATATGCATCCTCCAACATTAATCGAACATGTATCCTATATGGAACTGTCATATAGCCTGACGTGCTTTTACTGATTTCGCCACAGAGAAGCATTCAGTTAGCAAGGTCAATTTTACTGTTTTTAAACTACAATTTTCCATGATTTTCTCATGTAGATTCATATCTGCTTGATGCATATCCAGATGTAAACAAATAATGTCACACATGAAATGGACAAAGTCCGACAATTATTTTAAGATATTTGTATGTTTATACATTCTTTTTTCATAGATAGAAATATTTAAGTAAATGCTCTGTTTATAATAAACAATATTAACAACACTGGATATGCATGAAGCAGATATGAATATTCATGAGAAAATCATGGGAGATTGTAGTTTAAAAACAGTAAAATCAACCTTGCTAACTGAACACTCCTTTGTAGTGAAATAGGTAAAAGCATGTCAGGCTATATGACGGTTCCGTATAGGATACAGGTTCGAATCCTGTCGGAGGACGAATATTTTCTGTGAAAATTTCTCGGACATTCAGGCTGGTAAATGTTGTTTAATACTGTTTATTATAAACAGAGCATTTACTTAAATATTTGTATCTATAAAAAAGAATGTATAAACATAAAACTATCTTAAAATAATTGTCAGACTTTTTCTGTTTCATAAAAATAATCTTGTAAATTTCTATTTCATTATTGTTTATTTTTGACTGGTCTTTCTCTTTATTGTATTGCAGATTTTTATTCCTGTCTTAATGAAATATCAATGGCTCAGAGGTTAGAATATTCATTTTCTAACTATGAGACCAGGATTAAAATATCAGCATGGTTGATTTGTCAGGAAGGTGGTTTCTTGATGGTATCAGCCTGAGAAACATTTGGAATGTGCCTGTAAACCAACCATGTGTTGACCCAAGCCTTGTAACTGTAACTGGCCAAACAGAACCCGTTTGAAGGCCATCAATGGTTGTGCTAGCATGTTTAGGGTGCAATGGATAAATTGTCATCTAAATTACACAAAAATCAAAATAACCCTTACATCTCATTTTAACAGATACATTTACCAAAACTACACAAAAAAAAAATTTAAAATACTAAAGAGTAAATTTATTCAACAAAATCGCCATTGGCTTCAACCACATCTTTGTGACGACTTCAGAATCTCCTGCAACTCATCTGGATGGTCTCCTTGCTGAATGCTGCCCTAATCCTTGCCAATCGGTCATCTTTGGTGTCACAAGGAGTTTTGTTGGTCCCTCACAGCTGCACCCCTACACATAATAATCTAGGGGTTGCAGTCTGGGGAGATAGGTTGCCAGATGTAACGTCTAACATAAGAACTGAATTCTTAACTAAGTTACCCCACCTATAAGGTTTACAATATTGAAAAATTTAAAAAATCACTATTTTTGACTTTACACATGATTGGAATTGATAACAGTTTAACCTCAAAGGCAAAAATTTACTTTGGACAGACACACCTATAGCTTTTTGAGAGTCCATGTGTGTGTGGGTAAATTACTATAACACTATCCAAGTTTGTTCATTATCTATGTTTATTATTAATGTCTGTTTATTATCTATCTATCTATCTATCTATCTATCTATCTATCATGGTCTTGTTAGAGCCAGAAATAAAGACACAAGAGAGGAATTGAGTTAAACAAATATATTAACAGAAACAGTAATACAAACATATACAAGCAAGAGTGTTACAGCCAGAATGTTCAGTCCGACTGTCAGGGTTGACTGCTGGAGACTTTCCTGTCCAAAAGGCAGTACCTGCTCCTATTCATAGCTGGGAGAGTCCATGCATGTGTGAGTAAATTGCCATAACATAAATTTTATGAATTCTGTGTGAAAATATTTTTTTGGCAAATTTTTTTATTCTAGTATAGCTCCTTATTACAACTTTACCAAACTTTAAATCAATTCTATCTCAAATGCATGCTGACCGTTAAATTTGTAGTTATATTGCTACTGCTCTCAACAGTTACACATACCATATTATTTGTTTCATATACAAGGTGTCCCGCAAAAATTGACATCAGTTAAAATATGAATATCTGAGTAACTACATGTCTCAGGCAAATGAAATTAAATAGGTTTCATGTTGAACAGTAAAAGATTTATTTATCAAAATTCGAACAAGATATTCAAAGGGATGTAAATCTTATAACTGATTTCACAAAACATTACAAATGTTCAATATGAGCACCACCTGTGACATGATTCCTGTCAAATTGGTAGTCCATTTCCTGCCAAACATGCTGTAGCATGTATTGCATAACATTCTCCAGCACCTCAGTGATTCTCTGCTTAAGTTCCTCTAGGCTTGTAAGAAAAGATGGATATAAACCTGTCCTTTTACATAACATCATAGAAAAATATCACAAGGTTTCAAGTTAGATAAACATGGTGGCCATTTCAACAGCACATTTTCATTATCACTGGCACTCCTGATACATCTTCCTCATAGATTCTCATTGAGATATGCCTGCACTTGGACATTGGAGAATATTATGCAAGACATGCTACAATGTGTTTAGCAGGAGCTGGATTATTGACTTGACATGTTTCATACCCCAGGTGGTGTGCATATTGAATATTTGTGAAGCTTTGTGAAATTGGTTATAAAATCTACGTCCCTTTGAAGATCTTGTTTGAATTTTGATAAATGAATCTTTTATTGTTCAACATAAACCCTTTTGTTTGCCTGGGACATGAAGTTACTCAGATATTCACATTTTAAATTATGTCAATTCGGTAGCGGGGAGGGGGCACCCTATATTTGATTCTTGCTTTGAATGTCTGCTGGGACTCTCAAGTTCACCCCCAGACTAAAAATGCTGGTAAAATGGTCAGTGCCATGTACCACTCCAGGACAAACCTGGATTGGAGTATTGTTGCTATTTTGGTGGCTGGAGCTGCCAAGTCCTCACGTTTCGTTCAAAAGAATCTATGTGATCTCATGGGTGATTAATTATTTTCCACATGACAACCCATTTGCTATGGATGAAATATCTGTAATGAGGTTTAAAAGTTGGTGTTGTTGTATTATTTTTTGAATTGTTATTATTTGTTGACTGTAACAGGGTTGGTGTTAAGTAACAGAAATTAAAATGCAGAAACGTACAACAATAACAACAATAAAAACTTGAGACACATGTTGACATAAATAGCAAGAATTTGTATTTTATTTTTGTGATCTGAATTAATGATATGGGTATGGTGTATCTAAAAATGTTCTCAGTGTCTCTTTTATTTAAAAATCAGTGCTTACTTGGTTTGGTTCTGAAAATCTCGTTTGTGAGGATGGTGTTTGACATCATCTGTTTTCGATCTTCATAGAGCACTGGCAGATTCTGTACTGCTATTTGTCTCTCTACTACTGCTACTATTACCCTCATTTACTCTACTGTCCTCAACTCTACTGACTCTCTTGAGGGGGAAGGGTTGGTTTTATTATGGTGAAGGTAGGATGATGAAATATCCATTTTTTTATCCTCACTGATGGCAAGGTGATTTTTAGATTGATGAAATATTATCATTCTGCAACATGTCATAAGACTCTCACTACTCTACTGATATTTTCTTGGCAGCTGTTCTAAAAAGCTCTCATCGTTAGTTCAGACCTTCCCAACTAGAACCCCTATACCAAGTACACTGGGACAAATTATCTCCATCATCTTCATCTTCTAATAAGACGTATCCCCTCCTCCCCCAAAAAGTGACTACTCTGGGGAACACTCTTAAGCCAATGTTTCCCTGATTATTACAATCTTAATCTCTCCAAGTCTTGGCTCATCTGTTATCTAGCCTAACTATCTTTATATCATGTACTTACCTTATATACTGGCATATAAGATAACCCCCAAATTTTCAAGTTAAAATGTACATTTTGGCTTATATTTGCCATATAAGACAACCGCCGGCCAATTATATTTTAAAATGTAGTGAATTTATTAAATAAATAAAATTCATTAAGCTTATACTTTCTTTTCACTCAAATTCTAATGAAAAAACAGTGGAGAGATATTGTCAATTAACTACCACAATCTACAATAGTGATTTTCCAAGTATAGCATAGATGTGGCACAAGGCCGAAAGTAGGGGCACCCATTGAGGATCAAACTCACTACTTAGTCGCAATTGTTCTAGCGAGACAAGCTTGCTATCCATTACACTACCTCGAGGTGCCCTACCTCAATCTACAATATACAATGAGTGGGTGCTGTGTTTTTGGTAGGCTATTATAGTAGCCTGAATGACTTTTCCCCACAAACCATCCATTCATTCCAGTTTTCTTGAATGCACTCTTTAAATGGCCTGTTGAGACACACATCCAATCGCTTCTATTTTTGATGATGTTGAACGTCCAGCATCATCGAAAAAAGGAAGCAAGATATTATCAGTTAACTACAACAATCTACAGTGTGTGATGATGGTTTTGGATTTGACAAATATACCTTTTATGGTTGTTCTGCAATCATAGCACATATTATATAAGATAAGAGTACTTGTTATTACTATTTTATTATAATAATGTGAATTAAATTGTTTGAGTTGATAGTTACCATGGTAGGAGTTAGCCTACCATCAAAAATCTCCCATGCTAACAACTTATAATCTACAGGATTTAAGGTTCACATTTTATACCTGGAATATAAGACAGCCCTCTATTTGGGTGGGGGAGATTTTTTAAGGTTAAAAGGTCACCTTGTATGCCAACATACACAGTACATCTTCCTCTTATGTTCATTCCACAAACTTATTCAATAACCCTCTACCTTGAGTGACTCTTAGGCCTTGTATAGCATGAAAATTTAGTGAAAAAATCTCTTAGCTTTAGTGATAATTTTAAGTTATTTGAATTATGGGATATTCGTCTTTCATTATTCAGTTTTGACTTGTCTTTTTTCATTATTGTTTTTTTTTTTTTTGTAGCTCAATATTTTTGGTGAAATTCCTTCCAACTGTTAACATCTATATCATGAAGAGAGAATAAAACTTCAAGCATTAATCAAACAATTTGCTTTTCCTGCAGGTGGCAGCAAAGAAATCATCGTTACATTTGCTCCCGACCATGCCAGCGATAATTTCTCTGATGTTGTCAGAATTGAATTCTTCAGGAAGGTAAGAGAGGTCATTACCTCTGGCAGCATTTAGATATCATTGTTATAATTGTTAATAGTTCGGCAGAGGTGTTCAAAGATAATAATTAAAAAAAAGAAATATGGCTTTCATGAGTGAATTGCTATTTTAGATTTTTGCTCGTGTTCCAATCTTTGAAAGCTGTCAACTCATTTATATGGAGATGATATTGCATTTTGAGATCTTCTCACGTATCTTAGCTCAATTTTTTTTTTCTTTTCTTTTTGTTTATGTGCCGGTTTCTTTCTGGATATTGGCAAACGTGTCTCTTCATGACTTCCTGTCTTTTTTTGTAAATCTTTGCGATCCATCTCTGTTCCTCTCTTCTGCCATCCATTTACATAAACGCGTTAAATAGGTTCCACAATATTTTTCCAGCTTCTCTTGCCTTCATTATGTCCTGTGGCTTACAGCCACTTCACTTGAAACATCACTTCCCATACAACGACCAAAGTTAAGCAAGATCAAATGGACTTCCAATTCCCGTTTGGTTCCTTATATTCACCTATGCACAAAACCATTGGGAAAGGTATGAATCCACTTATTCTTTCCCCAGCTATGGGTTAAATAGTAAAAGTTGTATCACTAAAAACTTATTATCTCCCCTTTCACTCCACAAAATCTAAAAATATTTTCTGGTTTTAAATAATCTTCAAAGGGTTATTAAACCATAGAAAACAAATCACTCAGTCAATTCATTATGTCCTGTGAGTGTTAAATTCCTTAGGCCTTTTTTTGTTTTCTCAAAATTCCAGTTGTTTCTTACTGATGGTAAGTATAGTGGAAAATTTTGATCTATCTATCTATCTATATATATATATATATATATATATATATATATACACACACCTCTCCTAGAGCATAAACATATACTGCATGGCACAAAAAATAGCGGCACTCACTCTACACATAAAATTATAACTTTCAGATGAACATAGCAATTTTGTTTTTGGAAATAATGAACAATACATTTTTGTCTTAAAAACACGCCCCGTGGATGACATTGTATTAATGTCGAAAGTACTTTGAATAAAACAATATGTATCAACACTGTAATTTTCTCTCTTTTAATGCCAATACCAAATAGCTCATCCAAGAATATGAACAGATTCTATTGAAAATAAGCAGACAAAACTTTTCTATAATATATATATATATATATATATATATATTTATATATATATATATATATATATATATATATATATATATATATTAATCCTTTCACCCCAACCAAGGGATAAAAGACACTAAGATGCAAGGTGTTACTGAGAGTGAAAGAAATGGAGAGAACAATAAAAGAATGGAATTCAAGGAGACGCAAGATAATGATTGACATTGCATTTAAATTTTGGAAGATTGTAGTTGGTAGGAAAGTAGAAAGACAGAAGAAAGTTCCACAAGTGAGAAGTGAATGAGATGAAACTATTAGCATAGAACTTATGGTTAAGACTAGCAATATCAGGAGCAAAATTATGAGACCTAGCTGCAAATCTAGTACTGCATTTAACTTCATGAAGCCAAGGTACCAATGAGGAAAGCTAATCAGAACAATTACTATGAAAATATTTGTAGAGAAGACACTAGGAAGTTACATTACAGTAATCGGTAAGTGACTGAAGTGACTAGTTTGATAAATCCTACTTATTATATCTTTGGTTACTTAAAAAACTAGTCATTACGTATAAAATGTTACCTATATCCAAAATGAACATGCTATAGAACAACAAAAATATTTCTTAATAATAAAAGCAGTTGTTTACACAGTAATGGATATGTTCAAAGATTTTCCTTCCAACATAGCAATCAGTAGGTATTGGTTAAAAAAAATATAGTCCTGGGTATGACGATAAACTATATCCAATAGCAAGGTGTCTGATCGGGAGACTGAAGGTTTTGAGGAGCATGAAATCACATCTTAATTGCTGTTCTTCCGAGGTTCACCCTGACCCAGGGTGGTAGCACCTGTTAGGGTCCCAGCTATGGGTAAATAGTGAACCCCCAAACAAAAACAAAACACTGTGAATGTATAAAAAAATATTTTATAGTAAAAATACCAGCAATACATTTTTATATAAAAAATATTACCAGCAATACATATTTATAGTAAAATTACCAACAATACAATTTTAAAGCAAAATGATCATCAATACATTTTATAGTAGAATTAGACTCAGCATTGGTCATTAGAGATTTTGGGGACAGCAATGCAGGACTGAACAGTGTGGTAAACGATTGTCAATGGAGTTTTGACCAACCATAGGCAGGTTGAAGGATGATGATGATGAAGTCTCCTTTGTTTGTTTGAAAGGAGGCTGTTCCAAGTAAAATGCGTAACCAATTTGATATATTGGGTTGGACAATGGGGATCTGGGGACAGCAATGCAGGACTGAACAGTGTGGAAAACGATTGTCAATGGAGTTCCAACCAACTATAGGGAAGTCAAAGGAGGAGGAGGATGATAAAGAAATCCTTATTATTTATGATTTATAAAGTTTGAATCAATTGGCAATAAATAATATAATAGTGTTTTTGTCGCGACACCAACTCTAGAAAGACTGCCACGTAAGGCTAAAGACTTCTTTCAAACTATGAAGTAAATTATCCTGCATCAGACACTAACTTGAAATTTGAATTTCCATGGAAATTATCTTGAAAGATGACTGAATGGAACATATACAAATCTACTTAGAAAAATTCAGAACATCAGTTGGAGATCCCATGCAACGCTTAAACATAATTAATGGCAAACAGAGACCAATCTTTTTTAAGCTCAAACAAAAATGATTACATTTTGCTGGCCTCTGCCACCAAGTGGGCAGGGAAATGGTCTCATCCTTATTACTATGGCATCCTTCTGGAAGTGTCTTCTCGTGAAAATTGACTTTCTCAGACACCATACCTCGGGACTCAGTGTTGGACATTGGGGATCTGGGGACAACAATGCAGGACTGAACAGTGTGGAAAGAAATTGTCAGTGGAATTCTTACCAACCCTAGGGAGGTTGAAGGATGATAATGATGAACTATATACACTATTTACATCATTTGGACTGCTGTTCTCATCTTTATTTCCATATTCATGTTTCAGATCTTTTATGCTCCCACCTACAGGTGATTTCCACAGGTGAGGGGTGCAGGGGAAGAAATAATGAGAATAGTACTCACAGTTACATCTACCTATTTCAACAGTAAAACATTGTTATAGACAAGCGTATGGTTGCGAGAAAGAAATACGACAACAGCAGAAATAGATTTACGTGATTTATTTCAATAGGGACGTGTGGTTTTTTGACAGCTACCTAGTGGTATAGTTCATAGGCCGGCTAAAGATCAGGGTTGATCTCTCATAGTAGTTCACACTGGTTGGCGCTGCCGCTCCCCCTGCTAACTGCTGCTGACCACTCAGTCTGACCATGACAGGTCTCTTCCCTGGCCTCCTGTTGACTGCCGTTGTACTTCCATGTGACCCCTTTTATGGCGTTTTTTATGGCTTAACAGGCTCAAGAAACGACGCGAGTATAATTAGGATGAAAGCATTTTTATTTGTCGAAAAATAGAAACACTTTAAAATATTATTTTATTATTCGACTGGAACTCGTGCGTCAGGAACATGCGTTAACGAAGATAATGGTCATTTTGTGACAGGGCCTTGTCCGATTCGCATCCAGCTCTTGCTCTTGAGTATGTTAGTTTATTTGCCTGTAAATCAGCCGAGATATATCATATTTTATCACAACATTGAGACCTAATAGCCAGTATAGCCACTTGAATTCATGCAATCAAGGCAAAAAGGTGGAGAGCTCACCAAAAGAACTGCCAAAAAGATATTTATAGAAAAGAGTAAAGTCACATGATAGTGGTGGAAAAGTGACTGAAGTCGAGATGCTAAGTCAGAACTAGTAGTCTTAGAGACCTTTCATTGGATTTTGTCGAGAATCTTCCAGTATGTAGTCAGAGCACTTGACCAGATATGGCAGCAATATTCAATGCACGGATGAACAGTAGGTCTATAATTGTGCAAGATAGATTTGGCTAGAAAATAATATATGACATGATAGAGTTAAACAACATTCCTTTCAGCAGGCCTAGCAATTGATTGAATATAATTGTTCTACTTCATGTGAGTGGAGACAAAAATAACAACATCATCTATAATAACAAATTATGCAAGAACACATACATAATACTTCTGACCAATTCTGTAACGTCCACTATCCAGAACAACCTATCCCATCTGAACAACATCCAAATAATCACTTCCAAAACCATTACGGATATAATCAGATTTACAAACACCCATAACAATATTTCCAAAGCAGGCATATATAAAATAAATTGTGAAAACTGTTCTTCACAATACACTGGAGAAACATGCATAAATTTTAAAAAATGCATCTATAAGCATGAAAGAGATCTCATAAATAACAATTTGACAAATGCACTGGTCATAGATAGAAATAAATTCAACCATAATTTTGATTTTAAAAATGCATACACTCATAACTAAAAAGAAAATAATTTACTCAGAAGGAAAATCCTCAAGAGTGCTGCCATTGAATATTATCCAAATATTAACATACTTGCCTGCTTTTTTCCAAATCTCACAGTGAAGTAATGGATAGTGGCTTTAATTGAGGAATCAGAGAGCAAAGTTCGAATTCCAATCAAACCCATTGCATTCACTTATGTGCTAATACCCTTGGGAAACGTATGAATCCTCTTCTTCTCTCCCCAGCTATCAGTAAATAGCAGGACAGACCAGGTTCTATAGCCTTGGATGGCAGCTGGTCTACCTCAGAAAGAAATGACAACCTACTGCGGGGAAAAAAAATCTGCCTTGTCAGTCATGTATCGAAAGATACATGATCAGCTAAGCATTTATCAGACATGGAACATAACTGACTGACTCTCCCAAGCCAACTTATACAACAAATATATCAAGAAATCAAAAGAAAACTGTTGAATCTATCAACACAACAATACAAACAATATTTCTATTCATGAAAAAATTCTCTTCAAACATAAAAAGTAAATGACGTAATTTTATAGTTGGCACAATGAAGATGTTTCTAAATTTTTCTAGCTACCAACAACATTTTTTTTTTATAGACACTTTGTTTCAATAAATTCATTTCCTTATTTGCCTTGAAAAGTCTAGATTGGATGAAAAGTGTCAGCTAAAACTACAGTTTACCTGTTGTCTCCTTTTCCTATATACATATAGTCTTTTTCTACAGATTAATTCTGAAAATGTTTTACACACACACACATATACACCTATACTTAAATATATATATATATATATATATATATATATATATATATATATATCCACAGACAGACTGTTTCACTGTATCACAGCTTATCAGTGTGGCTAGATGTCTGGTTGCTTATAGCTAGGATTGAAACCCAACTGAATTGGCGTCAGTCAGAGAATCTAACCCTAAGCCAATGGTGCACAGCAGGGATGAATTCAAGTGTATTTAATTTTAGATTAACACACCAGTAACTGAGAGAACTCAATTCGTTTTATTGAAGAAAAAAGTTAAAAATGCAACTGGAGCGCATATACATATATATATATATATATATATATATATATATATATATATATATTACCTGCATGGGATGTATATAAAAAATACAAAATCAACAAAACCTTACTTTCTGATATATATATATATATATATATATATATATACCTGAAATTATTCCACTTATGAATGAATTTGTCTGATTGACTAAGTGTAGAGTTTCACAACAAAGCACTCATCAGAGTAAGATGTTAAATAATTTTTTTGAAATTATTATTAGATCTCATATTTATGCTCCGTAAAACAAATGCTAAAGATTTCAGATTTGAAATACTTACCACATTGGAGTTTTTAAAAATGGAACATATAAATTTAGAGCTAGTTAAAGTGTTTCATATCATTAACTACATTGATATATAATTATTTTTAATCCGATGAATAATCTTCTAGATAGAACATGGAGTTGTGTTATGAAATCTTACACCACAATCATCCAAGTTATTGTGAATCTTTCTAGTAAAAAAATTTTCTTTTAAGCTGAAATTCGTTCATAAGTTTTACCATCATTGGTTTGTTGATATCAGTTTTATTGTAAAAATATTGACTTGCAAATAAATTCTGAGATAGTGTATGTTTGTCTATAAAGGATATGAGTGCAGAATAAATAGATTTGTATTCAGAAAAATTTCTCTTGAAAAGTTTTACAGTTCACTGCTTCTAAATATTTTTTATCAAAATGTTCAGCATTCACTGTTCATTTTCATCTATTGTAACTGTCTGTCTGAATTGCAGCAAAAGTTCCAATATCAAAAGTCATTAACAATGTGCGATGAATGAGTTTCATACATTTCAAAAGCAGAAGAAAATATTTAAACAGGTTTTTAGCACCACCCTTACATGAAAGTAAAGTTATTACATCATTTTAAATATAATTTTATAGAAGTCTTGTCCTTGACTGATAGAATTAAACAAAAAAAAAAAAAAGAAGAAATTAAATTTAATTTACTAAATAATATTTTCAGAGCCGATAAAAAACATTTACAGGAGAAAACCTAATTTTTTTCCCTATATGAATATCTTTCCAATGAAAATTGTTTATGAATAAAGGATTGGCTTATATTTTTTACATACATAAGTCGATTCTAAAAGAAATTTTCAAATATTGAATTCTTATTAAACATTCAGTGCAAGTTTACTTGTGACATTTTTACATTGTACAGGTTTAAAAAAGATTTTTAAACAAATTTCAAAGGTTTTAAAAAGGATTAAAGAAAAAATTTTACATCAAAAAATAATTTTGTCTTTCCTCTTAGTTATAACACAAATATTTTAATGATAAAAGATTATTTTATTATCAGACATTTTTTCATTTACATATACATGGCAAGATTTATTCCAATACTAGCAGCATAGACTGGCGTTGCCCGTGCTTGATTCAAAAATTGTACGACTCATACAGTAATCACTATCACTTGACTTAAAATATTTTTGCCCTTCCTTGCCTTTAAAGGAGTGGCCTTTGCCGTGCTGATGTTGCTACATGCCTTACTTCTTGCCTATCTCACACTGAGAATTTTTTCTAAGCTCTATACTAAACATTAAATCTGTTACGAAAAAAGAACTAAACAAAATGAACACAAAACGATCAGCTTTAAAAAAGGACTCGTAAATGGAAAAACCAAATGAAAAAAGAATGTTAACAACAAATACTTTTTCACACCTAACCCAGTTCTGCGGAATCAGAATCAAGATTGAGTTTAAGCAAGCAAATGAGCCAATTGGAGTAAAGTGCCATGCAGATTTAAATTTTTCCCACTTGTGACGAATGCAGCTATTGATTTTTTTTGCATGCTAGCATGCTAGTTAACATTCATGTCAGTCAGCTGTTGGCTCTCATGCTGGCCAATAGAATCTTCCTGCCTATTCGTCGCAGCCAGCTATAGGCTCTCACTCAGTACAAAATGGCCGCAAACTACATGAAAACTGCTGTAGAAGCATGAAAAAAATCGATTATTTCCACTATCAATGGGAGTTGGGAAATGCAAAGTCAGTCTTGGCCTTCTCACTAACTTGGAGCATGTGCATGTAAATTTTGGTGCAAATCCATCAAAAATTGCGGCCGTGTATTCGTTACACACACACACACGCACACACACATCCTGCCTTTTATAGATAGACATACTGTATATATGTGCTGTAGTAATCAAGACCAAATAATTTTTTGATGTAAAAATTATTTTTTTTAAATCCTTTTTAAAACTTGTTTTCTAGTGTCAACATGGGACCAAAATTATTTACATTTTTTGGACTGTTGTCCTCATCTTTATTGCCCTATCCACATTTCAGCCGTTGTATGCTCTGGTCTTCTTCAGGTGATTGGAATTTTGAACTGAAACCTTTATCTACCAGAGTAGATTGTTTTAATTCTACACACCATGTCTCTTCCAGATGTTTCAGTTATCTCCCTTTAACTCAACTCTTCAAGTTTTTCTTCACTACTTCAATAGCCAGGTATTAATGTCACAACTCTTTGGGTCAAGCTGCTGGAGAAAAATTCGTACTGGAAATTTGAACACCTTCTTGCTGTGAAAAACAATGATTTGGAAATTCTTGCAAAAATCACAAAATTGTGCATCCAATGAGCTGCTTTCACTGGTTCCCAGACTCCATGAATTCAAGCGCACTACGAGGCTGGCATCCCGCTCTCACCCTTACACTGTAGAAACTTTTAAATGTAGCCATCTCTTCTACTCCAGTAGCTTCCTACCTTCCACCTCTCATCTGTGGAACACCCTTCCCAATTACTGTTTCCCTGAGAGCTATAATCTCCAGCTATTCAAATGTAATGTCAATCGACATCTCCAGTTACCTTGATCTGCCCACTATCCTTCTCCTCATCCTTTCTTCTATCACTCCTATCTGCTCTCACTCCAAATCTTCTGCAACCCCCTGCATCCTAGTGGCTTCACGCCTTGCTCAGGGTGTTATGCTTAAAAAAAAAAAAAAAAAAAATTGAATGAAACTTTCAGACCTTAATCACAAATGAATTAAATTATTTTTTATATGTTTTTTTTTTTTAAGAAAATGTTAGGAAAGATATTTCTTTTCATATCTGTTAGCTCCCACTTATTTTCTTTTTTTTATTAGCCAAGGATGTAGGAAAATGAAATAAAACTAATAAATAAAATAATAATAAAAAATAAAAAAAAATGATGAATTCATTTTCCCATGATGAAAGTTATAAAGAAATCAGAAATGGTTTCTGACCACATGTGAAATTTTATGACCACATGTGTAATTTTATAATACATGTGCGATTTTATGATCACATTTCTAGAAAGGACAAAATTTTTGTCTTTCTACTTTGCAGTGAGATCATTCGAACGTGTTTTCAGCAACTTTACACATGACGTAGAGTTTCGGCCATCCTAACTCTGCACAAGGCTGACTTGAACTCAACCATCTTTACCTGTTCTTATCCTTACTTCCGATAAATCATTTCTGAATCAAAAAGGAAAATGGACATACTCAAGAGACATTTAACTTTGTTTCATTACAATGAACATAACTGTCATTGGTATGATGATAAATTACATCTGTGTCCAGGGTAAGACGGTAAACTACATCTAACAGCAAGGCCTCTGATCAGGAGATTTTGAGGAGCATAGAACCACCTCTTAATTGTTGGTGTTCCCATGTTCACCCTGACCTGGGGTGGTATGCTGTAAAATAAATAAAAAAAGAAATAAATGCCCATAGTAGAAACTTGAGTTTTTTTGCATGTTTCTTTTATCCTCATTTTTTATATTATTGAACATGTCCCTTCACCTAAAAAAATACACACAAAACCCACAACCTTGTTAACATCCACAATGACAAGACTGCTATAAAGATTTTATTTAAAATGATGTGATAACTTTACTTTAATGGTCAATCTCGACTTCTAGGGTTTTGATGTTTTTTATGCAGGTAGACAAGAAAGGCTGGTGGAATCAAAAAGGAGTCAGTAAATTCCAAAATTTCAAAAGGGGATTGATAAAGAAATAACTTACAACAAAAAAAAATAAATTGTGAAAACTGTTCTTCACAATACACTGGAGAAACATGCATAAATTTTAAAAAATGCATCTATAAGCATGAAAGAGATATTATAAATAACAATTTGACAAATGCACTGGTCATAGATAGAAATAAATTCAACCATAATTTTGATTTTAAAAATGCATACACTCATAACAAAAAAGAAAATAACTTACTCAGAAGGAAAATCGTCAAGAGTGCTGCCATTGAACATTATCCAAATATTAACATATTTGCCTGCTTTTTTCAAATCTCATGGTGTGGGGGTTGATGAAGAAATAACTTACAACAAAAACTCACCAGTATCTGTCTATATTTCTGAGATGAGGTATTATGTACACTATTTACATTATTCAGACTATTGTCCTCATCTTTGTCGCCATATTTATTACGTTTCAGCCATTGTACGCTCCGGCTTTCTTCAGGTGGTTGGAATGTCAAACTGAACCCTTTATTTCATGCACTGGGGTAGACTGTTCTCAAGGACACATGGTGTAGGGGATAAAGGCATTGGTTAGATCCAGTGACAGGACCCAAAGAGTGTGAGTTCAATACCTGGTTAAGACAGTGGAGAACTTGGAGAGGCGAATTAGCAGGGGATAACTGATAACTGACATCCATTAGACATGGCATGTGGAACTAGAACAGTCTACCCCAGTGAGCAAAATAAAGGGTTCAATTTGACATTTCAACCATCTGAAGAAGGCTGGAGTGTACAACGGCCGAAACCTTATAATAAATATGGCGACAAAGATGAGGACAGCAGTTCGAATTATGTAAATAATAACTAACCAATTTCCAACCAAATATTAAAGACCTTGATTCTGCTAATCAAACATGTTCTCCCCATTATGATGTCAACCAATAAAAAGGTATATTAATTTCTTTTAATATTTTTATTATTATTTATATTATATGGGAAGTTTTTTCTCATTATTATCTCTATTATTACTTTTGTTTAATATTATTGTTAAGGGGATTGATAAATGAATCATGGTGACTTATGACAAAAACTCACCAATTTCTAACTAAATATTAATGTCCTTGATACTGCTCATCAAACATGTTCCCCCCATTAATGATGTTAACCATATTAATTTCTTTTAATATTTTTATTAATATCTACATTATATGTAAAGTTTTTCTCATTATTATCTTTATTTATTATTAACATTTATTATTATTATTATTATTATTATTAAGGGGATTGATAAATGAATTGTGGCAACTTATGACAAAAATTTACCAATTTCCAACAAAATATCTGCTCATCAAATCCGTGTGCAGACATAGGTAATAATAAACATTAAAAAGAAATTAATACACCTCCTTATTGAATTTTAATGACATCATTAACAGCAAGAATGTGTTTGATGGGTAGTAGGTCAGAGTATCGAAGGACAAAGTGTCGAGATACAAAATGATGAATGGACAAAGTGTCAAATAGACAAAGTGTCAAGCTGACAAAGTGCTGAACAAACAAAGTGTCGAATGGACTAAGTAAAAGTATAGATTCAAATTATGACATTTACAAATAATTAAATTTAGTAAATAAACTGAATTGTTAGGTAGATGCCTATTCATAGTCCCTAATGAATATATATGTGAGAAGACTCTCAATTCAATTTGGTAAAAAAAAAAAATAGAACATCATAAACGATCCCTCACCCCACAAAAAAAAAATCAGACCGCTAACCAATGATCATGGAGGCTTAAACACTTTTAAGGCTATTATTTATTATACTAGCAGCCATACCCAGCTGGTTGATCAGAAAAAGCATTCAATTAGAATGGAGCAAAAACAGTGTCATGTTCAGATGTAACAGAATCTATCTTCTTCAATTACTTTAAAGTACGTTCATTAAAAAAACATTTTGAATTAATGCAGTTACTGATATAACAGAAGTAGTCTGTATTTATTCAATGAAAGTTAGCCAAGGACATGAAGGGGTAAAACAGGTCACATGAAGACCCACTCCAGACTACAATAATTTTGAAGTGTTTGAAGTTCAATTTGTCAGTATGCTACCAGGGATGTAAAAGAGGATACATTTATAAAGCAATTGTTTGATGAAAACTGGTTGAAAGATTAATGAAAAATACAAAAGAAACCAGTAAAGAATTGCCATTTTTAGTTATTTACACAGGTTTTCACTATATGGGTGGACTCATTTATCAAGTTAAATGACTGTTAAACAATCAACTTATTGTTGGTTACAATTGAGTGAAGTTTGTATCAGTTGCTTGAAAATTGAGTGAGTTTTTATTTTAAAATTTGTGTAGAATTTGATTTGTGTTGGAATCAATTTTTTGTTTTTCACAGTTTTTCACTAAACAGTGGCATAGAAATAAAAATGAGGTATCGTTGAGCTTGTCATGATGTAAGTAACCTACATACCAACTTTGAATAAAATTGAAGGAAAAAAGTTGAATTAATTGATTTTTTTTGATCGGCTTTATTGATTTTTTAAAAGTTATCAATATTTTTATGCTCAGAACCTATCTCTTACATTGTACAATGTATTGCCAACTTTGGTCAAAATCGGTTGGATGGATCTCGAGTGAAAAGGTACCACACAGACACACAGACATCCTCTGTTTTATATATATAGATGATACCAAAGGTAAACAACAAAATGGTTAGAATAGCTTAATTGTTTATTTAAACCGAGTTTTTAAAATCATGACAATAAGTTCATTTTTACTTTGTTCAATATTCTCTCCTTTTGAAACTTTGTCTTTATGACATTATGTACGTTCATCATTTAATCAGTTCAACTCTTTTTTCCATTTGGTACTTTGTACATTCGATACTTTGTTTGACATTTTGTTCACCTTGTCATTTAGTCTTTCAACACACTTAACTGGTACCCATCAAACGCATCCTTCCCATTTCTTAATAATGTTTATTATTACCTATATTCTTTATTAAGTTAGTGTTATATGAACAATATCTTTCATATCTTTCATAGGAAGAATTGAGAAAGGAAGTAACAAAACAAAGATAAAATTAATCCCCTCAAAAAAGTAAAAAAAAAAAAAAAGGAAAAGGGAATTTCTACTCTTAAATAAAAAATTATTATTATTGATATTTTTTGTACATGCCTAGGGGGGGTGGCAATGAAGAACCAAGTACAAGTTTAATATCCTTTTTCCGAAATTTCAAAATCCAAAAATTTTTCAGCTGCTGACATGACTTGCCACAAATGAAAAATTTCAGAAAGTACTGGAAAGGTTCCTAGGTGATGTGCAACTGTTGTAAATAACGTCATCTGCTCTGGGTCAGGGTTCTCCAATCCAGCTATGTAGCCTATGTTGTTGCCAATTTTTTTTTGTTAGTGATCATCACAGTAACATCATCGTTCATGGATTTCTTGGAACGTGTTTTGTGCTCAGTAAAGATATTATTCAAATTGTCAAAAAGTCCTGCATTTATATATTTTTGGAAGTAGGGATCATATTTTTTTGTACATGTACAGAAAGTACAAAACATTTTTACATGAAATCTTGATTTCACCTCTTAAAATATCTGTGTGGGCATTACATGACTGGAGTCATAACCTCTATCTTTATGTACACAAAAATTTATTAAATTTTATATAAAACTAATTTTAGGGTATATGTATAAGCTGTGTTATGAAATATAAAAGGATATTGTGCTTAATCTTCAGTTCCATTCTCAAGCTGCCCCATTTTATAGATGCTATATACAAATTAAATAGCCTCTGTTCCAAAATCTGAAAAAAATCTGAAAATTAAAGCACTTTCAGTCCCAATAATTTCGGTTAAGGGATTGTTAATTTGTATTCCATAAAGGGGTCAATGGCCTGTAATGTTTGGTGGACTTCTGAACTAAAACCAGAACAGATGCACAAGTATTGGGTAGTGATCATGGATCAAATATGGACCCTAGTAATCGTAACTTTTTAATGACAGCAGTAAAACTCTTCACATTAAATTGTTCTTTTCTTAAACTTGGTCCCCAAGGAATTTCTTTTTCTCTATTTCTCCAATCTAGGGTGACATTTGTTGATAATCCGATCCGTCCCCAGTGCCTCAATTGCTCTGAATTTTCAGATGATGGCAGACACAGAATGTCGTCAGTGAGCAATGATAATTTATCTTTTGCAAACTTAGTTTTTTTTTTGTCTCTTTACTGATTACTATTTCTTTTTAATCACCTGGTGAATTAAGCGAAGCAATCTCAGGTGTATTTCTTCACAATGAAACCAAAGTTGAATGCAATTGCGACAAAAGAAAAATACGAGAAGATGGAATGTCTGGAAATCATGATAACACTGGGAATAAAATGCAATCAATAAACAAAGAAATTCATGCTGATACTTTCCTTCCATTCATTGTTGACCAAATCAGATCAGAATTGAGAAATTACTGTTAAATGGATTTTACCCTGGAAAATTATCAGAGCTTCTTTAATTTGATTACACTGGTTGTTTTAACTTGGTTCCAACATTTGTTTCAATTGGATGTTTTCCACTCTTCACCTTAAATCCTGTTCCAAAAAATTCAAAGACCAAATAATTTTTGTCTAGATTTTATGGTCAAGGTGTTGTTACTATTATACCAGAAGAGTCTTGACAATTGTCAAATCTTTCATGTCAAGGAGGTTCATAAAGTTTGTTAGTAATTGCCAGTGTTACAAATCCTAAGATTGACGCAGACATCCCTGCAAGGCTTTCTCCTCAGCCCTACACTCTTTCTGTGTTATATTAACAATTTTCCCAGGAAAATTCTCCAATCTTTAGTTAATACCCATGAAGTTTATGGACGAGCCTCCCAAAATTTACATCATCAGAGCTTGTCAGCTGCTCCCTTCCCTAACAGCTAAATGGGGACTATCTTGTAAGATTCAGTCCCTCCAAAATCAAGCTAGTTATATTTAATCATTGCCAAACAGCCCCTAAATTTTCTCCAGTCACAATGAATAAGGTTCTTTGCTTTGAAGGATTATGGCCATATCAAGTTGAAACACTGGTTGTTATATGATCACCAAAGTTAAGTTAAGCCTGGTCAGTACTTGGATGGGTGACCATGTGCAAATTTAGCACCTGCAGATTTTTATAGGTAGCAGAGTGTTATATTCTGTGCTAAGGGAATAAACACATAATACCAGGTGGATAATAGAAGAAAGGTTTATTGTACACAACCAGTACAATATGAAATATGGTACAGTTATACACACAGGTCAATCTAGTAATGACTGCCACTAATTGGAAGGTTGGACATGCTTGTGTCATCTCTCTCTCTCTCTCACTCTTCCTCCAGTCTCTCGTAGATAGTTGACTTTATAGGTACTTACTACCTATAGTGTAGTCATTCATGAGGGTGACTGGTTATTCCATTACATTACAGAGCATTCAGAAACAAAGAATTTGAAAAAAATGTTGCAAAAAATACTTTATGAGTTGAATAGAAAATATGCTATCCCATTGGAAAGGATAAATAATATTTATTTAATAGCTTAATGGATTAGAATTTTGGTTTTAAGTTCAATCCCTGGCCTGGGAAGTGTTATTCTTGGACTCAGTGGAAATAGAATAATAACTGAGCAGTACTAAAAACTTGACGAGATATTCCAGGACATTGGTTCTTCTAATCATTTCACCCCCAAGTAAGGTGACAGTGCCACTAAGACACAGTTGATGTAAGTTTGGATGTGCAGGTGGTGTAATGGTTAACAGCTCAGAATTGGATCCTGGAGAGCCAAGTTTCAATTCCAGTCGGGTTTGTTATATTCACTTACACATAAATAGATTTGGGAATGGTATGAATCAACATCTCCTTCTCCAAGCTATGGGTTAAATAGTAGGACTTTTATCAGTAAACCATTATTATTGCCAAAATATTCTTACAATCTAGAAATATTGTCAACTTTGAATAACCTTCGAATGGTTGATAAGTCATAAAAAATCAATCACTCAATCAAGGAAAACCTTGCTTTGAATGTCTATTAGGACTAAAGTTCACCCCAGACCTCAAGTGGAACTCCTATATATGATCCATTGTTAAAGAGGCTGTAAAAATGATTGACTGCTACCCCAAAAAGTATTGGATTCCTCTTGCCATACTCTATCATTGCAAGAGACAGATCAGACCAAAAATGGAGCATTGATGCCATATCTGAGCTAGAGTTCAAAAGTGTTTATACATCCTTGTGGGTAATGAATTATTTTCAACCTTACGGTTCTTTTCCGACAGGTGAAACATTGCAAGCCTGTCAATATTCTTATCACTATTTCTATGGCAAATATTCAGATGAGCTATATTCCTTAGTTCCACCATTTCAGACCTTTACAGTCATGCCTCATTCCCTATATGTTTTAGTGGTAAGAAGGAATTTCCACTCAGACAGCTTCTCCTCAAGATACACTACTCCATGGAGTAGACTCATGATAGGATGCTTCCTTAATCACTTTAATCTTATTCTCTTTAAGTCTAGAGTCAACCGTTATCTATCCTACATATTATCCTAATTGGTATTTGTAACTCTCTCCTCATAACCCTCTACCTTGAGTGGCTCTTGGCCTTCCATTTGGTGAACATTTAGTAGCAGAAAGAAAATTGATTCCTTTTGAACGTTTTCCTCATCTGATGATTTTTCTCATAAATAAATAGTGTTTAATGTTTTTGTTATAAATTCTCAAGAACAAAAAAATGTAGAAATTCATTTTTATCATATAATTAGGTTTTATTACAATTCTAATCATTGCTTTTTAAAACAATAAACATTGCTAAAGAGTGAGGGTAGTTAAAAAAGTATTATTATAGAAAAACCATCCTTTTGAAACTGTCTTATTGTGGACATGTTTATCCATGTTTGCTAAACACAGTTCAAGAAAATAGTCAATTTGATCATAAATTGGTTAGTCAAAGAGTTGTAAGAGTAGACATTTGAAGTACGTTGAAAAAAAAAATAATGAGAGAAAGGAAGGAAGAAAAGAAAGAAGTAAGGAACAAGTAAATAGAAGAGAAAAGAATGAGAAAAAGTGAAAGAAAATGAGGGAGAGAATCAAAAATAGTTCAGAAAGTGAACAAAAGAAGAAGGAAAGAACAAAAGAAAGAAAGAAGCAAATAAGAACAAAAGAAGAAGGAAAGAAGGAAGGAAGAACAAAAGAAGGAAGAAAGAAAGAAGAAGGAACAAAGAACAAAAAAGGAAAAAAGACAAACAAGGAAGAAGGAAAGAAGAAGGAAGGGAGAACAAAAGAAGAAGGAAGGAAGAACAAAAGAAGGAAGAAAGAAAGAAAGAAAGAACAAAGAACAAAAGAAGGAAGGAAGAAGGAAGGAAAAAAGAAAGAAGGAAGGAAAAAGGAAGGAATGAAAAAAGAAGGAAGGAAGAATGAAAGAAGAAGGAAAGAAGGAAGGAAGAATGAAGGAAAAACAAAAGAAGAAGGAAGAAGGAAAGAACAAGGAAGGAAGAACAAAACAAGGAAAGAAGAAAGAACAAGGAAGAAAGAATGAAAGAAAAAGAAAGGAAGAACGAAAGAAGACGGAAGGAAGGAAGGAAGAATGAAAGAAGAAGGAAGGAAGGAAGAAAGAAGGAAGGAAAAACGAAAGAAGAAAGAAGGGAGGAAGAATGAAAAAAGAAGGAAAGAAGGAAGGAAGAATGAAGGAAAGAACAATGAAGGAAGAACAAGGAAGGAAGGAAGAATGAAAGAAAAAGAAAGGAAGAATGAAAGAAGACGGAAGGAAGAAAGAAGGAAGGAAAAACGAAAGAAGAAAGAAGGGAGGAAGAATGAAAGAAGAAGGAAAGAAGGAAGGAAGAATGAAGGAAAGAACAATGAAGGAAGAACAAAACAAGGAAGGAAGGAAGAATGAAAGAAAAAGAAAGGAAGAACGAAAGAAGACGGAAGGAAGAAAGAAGGAAGGAAAAACGAAAGAAGAAAGAAGGGAGGAAGAATGAAAGAAGAAGGAAAGAAGAACGAAGTAAAAACAAAAGAAGAACGAAAGAAGAAGGAAAGAACAAGGAAGGAAGAACAAAAGAAGGAAGGAAGGAAGAATGAAAGAAAAAGGAAAGAAGGAAGGAAAAACAAAAGAAGAAAGAAGGGAGGAAGAAAAAAAGAAGAATATTGGGTTCTTATTTTTAATACTGCTCAGTTATTATTCTGTTTCCACTGAGACAGATGGGACAGATTGAGGGACAAAGGAAAGCAGTGGGGGTAACATACTTGATGGCTTGAGCAAATGGATGGTATAACAGGGTTTGGTAGAGATAACAAAAAGACAAAATTTATTAAGAACTACAAGGGACAGGAAGATGTGAAGGGCCATGATCGCCTCCGTCTTGAAGGGATATGACACATAAAATAAAAAAGACTAGATTGGCGACAAGGTTTCATCTATTCCCAGTTGAGTTGGCTAGATGTAAACATAAATTTTATGCTAACAGTTTCTTTTCTCACACTTCTCATTTGTGGAACACTCTTCTGACTCCATGTTTTCTGGCCAAATTTAATCTTCAAAAATTTAAATGTAATATCAATCGCTATCTTGTCCTCTTGATTACTCTTCTATTATTCTCACTCCTTAATAGTGTTTCTTCTTTTTCTTATTCTTTTGTACTCAATCACTACTTGTGGCTTTACTGCCTCGTATGGAGTGATATGATAAAGAAAATATATAAAAAAGCCTTAGTTGACAATAATATAAGTGACAGATGGCTATAAAAAGGCACTGTTGAATATTTATGGCTAATTTGGTTAAATTATTCCCTGACTATAATTTGAATGAAATATAACCCCAACAAAAAATGTTGGCTGATGTTGCAATTCAAGACAAAGGGCAGCCAGGTATATAAATAATTCTAGTTTACCTGTCTGACCATAACCAGCCATATTGTTTGTCTGTCTGTCTCACATTGCATAACTCAAAGACAGTTCAAGCTATGGTTACTTCTGGAACCATAGATCCTGTTTTTAGCTTATTAACAACATATTATACAACACTTTTTTTGATTAACCGCATTACTTAGAATGATTACTTTGCTACTTAAATGTAACAAGTCTTAGTTAGCAATAATATAAATGACGGATGGCTATAAAAAGACACTGTTGAATATTTATGGCTAATTTGGTTAAATTATGTCCTGACTATAATTTGTGTCATGTACCAATAATTTTTAAGTAAATGATGCACTAAAATAAGTAACCAAGTATTCATTTTAAGTTCTCTCAATATTGATGCCATGATTAATCTTGCTTTTTGTAGTCTGAACTTAAATATTTATAAGGTAATAAAAAATATTAGTTCAAATGTTATCTAATTAGTGGTCAGTGGAAAAGTTCAAATTGAATAAACTCCAAGGTTAAATTGATGGTTTTTAAAGGCAGTTGTGAAAACATCGCCTTTAACATGTCAGGTTTTGTCTTTCTCCTTAAAGCAACAAATTATGTAGAACTTATTTCAGTTAACCATGTAAAAAAATAAAACTATATAAAAATTAAACAATTAGAACGATTACTTTGCTACTTATGTAAAGTTAAGAAACTGTCTTAGATGGCAATATGTAACAGATGGCTATAAAAAGGCACGCTTGATTATTTACGGCTAAAATGTTTAAATAATGCACTATTGTTTGCATGTTTGAAATAATTGTAAGTAAAATGATACACTAAAATAAGTAACCAAGTACTCATTTTAAGTTCTCTGAATATTGATGCCATAATTAATCTTGCTTTTTGTAGTCTGAACTTAAATCTTTATATGGTAATAAAAAATATTAGTTCAAATGTTATTTAATTAGTGGTCTTTGGAAAAGTTCAAATTGTACCAACTCCAAGGTTAAATTGAACAAAAGCAGCAATAACTAGAATATTGGAAAAAGCTATAACAGCTACTGGACTTGAAACATCTATTTTCCTAAAAAATTGTATAAAGAAAGATTTTTTAAATTTGAATAGAATACAGTCCTGCCTGCTTAGTATATAAGTTTCAATTGAACAGGTTCTCACAAAAATGCTGCTTTGTGGAATCGAATCCCAAGAGGATGCTTTCCCAAACACTACAATCTTATCTTGTTCAAGTCTAAGGTTAACCGTTACTTTTCCTACTTATCCGCATAAACTGTGCTTCTTACTCTGTAACCCTCTACATCGAGTAACTCCTTGGCTTTGTACAGAGTGAATATCTCTCTAGAAAAAAAAAAGAAAAAGTAACACAAGCTTGTTAGATAGTTTACACGCTTTTTATTCTCTGCCACTCTTGACTTTAATATGTCCTGTGAGTGTCAGATTCTCTAAGCCCTCTTTCCACATTCGGTGTCCTAGAAATTTCAACTGTTTCTTTTTGATTCTAAGACCATGAACTTTTGCATATTTTCCTGGATGGTCATTCTCTTATGGAAGCTCCTTGCTTTGAACATTTATTAGAATTCAGGCTCACTACAAACCTCAAGCGGAACTCCTGTATACAATCTATTGCTAAAGATGGTCAGTTTATTGCACTGTTCTAATAAGTATTTGACTCTTCCTGCTTTACTCTGTCTTTACAAGAGTCAGATCAGACCAAAAATGCAGTATTGCTGGCATATCTGGGATGGAGCTGCCCAGTCCTAACTTGATAGAGTTTAAAAGCATCAATGCAACCTTGTGGATCATAAATTATTTTCCACCCTACAACCTCTTTCCCCACAGACAAAACATTGCAAGCCTCTCACTACTCTGTTGCAATTTCCATGGCATTGCTTACAACAACCCTGACTTTTTCAGCTGGGACCTGCCAAGCTACCTACACAAGGATAAATCATCTTCTTTGTATTCCATTAGCAAGAAGTAAGTTTCACTTTGACAGTTTCTTCCCCCAAAACTACTGTTGGCAAGATGTTTTCCCAATCACGACAATCTTGACCTCCTGGTGTTAACCATTATCTTTCCTGCATAAACCAATGAACATCACTTCTTAGCTTTTCTTATGCTCATCCAACACTACACAGTAAACCTCTATCTTGAGTGGCTCTTGGGCTTTGTATTAGTTAAAATAGTTTGTCTATTTTATTTCTATTATCGTTAAAACTTCATAATTGCTCACACATAAAGTCTGTTATATTCTCTGCATCCTTCTTGTCTCTTCTTGTCTAGCATTTACTTCCATATAGGAGGATGGATATTACATAGCAGTTCAGCATTCTTTTCTTTGTTTCTGTTGCCTCAATCTTTTCTTTGTCTATGAAGAGATTGTCTAGCATTCACTGCCATATAGTAGTTCAGTCCTCTTTTCTTTGTTTCTCGTGTCCTGGGTAAGATGATAAACTACATCCAACAGCAAGGCCTCTGATCAGGAGGTTTTGAGGAGCGTGGTACCAACTCTTAATTGCTGGTGTTCCCAGGTCCACCCTGACCTAGGGTGGTGGGACCTTAGGGCAATTAGTTAACCCCTCAAACTGGGCTCAAAACACTCTGAAAGTGTAAAAATAGCTTTTAGTACAAGCAATACATTTTTGTAAAAAAATTATTACTGGCAATGAATTTTTGAAGAAAAAATTATCACCCGCCAATACATTATTATTACTAGCAGTACATTTTTGAAGAAAGAAATATTACCAGAAATACTTTTTGGAAAAAATATTAACAGCAATGAAAATCTTGTCGGCATTAAATAACCCATTTAGGTTGATATGCCATAAAACAAAACAAATCAGTATATACTGAGAGATAGATAGATAGATAGATAGATAGATAGATAGATAGATAGATAGATAGATATATTACCAGCAGTAAAAATCTTTTCAGCATTAAATAACCCATTGACGTTGATATGCTGTAAAACAAAACAAATCAAATCAATATATAATAAGATAAATAGATAAAAAATATTAGCAGCAATAAAAAACTTGTCGGCATTAAATAACCCATTGAGGTTGATATGCTGTAAAATAAAACAAACTAAACCATCTTTGTTTCTCATGACATTTTCCTGTTTCTTAATACTTTGTTTAGATTTTGGAAGGCATCTTTTGCTATTCTAATGTGTCTATGGATTTCTGACTCACTTTTTTCGTTGTCTGTTAAAACATTTCTGTTAAAACAATGTTAGATGTATGTAAATATTCCAGACTTGCACAAAAAATGACATTTTGAAATGTCTGTCAAAACTTTTTTTTCCATGGGAAGACTTTACTGTTTTTGGAAGATCACTGTAACAAAGAAATACAAATTGTTATTTATAAATCTCTTTTTCCGAAGTCCAAACTTGTCACTTCTCTGGTCTTCTTATAACTGTATCTTTCAAGAATCAAGACCTTTATCTACATATCTCTAATATACTTGCTTCATTCCCTTAGGCATTTTTTCCTTTAACATATTCAGACGCTATAATTGAGAAGAGATAATCTGGACTGAGAACCAATTAGATTTCAGCCATGCCTTGCCAAGTCGCTGGCAAATGTTTATTTTTGGTCTTTGTTTTTGAAAAATCATAGGTGAAATCATGTGGGAAATTAGTGCCCGTAAGGACCTGTGAATAATCTTCCAATGTTAAAAATGTCTTTGGGGAGTTTTCTTGTTTCTGATGCTTGCACTGACAGAGACTGTCAGAGTGGTCGTTATGGCATCTTATGAAAAGAAAGAATCACAAACTGGTTGACTTTTCTGGGTAGCCCACAGATATTTGTTGACAGAAAATGCCTAACATCAGAGATTTCCTCAAGAAAAAACATTTTGTTAGAGTTGATTTTTTTTAAAATTTTTTCTCCCAAGCATGGCAATAAAGCCACTAAGATGCAAAGGGGTTACTAAGATAGAAAGAAATACAAATGGCAATAAAAAAAACATGTTTCAAAGAGACAGAATATTAACAATGATGCTGAATTTATACTTCTGAAAATTAGAAAGCAAGAAACTGTAAAATATTTCCAAAGGTGAGATGTACAGGAACAAAACTATTAGCATAAAATTTAGGGTTAGTTTGGTTTGCTTTGCTTTACGGCATATCAACCTCAATGGATTATTTAATGCTGACAAGATTTTTATTGCTGCTAATATTTTTATCTATCTATCTATCTCAGTATATATTGGTTTGGTTTATTTTGTTTTATGTTATATCAACCTCAATGGATTATTTAATGCTGATAAGATTTTTATTGCTGGCAATATTTTTTTCCAAAAATGTATTGCTGGTAATAATTTCTTTCTTCAAGAATACATTGTTGCTAATAATTTTTTCAAAAATATATTACTGATATTAAAACCTATTTTTCCACTTTCATAGTGCTTTCACCCTAGTTTGGAAGTTAACTATTTGCACATAGCTGGGACCTTAACAGATGCTACTACTGTGGATCAGGGTGGACCTGGGAACGCCAGCAATTAAGAGATGGTTCTACGCTCCTCAAAACTTCTTGATCATAGACCTTGCTGTTGGTAGTTTATCATCTAACCCAGGATGTCTTTATGTCTGCTGTTGCCTGAAATTCACTGAGCATACTTAGATGACATTTGTCATGGCAACTCATCACAAAAAACATCCAGTAAATGTTTCAGATTTATGAGGAGGCCTGGAGTTGGAAAATAGGTGGACTTTGAAATTCTATTTTATTTTTTCCACTGGCATAAAATTACAAAAAACACAAACAGCTTTACTTTATTTTTAAAGGTAAATAATTCAGAAATTATTTAAATAATGGTACAATACTGTAAAATTCTTTGTAGAAAGATCAATGGTTTTTACACTTTAAACCAGCCAGTCTTGTAGGTCTCAATTTTCTCTAGAATCCCTAAAATTCTCTTACTATGGGTTTCAGAAATATGCCTCCAGTTTAAAATCACTGCACTATATAATTGCTTAATTTACATCTTAAAAATATTCTGCTGAATCAAATGTCAAGAGAGATGTTTTGAAAATTATGTAAACAATTATTAATTGTATTTTTGGATAAAATTCTCTCATCATATTTCTGTTGCTTTTTATTGAAATTCCCAAACTATTATACTGCAATCATTAAGCAAACAGCAAATATTGAAAATAAAGAATAAGCCTCCAGTTTTATTCCTGGTCTATTTGCTTAATATCAATAAAATGATGATCAAAACAGAAAAAATAAGATAAAAGATACATCATCTAAAAAATTTAAATAATATTACATTATATTAATATGGTTGGTAATATTTCTTTTTAAAAAAAACATATTGCTCATAATTTCTTTTTTAAAAAATTGTATTGCTGTTAAAAAATTTTTCAAAAAGTATTGCTGGTATAAAAAAATATGTTTATATTTTCATACTGTTTTGACCCTTTAACTACTTGGCCATAGCTGGGGCCCTCACAGATGTTACCACCTGGGTCAGAGTAGACCTGGGAACAACAGCAATTAAGAGGTAGTTCCATGCTCCTCAAAACCTTCTGATCAAATGCCTTGCTGTAGGATGTAGTTTATCGTCTTACACAAGACATGGATGAAGTTTATCATCATACCCAGGATAGATGTGGATATTGTTTATCATCTTACCCAGAATGCCCTATTAGGGACAAGCCTTACCCCTCTGCAGAGGTGCAGTCAGCATATTCTAAAGCATAAGCTGATAGGGCGAACTTAGGGTTATAGTTAGCAACTTCAGCAGTGAAGTTATGAGACCTAACTGCCAATCTAGTACAATGCTTGCTTAAAAGAGCTTGATGTCCATGTTGAGAAATTAAAAGTAAATTAATGAAGAAAAGCTCTTCTGTAAAATCCATACAATGTCTACAGGTAGATTTGAACTTTGGAAAAACTATCTGGAATTTTTTTTTCAGAAGGTGTTTTGGAATAGTGAAAGATTCCTTCTGTAGAATAAGTGGCTATGGTTAAATGTAAATGGCAGAACTGCCCAACAAACAGAATTGACAAAGTTTGTAATAAAAAATAATAAGAAAAGAACAGGATAAAAAATAATATTAAGCAAGTAAACAATATATGCAAGACAAAGCAACAGTAATAAGGCAAACAGTTCACAAACTAAGAATTGGTATTGACACACAAGAGCGAATTCAGATAAACAAATATAACATTCTGGCTTCAAGACAAGACAGACCAGGACTGGGTCAGATGAAACGAAGAAGTCACTTATCTTATTGGCTAGGAAAAAAATCCCAGCATGCATCTGTGTGGTGTTGCCTATGAATTGCAGAAAGGGAAGTATTTTGCAGTTATTCTCAGTATGGATTGGAACCAACACCTTTCCAAAGCTAAGCAAAGTATTAAGAAACAGAAAATGTCATCAAAAACAAAGAAAAGGTTTCTAAACTGCTATTTGATATCAGTCCTCCTCTATAACAATGAATCCTGGACAGTTTGAAAAGAAGACTTGGGGCAGTTGATGCTGTAAATGTAACACAGAAACCAATACATTGCAATAATGAAAGAAGCCTTGCAAAAGCTAAGCAGAGTATTAAGAAAGAGAAAAATTTCATTGGTGCTGAACTCCTATGTAGCATCAATCCTTTTATATGCTGGACAATTCCCTCACAGAAGGCAAGAAGACTGGAGATAACAGAGATGTAGATGCTGAGAATACCATGGGCAGAGCATGGGAGCAATGAGGAAGTTTTAAGGAAAACACAAACAAAAAAAAGTCGCTTAGAATAAAAAAAAAAGACAGTTGAAATTTCTGGGATAGATGATGAGGAAAGAGGGCTTGGAGACTACGACAGTTGCACAAGGCATAAGGAAACAACAAGTAACTTATCAAGCTTGTTTAAATGGTTGACAGAACAGAGACTGGAAGGAATGAAAGGAGACAAACACTACTGAACATTACAAATGATAGGAAGTTATGAATAGCCTTGCTCATCCATGTCCCGATCCAAGCAGGTATATCCTCAGTTTGGCACTGTAATGAAGAATACTTTATCTTATATTGTGTTTTATCTTCCTGTTTAATTACTCTACAACTGATTGTTTTGGTGAGTCAAGTCATCATGAGTGACACATCTTGGAAGACAGTTGATGACACTGATGAAGTCTCTTGTTACAGTATCAAGTGAATAGAGTTATTATTTTTTTGTTTTTAATTGCTTTTCCCCAAACAAAACCATAAAGCCACTAAGATGTGAGGGGTTACTGAATATGGAATAATATGAGAAAAAGAAAGCATTATTACGGAGAGAGAACAATAAAAGAACAGAAATTAAGAAGGTAGAAGATAGCATTTGACATTGCATTTAAATTTTTGAAGATCAAAGTTGACTGGGAAGCAAGAAAGTAGAAGAGATTTCAACAAGCAAGAAGTACAAGAAAAGAAACTGTTAGTATAGAACTTACATTTAACCATTTCAACTGGAAAATGATCAGATATTTACATTAACAAAGTCATATCCAATTCAATGTGAGAACTGTTCATATGACTTTATTCACATATAACAACTGGTATATTAAAGAAATGAATGATATATGTCAATATTTCTGAGGTGAGGTATTATGTACATTATTTACATTATTCGGACTATTATCCTCATGTAATAAATATGGTGACAGTGATGAGGACAATAGTCCGAATAATATAAATAATGATATATACAAATAAAGAGAAATAAAGAAAAAGAACAGACAGATTAAGAATCCACTGTTCTTAGCATTTACTTTTTTTTAAAAAAGTGCTCAATGCAACAGAGAGAAAAATATTATAATATTTTTATTATAAAATATTTTCCTTTGCAACACAAAAATTTCTGTGCTTCGGAACTTAAAAATTGTTCCATCATCAGACAATGTTGGATAACTTATGATGAAAATGATATACTATAATATGTCATTTTCATTATAAGTTACCCAACATCAACTGATGATGGAACAATTTTTTAGTTCCGAAACGTAGAAATTTTTGTGTAGTGATGTAAAATATTTTATAATAAAAATATTATTATTATAATATATATATATATATAGATAATATTAGTGGTAAATATACACATACATATGCAAAATATATAAATATATATACATAAATACATATACATATATATTTGTATAAAAAAAAATTATTCTAAGAGGATAGAATCCAGGTAGAACTCAATGTCCAGGACAGAAAAAAAAGGATATAATAAAAGGCTTAAACACTAATATTCCATGGTCATAATTTATTCCATTGGAATTTGATTGGAATAAATTATGACCATGGAATATTAGTGTTTAAGCCTTTTTATTATATATATATATATATATATATATATATAAGCAAGTGTAAATGGATATAAATCCGACAGAATGTAGAAATTTTGAAAAACAAACAAAAATCCATATATGTAGTTAAAATGAAAGAATTGTCGACGTCAGACGTTTCGGTTTTAATAAACCATTTTCAAGACAAAATTCATTAAAATACAAATTCAGTTCAATATGACGAAAACGATGGACATAAAAACACAAGTCTTATCCAAGAGTAAAACAGATAACTGACAATTTTTAAAAAGATCAGCCTTGAAGAACACCAACGTTTGTGAGAAACAAGCTGGAGGAGGACCCATTTAGGACAACCTTCATTTCATACTTATATATATATATATATATATATATATATATATATATATATATATATATATTGTTTTCAGATAGAGTGTATCTGTAAAGTAACAAAATGAATAAATAATGCTCTGAGGGACAAAACACATTGGCAAAGAGTAGTTTTTCCTCTTTTTATTCATTTTGTAAATTTTCAAGTCTACTATTTGCCTGTGCATTGAATTCTGTTGCCATATCTGCTCTGGTGTTCCTGCTACTCATCTCGAGGTTCTTGGCAAAATCTAAAGAAAGATCTGCAATGTTATAGATCCTGACTTGGCATCTCAACTTCAGTCACTTTCTCACCAACATGACATGGCTTCTCTCTGTCTTTTCTATAAATACTTTCATGGCAGCTGTTCTGACAAGCTTTTTTTTTCCCCTGGTGCCCAGACAACATGAGTTTAAGTGTGCTACTAGATTGGCATGTAGGTCCCACCCTTTTACTGCTGAATTAGTTAAATATAACTGCCACTTCTACTCCAACAGTTTCTTTTCTCACACATCCCACCTGTGAAACTCTTTTCTATTTACTTGCTTCCCTGATAACTACAATCTTCAAAAATCACCATCTTCTATATTCTTGAACCCCATTCAGTTATTCTTTCCTCTCTAGACATTTACCTTGTAGTGAATTGTTTTCTCCCTTGACCAGTGTAGCATTTTTTGTCAAAATTGTGGTCAGTCCCATTACAGTGGGTGATATATGCATTTGACTTATTGTTTTGTAAAATGTCCCTTTTGTGTTCATATAATCTTTTATCTTGTAGTTTCCTTGTGGCTTTTCTGTAAATATTTTTGTTGTAGCATACATACAGATGATAATGGGTATGTCCTCATTCACATAAAAACAGTAGTAAATACTGTATGTGGTTTTCAGTTGGAGATTCATAGTGGAATTCACTTGATTCACTTCTAGCAGTTGACTACTTCTATGCACCACTGGTGAATCTTATATGTGCTGTTCTTGTCCTGAGTATTATTGTTCATTATCAACCTTTGTTTCATTATTCTGTTCAGTAACCTTCCCTAGGTTACAACAATTTTCAAGGCAATTGTTCTAATAATCTCCCCTCCTTAGTATCTTTGATCGCATGAATTTATAGCCTACTACTAGATTGGCAATTAGGTCTCATCATTTTGTTGTTGAAATGGCTAGATGCAACCATAAGTTTTATTCTAATTGTTTCTTTTCTTGCGCCTCTTGCCTGTGGTACTCTCTTCCAGCTTCCCTGTTACCAACAATCTTCAAAAATTTAAATGTAATATCAACTGCCATATTCTGTCTTCTTGAAACATGTTATTTTATTGTCCTGTCTCCTATCTAACATTTTCTTGTTTTCTTTCCCTCAGTAACCACTCACATCTTAGTGGATTTATCTTCTTGATTGGGGTGAAATGATAAAAATAAAATAGATGCCTCAATATCCATCAAAGTAATAAGATGAGAGACTGTTTGATCTATCTTTGTTATAAATCTGTGATCCTCGGGTAGAAGAAAACTATGGCTGAACCAATTCAGATTTATTTTGTACATTTTTTCTACTTTGCTACAAAGAAAAGTAATGATATTGAAAAAACAAAAAGTAATAACTTTCTTTGTTTTTCTTACTTTTCCAATTTTCTGAACATTTTTCTTTGACAGTGTCTTCTTTCATTCATATTTATACGAAGGAAATTTTTTGAGGTTCATTTTGTTCTTTTTATTTGGGGATTTCTTTAATTCTCTCAGCTTTCTTTTCTACTTCACTTTTTGTTTTACTGATTTCTTTCTTTTACTTTTCTCTTTCATTCATTTCCTGATTTTACTTTTTTTTTTTTCTTTCATCTGGACATATTTCAAATGTCATTTCTTTTCTTCTTTCATTCTTTTCATGATTTTGTTTTTCTTTCATCTTTACATATTTCATTTTTCATTTCTTTTCTCTTCTTTCATTATTTCCTGGTTTTTCTTTCATTTTTGTATATTTCATTTTTCATTTCTTTCGTTCCCTCTTCTTTCATTCTTTTGATTTTTTTATTTCTTTTTTACTTTTTCATTTTTTCCTGATTTTATTTTTTCTTTCCTTTTTCCATATTTCATTTCTTTTCTCTTTTATTCAATCTTTCCTGTTTTTTCATTCATTTTTACGTATTTCATTTTCATTTCTTTTCTTTAATTTTTTTCTGTTTTTTCTTTTATTTTTACATACTTCATTTTTATTTCTTTTCTCTTTTATTCATTCATTTTTTCTTGTTTTTTCTTTCATTTTTACATATTTCACTTTTCTTTCCTCTTTTATTCATTCATTCTTGTTTTTTCTTTCATTTTTACATATTTCACTTTTCTTTCCTCTTTTATTCATTCATTCTTTCTTGTTTTTTCTTTCATTTTTACATATTTTACTTTTCTTTCCTCTTTTATTCATTCATTCTTTCTTTTTTTTCTTTCATTTTTACATATTTCACTTTTTCTTTCCTCTTTTATTCATTCATTCTTTCTTGTTTTTTTCTTTCATTTTTACATATTTCACTTTTCTTTCCTCTTTTATTCATTCATTCTTTCTTGTTTTTTTCTTTCATTTTTACATATTTTACTTTTCTTTCCTCTTTTATTCATTCATTCTTTTCTTGTTTTTCTTTCATTTTTACATATTTCACTTTTCTTTCCTCTTTTATTCATTCATTCTTTCTTGTTTTTTCTTTCATTTTTACATATTTCACTTTTCTTTCCTCTTTTATTCATTCATTCTTTCTTGTTTTTTCTTTCATTTTTACATATTTCACTTTTCTTTCCTCTTTTATTCATTCATTCTTTCTTGTTTTTTCTTTCATTTTACATATTTTACTTTTCTTTTCCTCTTTTATTCATTCATTCTTTCTTGTTTTTTCTTTCATTTTTACATATTTCACTTTTCTTTCCTCTTTTATTCCTTCATTCTTTCTTGTTTTTTCTTTCATTTTTCATTTCTTTTCTCTTTAATTCTGTCATTCTTTACTTGATTTTTCTTTTTCTTTTACATCTTATATTTTTCTATTTTCTTTTTCATGATTTTTTCTTTTGCCTTCATATATTTCATTTTTTTTCTTTTCTATTTTTGTTTGTTTTTTTTTAATATGTTTGTTCTATCAAACATCAGTGCATATTTATTCATTTTTTTTATTTTTCCTTCTTTTATTCTTCCTTTTTTTACTTTTACTTTTTTATCTTTTCTTTCTTTTCAGTTGCATTATTTCTTTCAATTTTTGTTTTCACATTTGTAGCAATCTTTCTGATTTCATTCCTTGCTTCATCTCTTTCCCTGCTTCTGTTCTTCAGAATTACATTTCATTTTTCCTTCCTCATTTTTAATTGTTTCATTTTTTGTTATTTTTTACAACATCTTACTGTTTTCTTTCTCCATTTTTCTTCTTTTTTTTCCTTTATTTTCATAGATTTTTTTTATTATTATGCTTCAATTGTGTCCTTTTTTTCTTTTTGGTTTTTTAGTTTTGATTTCATTCCTTTTCCTTCTTTATTATATTTCCTTCTTTCTTAGCTATTTTCTTTCATTATTATATTTCCTTCTTTCTTAGTCATTTTCCTTCTTTATTATATTTCCTTCTTTCTTAGCCATTTTCTTTCATTATTATATTTCCTTCTTTCTTAGCCATTTTCTTTCATTATTATATTTCCTTCTTTCTTAGCCATTTTCCTTCTTTATTATATTTCCTTCTTTCTTAGCCATTTTCTTTAATTATTATATTTCCTTCTTTCTTAGCCATTTTCTTTCATTATTATATTTCCTTCTTTCTTAGCCATTTTCCTTCTTTATTATATTTCCTTCTTTCTTAGCCATTTTCTTTAATTATTATATTTCCTTCTTCCTTAGCCATTTTCCTTCTTTATTATATTTCCTTCTTTCTTAGCCATTTTCCTTCTTTATTATATTTCCTTCTTTCTTAGCCATTTTCCTTCTTTATTATATTTCCTTCTTTCTTAGCCATTTCCTTCTTTCTTAGCCATTTTCTTTCATTATTATATTTCCTTCTTTCTTAGCCATTTTCTTCTTTATTATATTTCCTTCTTTCTTAGCCATTTTTTGCTATTCATTATTTTTCACTGAATTGCAGGATATTGTCCATTCTTTCCAAGTGATTGGTCAAGGGAAGAAAAAGTGTGTGTTTGTCGAGGGCTGTGACGAAATGGTATGCAACACGGAATCTTTGGCATTTTCACCTGTAATCCAATACCAGGAAGACGGTATGTCATTTTTTTCTTTATAGAATTGCTTTTCACCATTTCTGTGAAATAGCTTTTGAGCTATATCCTCTTTTTTCTGTCTTTTTTTTTTTTGGCATTGTATTTTCAAAGCAGCAGAATTGTGATTAACTTAGTTCCTGCACGAAAGAACTTGTAAAAAAAAAAACATATCATGGGACAAATTTGTAGTTTGTTTTATTTTTCCTTATTTATTTTTTTACTGTTACATCCTGCATGTCATTTTCAGGGTCTTTGATACACCGTGTATCTTGTAAAATTACATGTGTGTTTTTGCACACCTTATTCTCAAGATATGGTAAGTTTTTTTGTGTTTTACAACCTTACGGGTCTTATGAATTGGTTTACAGGTATCAGAACACTAACAACACTAGTTATTTGTTTCAAGAAATTTATGGATGTACAGAAGTATAAAAGAAATATGAAGGGAAAGTTTGGACAAACTTTCTGCATCTAAAAATGTGAAACTAAATTGCTTAAAGTAATTACGTTTTTTTTCTGAAAGTATTATTTACAAATATTATTTATTATGAATATTTTACAAATTTTTTTGTATTACTGTTGCTTTTTATCATGACTCTCAGGATATTATTCTATGATTATTCTGTCTGTAAAGGGGAAATAGGTTTTCCTATCACCCGGTTCACACTCCTCCCTAGTCTTTTGAACAGAAGTAGAGATTTATAAATTGTTTTCTGTTTCCGATTGAGTTTCCAGTTCCTTCTAAAATCTTCTTCAGCTTTATACTCCTAATGTTTGTTCTTTCTTATGATAATATAAGTCCATACAGTAACCATTCTGTTGTGGTAGGATCCACCTAATTTGCATAGTGGAGTACCAACTATATAAATATGGTTGGTACCGGGAAGAGAAGTGGGAGGAATCAAGAGATTCAATCCAGAGACTCTGCCCGACTGCGACTAAGTCAACCCAGGAACGGTCTTACCAGGAATATACAAAAGACTATATGTAAATATTGTGTACACTTTCTTGTTTCAATACATTTTGTTCTAAGTACATTTTGTGTTGCATTATTATTCCATGCATTAGTCAAGTTTCAACACATTCTACCTTGAGTGGCGTTTGGTTCTTGTATTAAAAAGAAAAGCTTGAACCAGAAATCAAGATTCACCTCTTGAGCTAAGATGTTTTGTATTTTTACACTGATACATTGACTTATCATGTCTGTTAGACAAAATGCATGTTATGTTGTCATAGATTGTTTTTTTAAGATATACAGAATATCATACAAATATAGCTATCATAGCTGTCTTTTTAATTTTGTGCCAATTTTAACTGAGGGAGAATCCATTAAAACAAGGACCTACTTGCAAGTGTGGACAATGGTTGTAAGATCTCTTGGTCATAAGTTTTATGCTAGTGTTTTTTTTTTCTTCTTGGCAAAAGGCCAAATGATCTGCTCTGCTTTAAAGATATACAAAATACTTTTTTAAATTGGCATCATTCCATTCAAAGCATTAAAGCCACTAAGACACAAGATGTTACAGGGTGTGGAAGAATTAGGAACAGAAACATTAATAATGATGAGCAGAGAGAGAAAAACGTAATCAGGAGGACAGTGGGTAGTGATTGATATTGATTTAAATTATTGCAGATTAAAGTTGACTAGAAAGTAGAGAGACAAATGGGAGTTCCACAAGCGAGAAGTATGAGAAAAGAAACTGTTAGCATAGAACTTATGGCTACATCTGACCAGCTCAACTGTAAATTGATGAGATCTTGAAGCCAATCTAGTACTGCACTTAAATTCGAAAAGTCTAGGTACTATAGCAATTTTTTATGTCAAATTCTCCAAGCCACCTTTCTTCAGCAAGAAATCATGGCTCTCCACAATTTTCTAGCTTTCATACCACTAAGCAATGTTTTCCCCATCATCTCTTCTCATCCTGTTCAGCTATCCAATCTGGTTAGGTAGGTTACTCACTGTTACTCTCAATATGTTATGTGAATATCAAATTCTCCAAGTCCTCTTTCTTCAATGAGAAAGCATGGCTCTCCACAACCTCCTATTCTTTGTAGCTCTTAGTAATGTTTGTCTCTTCATTATCCCTCCCAGTCCCTGTTCTGTCATCTATTTAGACAAGCTTGTTATGTAGGTTACTCACTGCTTTCCTCTGTTCCTTTTGCCTGTGATTGTGAAATTCTCCATACCCTTTCCTTGCACAAATATCATCAGTCTCTTTCTGATTCTAAGTATAAGCATTTTTTTTATTTCCTTAAAACATCCTCATAACTCACATGTTCTGTCTATGGTATTCTTGGTATAGCAATTATTGGCACAGTGGAATTGGAGTGTTGAGTTTAAATTTCAGCTTAGGCCATAGTGTTTATTTTTGTTCAAGTACTCCTGAGATGAATCAATCTTTTTTACACCCTATCACCAGCTCGGAGGTCAATAGCAGTGAAAATTGGGCTTTTTGGCTTTGGTTGGCAATGAATCTAAGAAGGGGACAACTCTGAACTCAGTTTAGCTAGCAAATCCCTCCCCTATATAAACCTATGTAGTGGTGACTTACCTTGGCGACCCAAAAGAGCCAGAGTCACCTGTATGTTTTGCAAGGGAGTGTGGAGACAGCAAATCGATGAGATTCGGATGGACAGTAAATCGGAAAGCACTTTGTGCTGATGGAAGTGTTGGTGTTGCTTGTGGCCACTTTTTTTGGCTGGTTTTGGGTGCTCGTTCACTGAGTATTGTCTGGGTCAGGTGCATAAAAACATGGTACGCTCATTTAAAGGGAGGTCATTTTTTCATTTCAGATGGTAAGTGACGTATTGGAGATCAAGAGGAGAAGTGTGAATTTGTTTTGCCTAGTGAACCTATTGGACTCGTACTACCTCCCCTCCCCTTTCTTTTCCTGTGTGTGCTTCCAACCAATTTTTGCACAACCTACTTGCTATGGAAGCCACTGTAGCAACACCTAGTGTAATGAGACTGTGGCCCTATACCCCACAGGGGAATCTACAGGGTTAACTACTCCATCCCATAAAAGCCTACTTTCTATAGAAACCATAACAGCAACACCTAGTGTAGTGAGGCTGTGGCTCTATACTCCACAGGGGAGTCTACAGGGCTAACATAACAGAACGATATTGTTTATAGCAAATAATGTAAATTTGTAACAAATGCAAATATTTCCAATTTTTCTATGCTTTGCTTAATGTTAATAGCCTGTTATTGTTATCATAGATACTTTTTCTTTTTTTTTTTTCCCCAATTCACCCCAAGCAAAGCGATAATGCAAGATATAATAATAATAAGATGAAAGAGAATGAAAAGACTTTAGAAGGAACCCAAATACTAAATATAACAATGAACCTAGCTGGAATTGGAACTCATCTCTCTGATTAACAATTCCGAGTCATTATCTATTACACCACCCACACACCCAAGCTTATGGCACATGGTATTCCCAAACAGTCACTATCTAGGTACTGACTAGATTTGACATTGTTTAACTTCAATGATGTTGTGGAGTGATTTCGCAGTGGAGGCTTGTATTTGTACTAAGTCGGTCCTAAAATAGGTTCGACGTACAAAACATTAGGAACTTGATATAATAGGTAATGACGCAGAATAATCTTGTTGTGGTCGCTGACTACTTTCGTATTTGACTAACTGTCATCCGACATCGATTGACTCTCGTTTCTATTACTATTCCTACTTATATTAGGTGGGAGAGTCTATTAACTATAGAATAGGGGTGTTTCACCATAACAGATGATTATATGAGAACTGGTGTTTAAGTATGATGTGGCTTTAAGCTGTTGTGATTGGAAAAACACAAGTGAATGAACAGTGGAAATCTCATCTGAAACAGAAAACAAGGGATAGACCTCTTCTCCTGTTCAAAAGACTGAGGAGGAGAGTGAACAAGACAATAGGTGAACTTATCTATTCCTATTGGGAGAGAAGAAAGAAAAAGATAATAATAATTAGTGAATAAAATTTCAGAGTTCAGTCGGTGATGTTAAAAGTATAGAGTTGAAGTAGACCTAATCTTAAACAGGAAACAAGAGATAAACCTCTACTCTTGTCCAAAAGACCAGGAAGGAGCGTGAACCGGATGATAGGCAAACCTATCTACTCCTATTGAGGAAAAATAAATAAATAGCAAATAAAAGTTCAGAGCTTCAGATGTTGACATTAGAACCATAGAGTTGAAGTAGACTTTAGAAGGAAGCGGAAACCAATTACTGAATAAGAAACAAGGAATAAAACTCTACTCCTATTCCAAAGGCAGGAGAGGAGTGTGAACCGGTCGATAGGTGAATCTATCCACTTCTTTATGCAATGTTGTTTTGCACAACAAGCAGTGTTGGTTGCAATGAATTTTCTATTTTCTGTATACTATTTTTGTACTACTGGAAGAAGAAACTCTCTCTTTCCAGTAGACATGAAGAAGGCTGAAGAAGGAAGCAGCCAAAATGTTCTGGGGGGCATCATCAATAACAAAAAGTTCAATTTTCAACAAAAGTCCAAAAATGATAATTGCTTTCCTAGGAATTGTAGAGAACAGTTTAGAATACTTTTTTTTTAATCAATTCACCCTTATCAAATCGATAATGCAAGATATAATAATAAGATACAAGGGGCTGCTGGGATTGAAAGAGAATGAAAAGACTTTAGAAGGAACTGGAAACCCAATCCTAAACAGGGAACAAGGGATAAACCTCTACTCCTGTTCAAAAGACCAGGAAGGTGTTTGAACTGGATGACAGGTGAACATATTTACTCCTGTTATTTGGTATTTATGAGGAAAATTTTATAACTTTTTTATGGATTGTCTCAAAGTGGTCACAGTAAGTAACTTTCTTTGTATGTTTAATTTTTTTTTAACATTTTTAAATAAATTACTTGGTACAAATCACAGACATCAGTAAATTTTGTATTAATTTTGATCACCTAAACTTATTAGTACCGATGAAGATAAATTATTCCAATTTTTATGTCTTTTGCTTAATTAACCCAGTTACTGTTATCTAAAAAAACTTTGTGTCAAATGATCAAAATATGCAATTCCCTTTGTATATTTAAATTTACATTTCATCATTTTTTAGAAATAAATTGATCTTCAGTACACCCTTGTGAAAATTAATTGAAACAACCACTTTAATTTCCTTTCTTTCACCACACAATCAGTTTTAAACCTACTGGAGTGACAGGGTGCAATTGATTTCTTTTTTTTTTCCTCAGATTAGGTCATTTGCAGTGGTGTGCAGTAATATGAATCTCTTTTTGGGGTGTATGGTGAAATTTGTTTGGCCTTAAAATATATTGCATCAGATTTTTATCACACTCTGTTGTGTCGGAAACCTACCACCCCTCTTGAAGATGAACTTGTCTGTGAACAAAGACTTTAAATAGTGGCATGTCAGTTGACATGTGGGGGGAGATCGAGAAGTTCTTAGCTGAGCTAGTTATTGACTACTCAGGCGATTTCTGTACCTTTTCACCAACCTATTAAAACCCTTTTTATTGTTACGTGTTATTTGGCGTTTGTCACCCCAAATTAACATCATAACACACTCAGATACTAGTGTCTTGATTGTTGATTAGTTGTCCTATGGCCATTGTCTGTGATGGATGTTACTCCAAGGAAACGTATGAAAATTGTAATGCTGCACAAACACATTGGCAAGCCTTACCAGTGAGCAAATCAGTACTATAGACAGATCTGGAAACTTTCCTGATTTAAATCCAATCAAGAATCTGTGTCAGTCTGCAAGGAATGACTTTGTGGAATGGACATACAAAGTACTAACATATGCAACAGATTTTCATTGGAAAGGCATGAAAAAAAAGTAAATAATAACGGAATTATTCGTTTTGTTTCAGTTAATTTGCACAAGGATGTATGTCATTGGCATTGGTGAATTTTCTATTAATTTTTGATAATCTAAACTTGTTTATACCAATGAATGCAAATTGTTCTATTTTTTACATCAGCTGGTTATTTGTATTTTAAAGACTTTGTCATAAAATAATCTTTCTTCTCCAGTATATTTAAGTTTTTGTTTTTCATAATCTTAAAGAAATAAATTGCTCCTTTACTTCATTTATAATGTAAACTCCATTATCAAAATGTGTTTAATAACATGAAATATAAATTGTTTCAATCTTTATATCTTTTCCTTAATGTTATCAGCCAGTTATTGTGATCTTAAAAACTTTGTCCCACAAGTGATCCCAATACGCAATTCCCTCTGTATATTAAACTTTTCTTTTCAGAAGTTTAAAGAAATTTCTTTTTTTGGTATTAATCATAGACATTAGCGAATTTTCTATTAATTTTTGATAATCTTACCTTGTTCATGCCAATGAATACAAATTGTTCTATTTTTTACATCCTTTACTTAATGCTATCAGCTGGTTATTGTTATCTAAAAACTTTGTCCCAAACTAATCACAATAAGCAACTTTCTCTCTATGAGAAGTGGACATATTTTTTACTTATTCAAAAATATTTTGCCGTCATATTGATCTCATAGAAGACATAATGTAGTTGGGAAGCCAGATTAAATATGAATTCGCCTTTAGATTTGCTTCTTTTGTTAGTTTGGGAAATAATTGTTCGCTAGGATTTTTTCTCTCTCTCAAAGCAACAATGAAACTGAGACCTTCACAGTAGAAGTTCAGCTTTTCTATGGATTCCTACCAACCCAGAATCAGTGTTTTGGTCAAACAAAAAAACCTGAAACTTTGTTACGTACTGATGCTTAACTGATTTAATAAACAATTTTAGGTTGCAAAACCAGTTCATATAACCAATCAAATTGCAAAACCAATTCATACAGCCAATAAAATTTTACTTACCCTCAATCTCATCTTTTATTAAGTTTGTGACTGGCTGAAAGCCAGTTCTAATCACCAGCTTGCCTTCTAGTAATTGTAAAAAAATGTTTGCTTTCGACTTTTTTCTAGTTATAACCTTTGTCCATTTTATCCATGTACAAGACTGACCAGTCTTTTTCCTTAATTTTCTTTCATGAGTTATTCTCCTTAGCATTTTTAGGATTTTTACAAAGAATAAATTAGCCATTAGCATGGGGAACAATTTTTATGCTTTTAATTTTTAGACCACCATTTTTGAAAATGCTGTCTGATATTCTTAGATATCATATTTTTTATTATTATTTGCATTAGGATCCTCATCTTACTTATTGTAGTCATATCTTGGCTGGAGTAATCTCTGGCCCTCCTGTTGATGTCTAAAGTATTGAAGATAGAGTATTTTACTGTAAGAATTATCTAGATAAGCATGCTAGTCTTTAGTGTTTCTGTTACTACATTTGGTGTGCTCTTCAGCCTTCCTCAAATGCATGTCTCGTCTACTTATGTCATATTCCATTTCATTTTTTCACATGTAAAATTAAATTTTGCATCTATGATTTGTACTAGTTGGATTGGTGTTGAAAGTTACTAGAATTAAAAAAAAATGTAATTAGTCGCTTTAGATAAATGATTGGTGATTGCACTGTTAAAATATAGGGATTGAAATAATAAAGATCGGGATATAAGTTCAAGCAGATCATAGACTGAGGTTCACTATGTTTTAGATAATTTTTTTGCAGCAAATCTATCAGACTTGTATAGGTATTTTAATATAAAATGAAATTAGACCTTACTCCAAGAAATCTAATTTCTTAATTGCTTAGTCTAATTCTCAGAATGATCAGTGTATCACTGGGGTGTTGAGTCAGGCAAAAATTTGTAAATGATCATGTCTGGAGATGTATCAACATCTGCTTTCTTGAGATGCAGACCAGACAATTCATTTATTGCCAAGCAGTAGAGGAAGTTTTATGTGTTCATTTTATAGTTTTGACATAAAAAAGAGTGAAAGAAATCTGAAGTATTGGATTAACATTGGGTTTCATGCAAAGATTGATAATGTGCTAGTGAAACATTAGCCCCATCGATAATAGCTTATCATGAACAGGTTATGAAGAGATCAAACTTGTTGAGTGAAACAGGAAGTTCAAGCAAAAGAAAAAGAGGATGTGCCTTATGATGTAAAATGTGGGTGCCCACAAACCCAAAGAACAGATGAAAATGTAAACAGATTCAAAATTATGTGTGTGACTGACAGCAGAAGAACTGGATATGAATATAAATTTAGAGATTATTGTTCAGAACTGATAACATTTCAGACTTCCCTATTGTTTACATGTTCTCTCTCTGTTAGCATTTATAATTAGAACAATAATTTTGTTGCTCCAATTCTCTTATTTATATTGGAGGAGATTATCTAGCATTCATTGTCATACAGGAGAATAAATATTACATAAAAGTTCAGCACTCTTTATTTCTAATGAAATTTTCTTGTCTTTTAATATTTAAAAAAAAGAAATTACTGCTGTCAGGTTTAAGTATAACTTGAACAAAATATAATAAAAAGAATAAAAGTAAAGATACTCATCTAAATAACTTACATTATAAAAACATTTCTGTCAACAGTAGATATGGTATGAAAGTGTCATTTGTTTAAAAGGTCACTAAACTATTGTGACATGTCAGATGATCTTGCCTTATGGTTACTGTTTAGTGCCACCAGGTGGCAGCTTCTATAAAATGCTGGCAGCCATATTGAAAATATTTCATTTGTTCAGTTGTCAACATTCAGACTAACAGGAGAGTTACCTTATTGCAGATGCAATTGATTCATTGTGGATTAATATCAGTAATGAGATATTTGTCAAGATATATGATAAATGCAGGAAAAAACTGGATTCATGCCTTTTTCTTATTCCATGGGTACCAAGTGAACAAAAACAGACACATCATGTTGAAACACTGGTTTCTGTATGATCACTGTAGATAAACAAAGTTGAGCCTGGTCTGTACTTAGATGAGTGACTGCTTGGGAATACCAGTTGCTGTAAGCTTAGATATGGAGGTGGTATAATAATGTATGGCTAAGAATTGTGAATTGGAGAGCTTTGTTCCAATTTCAGATGTGTCTGTTATATTCACTTACACACAAATATCCTTGGGAAAGGTATGAATTTGTAACAACCAGCTACCACTTTCTTATAAATGCATAATTTTGTGACATTTTTATGCAAAAAAAAAAACAGATCAAAGCCTTCTCAGCTTAGTAAATATTTTCAGGAGATATCAGCTTCTAATTGGTCAATAAACACCCAAGTAAGCATTGCATTCCACCAACACACAATATATTTTTTCCAGTGCGTAACCCAGTCAAGTTCTCTGCCAATTTCTTTTGATCCTGTCACGTGATTACATTATCTATAAATAGCAGACACAAGCTTGCTTTCTCATTCTCCTTTCTACATTCGCCTAAGAAGATGTGATCTTCAGCATTCTCGTCTCGACCATGGACAGTCAGACGTTAAAAGCATATTCATGAATGCATGTACATACAAACTTTTCCAACCTACATTACAAACGTATAGAACATTTCCAAACATGCAACAAGAACTTTTCTCTTTGGAATATTCTTCTAAAACTACAGTTTAATAATTACTCCAACTTATGTGAGTAGAGGTAAAAATATTCCCAGTCTGAGACATAACTGCATCAGATCTTTAACTTCTATGCATGTACATTAACACACAAATAAATACATTGTTATGTTTTAAAACCATTTTGTTCCTTCTTGTATTTCATGCTTTGTGGTATTTAATGTTTTATATAAATTGTGTGGTCATGTTATTCACACAGCCGTAAACAAACATCTACAAGTGTCCATTCTTATTACCAAGTCACTACATATGGTAATCTTGACATTTGACATGGACCGAGAAAACAACTAGACCACTACAAATTCATCTATTCTACTCGCAGCTATGAGTTAATCAGTAACACTAAAGCTATTACTATTTATCCTAAAATAAATAAAATATTTAGATTTCAGTATAAAATAACCCATAGAGGTGTTGATATGCCACTAAACAAGAACAGTTAATTAACTAACCAAGTTTCTTTTTCTGGGTGAGTATCCATCTCGTAAACTCATGCCTTTGAAAAATAGGAAACTAGAAATGTGTAGAGATAGCATGGTAATGGTTGTGGCCGAAGAAAACATCTTCCATGATTGAATTTTAAACTGTTCTCATTTTCTTTCAGTCTTGTTTATTACTGAAATGGAAACTCTGAAAGACAGTTCTACACATTTAATGCAGGATTTTTGTTCATTAGAATTTCTTTAGAGATTTAAGCTTTTTGACATCTTCTTTGATATTTGTGGGAAATCATGGTTTTGGTGATTGATACAAAAATCTCCCAGTGCTAATACGATCATCGGAATGGCTTCTGCAAGAAGAGAGCAAAGAATAATCCGGTTTACAGCTGTAGTGTCATCATCCTAAATGGATTACGAGAAATTAAATAAACTTGGAAATCAGATTTATTTTAAAGCTATCTCGAAATCTGAGAGGAAGTAATTATGTGTTCTTTCTTCTTCTCCGCTCCCCCAAATTTTGTTGCAAAGTTACGATTTACGAAATCTCCTGTCTTCTGCTTTCATTGCAGTTGCCATTGCAAATTTTTACTTTGCCTGAGTTTTCTAATCCTTATTAAAATATACATCCCTTGCTCTAGACATAGGAAATTACTTTCCGATTATCATGAAAAAAATGAGGGTGGCTTAATGGTTAACAACATGGAAAATGGAATTAGCAAACTGAACTCAAATTCTGGCTGAAGCAGTTTGTGGGAAGAGCATGGCTGCATCTCTTCTCTCCCTCCTTTACAGTTTTTGGTAAAATAATAAAGCAGACTGAGTGCTTTATCCTTAATAGGACAAATTTTTCAAGGAGAAGGATAGCTCTGAATTCAAACTTGAAGTGGAATCTTAGCCTCTTCCCAGTAATGGATAAAAATAATAAAAATTACAAGTGCCAAATTAGCAATATCACTCTTGTAAAAACTTGTTCAACATATATGGTTAGCAAGATAAATGATGTCATGGATTCAAGATCCAGGACTTCCATACGGTATCATGGAATAGTGTTATACAATAACAAAGACCTGTGCCAAATAAGAGAAACCACATCATTTGAGGACTTTTAACAGAACCAGTGATGAAAATGGATAGCACGTGTATCTTGAAGAGAAAATGTTATTATTTTCTGAAGATGTTAAAGTTCCATACTACTTCAAACAAAAGGTTAGGAAGGAAACCCCAATCAATACTGTGATAACAGTGGTCTATTTTTCTGAAAAATTGTTTTAAGCAAAATATAAATTTCAACTGACGGTAATGTTAACTCTTCAGTTAGTGAATGCAGAATGTTTCCTTATGTTAGAATGGCTAATCTCACCATTACAATTACAATACTATTGATTGGTGCTATTAAAACACTAATTCGGCACTGACTGGATTTGTGGATGAACTGTGTATAAAATGGAATTGATGATCTGAGTTCAAATTCTGGTTACGGCAACTTGTGTTCATTTCAATTTGTGAATGATATAAAAATTTCTTTTTTATCCACTTGCCAGATAATAGGTTAAATAGCAAGGTAGACTCAGCTCTGTAGCCTTAGTTGACAAACAACATTAAGAGAATGACCACTCTGAATTTAAAACTTTTGGAAAGACAAAAGAAAAATGCTCAAGCCTCTTTCTGAAGAATAATCATAGAAATGGATTATTTACAGATCTAAAAAGAAAAGGAAATCATGGAGTTCCTTTTGGCAGTTAAGCAGAATTATCATATAAAATTTTATCTATGATTAATTCAGTGAGCTGGCAAAATAACCTGGCATTCAAAAGACAAGAAAATCAATAACACCTTCAATCAGGATTTGATACCTGTCATTTTTGTAATTAACAATATTATAAATCAGTAGACTGCATCACACATGACGTAGTATAAGACGTCATAAGACAAGAAACATGCCCGTTGGAAGACCTGATATCCACTGTCAAGAAGAGAAAGTTGAAATGGTATTGATATGTCATGAGCAGCAACAAACTTTCCACTGCCATCCTATAAGGTACCATTAGGCAAAAGAAGAGGCAGCTAGATGGTCTGACAACATCACTGAGTGGACTGGAAGAGCGGTGCTTGATTTACCATTGTGTTTAGGTGTGCTTAAGCACAAGGACCCATTGGCCACTGTTTTCTTTTCATTCCTATGTAGGCATGCTGGACTCACCTTCTTTAGGGCCCAATTAAAGAGCCTCATAACTTTACTAGCACAGCACCTCATTTGTCCTAAATCTGTTACTGACAGTCAAACCTTTGCCTGCAACTGAGACATATACAGGGAGCCAGTCAAGTACTCAGCTGTACAGCAAGTTCAGAACCACACACAGCCAGGCTCCTACTGATGATGATAGTGGTGGTAGTGGTAATGATGATGATGAGGATGGTGGTGGTGGTGATAATGATGGTGGTATTTGTGGTGGTGATGGTAATGATGATGATGAGGATGGTGGTGGTGGCGGTGGTGGTGGTGGTGATAATGATGGTGGTTGTGGTGGTGGTGGTGATGATGATGGTGATTGTGGTGATAATGATGGTGGTTGTGGTGATGATGGTGGTAGTTGTGGTGGTGGTAGCGATGTTTGTGGTGGTGATGATCATGATCATGATTCTATTTTTTTATGAGGAGTTCTTTCAAGATGTAGGCTGCTATGGCTCTCCACAACTTCTGTCTTGTTGTCTTAATCTTCAATAATTATTTAATCTTATCATCGCTTTTTGTCTCTGTTGTGCTGTCTATTCACCCAAACTATTTTAGTAGGTTACTAGCTGTTTTTTCCCATTGTCTGTTAGAACTAGGAGTCAAGATAAACCTTTCCAAAAACAAAAAATATGATCTAGAATTGGAATGAAAGCAGTGATGGCACCTATCCATCATAAAACTTAGAGAGGTAGAATTAGTAAATACTAAACCCTTCAAATACCTCAGTGTATACATCTGTTATAACAAATTTACTATAGGAGATAATGAAATTGAACATAGAATAGCTTCTATGAAGAGAAATTTCACCCAATATTGCAAATTGATACAAAACAAAAACATTAACCTAAAACAGTCTTGTCTTATTGAGAATTTCAAATGAATGTGAACTCATGACACCACACTCATTTAGAAATATCTAAAGTTTTATACAACCACTTTCTCAGATCAATGGTTAAAAAATGTCTTCAAGCTAATGAAGCATGTTGACTGGTTGCACTATACACAAGTAATTTTTTTTTTCTGGCAGGATTAGAATTCATGTCAAATGATTCAGAGGTTGCACTATATATGAAGTTGGCTTATACACAAATATATATGGTAGTTTAGTTAATCTGATGGGCATAAATTAAGGGTTCAGTTTAGCATGAGAATTCCATTGTAAATCAAAACCTTTGCTAAAAACTTAAAAAGCTCTGGAAACTTCACAAACTAACATGTAAAAACCATGTTTCATATTCTCATCAGTAAAAAATAAAAGAATTATCCATACAATGGCTGACAAAAAACGACATTGTGCAAATTATAATCAAATTAAAATGATTTTTTGTTTTTCCTTCTCTAATTTCTGTTTGTAAATTTAAATCTGCTTCCATAAAATTACTTACTGCAGACAATATCAGTAATTTATCTCTTTAATGTACAGCATAACTTCATACATTTATACATCTAAATTCAAAACCAGTTGTGTGTAGGACTAGCAACTCCACTCTCTAAAAACCAGTTGGCTGGGGGACCAACAGCAACACCTAATGAAGTGAGGCTATGGTATAAGGGATTCTTATGATACTAAGGAAGATTTTTGAAAATTATAAAAATAAATGTATTAAATTTTTATCATAAGAGTTTACTCATGCCAAACTAATTCCATGTATGAAAGTTTTTGAGTTATTTTTGCTGTACTCTGCTCTTTCCTGCAAGGCAATAAAGCCACTAAGACACAATGGGTTACTGAGTGTGAAAGAATAAGAAAAATAGAAACATTATTAGGGAGTGAGAACAATAGAAGAATAATTAAGAAGACAATAGATAACGATTGACATTGCATTTAAATTTTTGAAGATCAAAGTTGGCTGGAAAGCATGGAGCCAGAAGAGAGGTTCACAGGTAAGAAGTGTGAGAAAAGAAACTGCTAGCAAAGAACTTATGGATAAATCTAGCCAAATCAATTGAAAAATGATGAGACCTTACCACCAATCTAGTACAGCGTGTAAATTCATAGTCTACATACCATAGCAAAGAGTTCACCCAAACAATCACCATGAAAATATTTATAGGAAAGGCACAGGAAAGGTACATTATGGTGATGAGAAAATGACTGAAGCTGAGATGCCAGGTCAGGACCAATAATATTGCTGATTCTTCTTTGGATTTTTTTCAAGAATCACCGAACATACAGCAAGGACACTGGACCATACATGGCAATAATATTCAAAGCATAGATGAATTGTAGATTTATAAATATTTAAAATAGATTCAGGTAAGAAAAATTGTCTAGCACAATGCAGTGAACCAATTTTCTTAGCAGCAGACCTAGTAATGGAGTCAATATAATCTTTCCACTTCATATCAGCCAAGAAAGATAGACAAGAAGGCACAATGAGACACTCTCCTGGAGGTTAGTATCAGACATGCTGGTAGGAGTATGGTGTTTGATCATCACTGGGTATCTCATACAAAAAGTTAACATGTCATAAAAGCAGCTTTATCTAACATAGTACTAATATAAGATCCTACTGCACATAAAGTTGGGGAGATGCTTTCTATTGTTAATAAGTAATAAGTTAACTAAGTCAGTTATATGCTATACACAGTATACACTTGGGTGATCATGTCTCTTTTGATTCATGCCTGACTAGGTAGAAGATTTTCTCACAATAGATTGCTGCTTCATTTTGCAGTAGACTGGTTGCCAAACAAGGCAATACAACCCAGCCTGTCCTGCTATTTAACACATAGCTTGGGGGAGAGATGGATCTGTAGACCTTATTAGGATTTGATATCAGCTCTCTGATTTCTCCCCATAACATTAATATGTTATAATTTTTGATGGCATGGGTAAATAGGCATTGAGATGTGGGGTAATGGTTAGCAAAGCTACTATGTTTGACCATTACTACTTAGTACTAATTTTGTTTCTCATACAGCACTCAGCTTTATGTAGATTTTAATTTTCAACAACAGTTGACTAGTAAAATCCACCAACCTAACTTAGTATTAATATAAGATTCTACTGGACATAAAGTGGGGGATTTGTTTTCTATTGTAATTAAGTCATAAACTGATCCCTCACACCAATTTCTATATCATAATGCCATCATTATTTATGGTATGGATAAATTAGTATCAGTAGGTGCTTTGGCATAGGATTATAGCTAGCAAGGCTAGTCTGGTTGACCATTATCATTGAGTAGTGAGTTTGTTCCTCACTAGGTGCCCCATACAAGATTCAACATAAAATAACCCAACAAGTGTTTACATGTTAAATCAACCAACCTAACCTAGTATTAATATAAGATTCTACTGGACATAAAGTGGGGGTTTGTTTTCTGTTGTTATTAAGTAGTAAACTGATCCCTAATACCAATTACTACATTGATTTGCAAACATTTTTGATAGTATGAATAAACTAGTATCAGTAGGTACCTTGATGTAGAATTATGATTAGCAAGGCTAGTCTGATTGACCATTATCACTGAGTGGTGAGTTTGATTCTCACTAGGTGACCCAAACAAGAATCAACATTAAATAACCCAACAAGAGTTGACTTGAAAAATCAACCAACCTAACCTAGTTTTAATATAAAATTCTACTGGACATAAAATGGGGGGGGGGGTTCTACTTTTATTAAGTAGTAAACTGATCCCTCATACCAATTAATACATTGATATGCCATAATTCTTTATGGTATGGATAAACTAGTCTCAATTGGGATAGAATTATGGTTAACAAGCCTAGTCAGGTTGACCAGTAGTGAGGGTGAGCCAAGCAAGAAATAACATTAAATAACCCAACAAGGGTTGAGTTGTAAAATCAACCAACCTAACCTAACATTGTATTAATATAAGATCCTACTGGACATAAAGTGGGGGATTTGTTTTCTGTTCTTATCAAGCAATAAACCGACTCCCCCAATATTACTGCATTGATACGTTGATATTTTGATGGCATGGATAGAATAGTATCAACAGGCGCCTCAATATGGCTAATGATTAATAATGCTTATCTTGCAGAGCATTACTTCTGAATAGTGAGTTCTATCCACATACAAAATTCAATATTAAAAATTCCAATGAAGGCTGACATGTCCTAAATTTAGCCAATCTGTGTCCATCATGTCTGGTTTTCTGCACACTAAGAGCACTCTTCCACAACTGAGAAAAAGCTGGTGTTATATAGCTCTTTCAATCCCAGACCCAATGCTGACTATTGGCTAATACCTGCCAAATACTGTTTGTATGCGAATTTTGTCAGCAGCGTCTACTGTAAGTAGAACGTCCTCTCTCAACAGTCAATTGGGAAAGAGGATGTAACTCTTGGTGCTCACTGCACCACATACAACCAAATCTGGATCTCTTGTTGGGTTGCTCTGATTCTCTGTTACACTAAGCTTTTTCAGTAAACCTTTTTCAAAGAGTCCACCATTGAGTTATCTCCCTTGAACTCATGATGCATTTTTTGTTAAGTCTGAAATTGTCATTGCAGTTTTTTTAAAAATGTTGCTTTAAATATATTTTCCCACTAATTATTCTTCTCAGTTATTTAACAAACTCATTTTTTCCCCACCTAGTGGCATTGTAACCATCTTGAAACAGTTTGGTATTCTTGTCACAAATACTTTGCCACCGAGTTTAAAGGGAGGTAACCCTAGTATTGCATAATATAACAGTATTACAGATGTATAAAAGTTACAAATGTAGTCAGTACATTATATTTAGTAAAATATCTTTCTTTGCAATGCTTAAGGAAGATTATTTGTTTTTAAGGAATGATTGATGATGGGATTCTGAAAAGCACTCAGCCCACTCGCCCAATACATGCCTCTTCCTAAAATCAGACTAAAGGACCAAATAGGAATTTTTTTTCTTTTTTTTTTTTTTAGAAAGGTCACTTGGTTAGTTTAAGAGCTTTTCGCTGCCCCATTTTACATATATATATAATTTTTCTCCCCAGAATCAATCCTTCAGATCTACAAATCAACAATTCACCTTTGCATGGAGTATTGCTGCCATATATGGTCTGGAGCCCCTTCTGTTTGCCTTGGGGTTCTTGATAAGCTCCAGAGGCGGATATGTAATATAATTGGCCCTGTTCTGGTATCTCGTCTACAGTTGCTCTCTCACAGACGCACCGTCGCCTCTCTCTGTCTTTTTTACAAATACTTTCATGGTAATTGCTACGAGGAGCTGCATTCGCTGGTTCCCAGACTTCATGAATTCAAGCGCCCTAGAAGGCTGGCATCCCGCTCTCACCCTTTCACTGTCGAAACTATTAAATGTAGCTGTCTCTTCTATTCCAATAGCTTCATATCTCGCACCTCTTGCCTGTGGGACTCCCTTCCCTATTCCAGTTTCCCTGAGAGCTATAATCTCCAACTATTCAAATGTAATGTCAATTGACATCTCCAGTTGCCTTGATCTATCCACTACCCTTCTCCTCATCCTTTCTTCTATCACTCCTATCTTGCTCCAAATCTTCTGTAACCCCTTGTGTCCTAGTGGCTTCCCGCCTTGCTTGGGGTGAAATGCTTAAAAAAAAATATATATATATATATATATATATATATATATATATATATATATATATATATATATATAATGATTGAGGGAGAGTTTTGATAGATAGATAGATAGATAGATAGATAGATAGATAGATAGATAGATAGATAGAGTGAAAAGAGATAGATAGATAGATAGTGAAAAAATAGATAGATAGATAGATAGATAGATAGATAGATAGATAGATAAAGAGTGAAAAGAGATAGATAGATAGATAGATAGTGAAAAGAGAGATAGATAGATAGATAGATAGAGTGAAAAGAGATAGATAGATAGATAGATAGTGAAAAGAGAGATAGATAGATAGATAGAGTGAAAAGAGATAGATAGATAGATAGATAGATAGATAGTGAAAAGAGATAGATAGATAGTGAAAAGAGATAGATAGATAGATAGATAGATTGAAATGAGATAGATAGATAGATAGATAGATAGATAGTGAAAAGAGATAGATAGATAGATATATAGATAGATAGATAGATGTGTGTGTGTTTGTGTATAAAATAGAATATAGAATATATCCTGGAATTCAAGTTGCACTGGCTAATCAGTCAATGAATACTGAATGTTTCCATGGAAGGAAATGGTTGATATTACCATTGTCTGAAGAAGTTCGATCTGAAAAAGTTAATGATGATATCAACCATTTCCTTATATGGAAACATTCATTAGCTGATATTGACTGATGAGTCAGTGCAACTCTTATACTTTTTCAACTCTGTAGCCATCGGGTTGGAATCATAGTGTATTACTATTCTCCTTATATCTAATGGTAATATTAACTGTTTCCTTATAAGGCACTCATTGACCGAGCAGTCAATGCTGCTTTTTGTTGAAATTTATAAAATCTTTCTCTTCAAACAATTTTTCATGTAAATAGGTTTCTCAAGTCCAGTAGCTGTTATCACTCTTTCGAGTATTGATGGAGGATTTCTTCCTAACTGATGGAATCAGTCTTACAAATATAGAGGAGAAAAGTGGTAAGAGAATAATAACAAAAAATGGTTTACATCAAAATATTAATGATACAGAGATGCTCAGCCTTTACATTTAAATGTTCAGTGTTAGCAAAAGGGGCAGCCCAAAATGTAAATTACAAAATGGGGATAGCAAAATCAACCAAGCACAAAAATTCAAATAGTTGGGAAGTGTTCTAACAGAGGATGAAAAATGTGACACTGAAATCCAAAGATGCATTGGGATAGCCAAAGATGCCTTCCAAAAGCTAAGCAGAGTATTAAGAGACAGAAAACTTCATTGGAAACAAAGAAAAGAGTACTAAACTGTTATATATCTGCCTGAGTGTATTAAAGTAAATGCTGGACAATGTCCTCAAAGATGAAGAAGAAACTTGAAGCAACAGAAATGTGGTTCTAAAGAAGGATGCTAAAGATACCATAGAACGAACATGAACAACAACAATGCTTTAGAGAAAATGGAAACAAAAAGCACACTTATACTTAGCACCAGGAAGAGTTGAAATTTCTGGGGCACATAAGGAGGAAAGAGGGCTTGGAAAATCTGTTACTCAGAGGAAAGTTTGAACGTAAGAGGGACACAGAAAAACAATGCATAACATTCTTAACAAGCTTGAGAAAATAGATGGTAGAACAGGGTTTAGAAATAAAAAAAAGACAAAAAGGAAAGGAAATTGTGGAGAGCCATTATCAGCTATGTCCTGAGGGAACACAGCATATCAAGAGAGAGAGTATCAAGTTATGAAACTTAGTTCATCTCATCCCATTTTTTCTTTCTTTCATTTTTATCCTTGTTTTTAATTATAGCACATTATATTAGTAGTACTTTTGTCAAGAAAGGAGATATGTTGTATGATCCTGGGTGTAGATTTACCAAAGTGTGTTCTGAAATCAGCACACTTTCAATACATTTTTGACTTAAAAAATTACTTTCCATTATAAACAGAATGTATTAATAGTTACACTTGCAGAAGAGGGAAATTATTTTGGTGGGGGGGAGTGAGGTCAGTATTCACTTGACAAAAAATGAATGGAAGTTTTTCTTTCATTTTTGCTTCTATTTTTGTTTTTTCAATTTTTTTTCTGTTCAGTTTTTATCTTTTCATTGTTTTTCATAAAAGTTTCTATTTTCAATCGTTTTTTTTTTCTCGGCATGACTCATCTCATTCTAGATTTCTCAACTTTGTGAAATTCTTCTCCATCTTCTCCCATCAGTCAATCTCAGCTCGTGTTAATCCATCTCAATCCGCTCATATTTACTTGCTTCGATCACTCAGTCTAATCTGTTTACATTTGTTTAAATCTATTTCTGTCCGTCTCTCTCTCTCTCAATGCGTTTTTATATGTATAGTGAGAACCCCGCCCCTGGCCTGTTATCTAAAGATTTCACTTGAGCGTAGTCAGTACCAGAAATAAACGATTCATGAGTTTTGTGCAATAATAGTCTCCAAGTTAAAGATGCTGACAAATTGTGTCTGCTAAAAAGAAGCTGTAAACTAAAGTGTAAAGACAAAAAATTTTGTCTATATTTATGAGATTGTATAGTAATTATTTATATTATTTAGACTGTTGTCCTCATCTTTATTGCCATATTCATAATGTTTTGGCCATTGTATACTCCTGCCTTTTTCAGTTGATTGGAATTTTGAAGTAAACCCTTTATTTCATTCACTGGGTAGGTTGTTCTAGTTCCACATGCCATGCTTCTCCCAGATGTCTCAGTTATCTCCCTCAAGGAAGTATGGGCCAGGTGATAAAAGTATTGGTTGGATCCAGTAACTTGACCCACAGAATTGTGAGTTCAATACCTGGCTACTGCAGTAGTGAACAAAAACATGGAGAGTTGAGATAATGGTTGATAACTGAGACATCTGGAAGAGGCATGGCATGTGGAAATAGAACAGTCTACCCCGGTGGACAAAATAAAGGATTCAGTTCAAAGTTCCAATCACCTGAAGAATGAAACATTGTGAATATGGCAATAAAGTCCGATCAATGTAAATAAAGTAAAATTCTGGACTTAATCAGGGAAGAAAAAAATTGTATTCTCAAGGTCATGTATAAGTGAATGGCAGGACTCATATTCTCAATGTCCTGTGATCTCTGGCAAAGAACATATCTTCTGTCTCCCTCATTGCTATAATTGTAAGAAAAAAAACATTACTAAGAGCTATAAAGGATAAGAAGCCTGTGTAAATGAATGGCAGGACTCATATCCTCTCTAACAAAGAACATATCTTCTGTCTCTCCCATTGCTATAATTGTAAGAAAAAAAGACAAATATTGCCAAGAGCTACAAAGGATAGGAAGTTGTGGAGAGCCATGGCCATCTACCTAAGAAGCCTGTGTAAACAGATAGCAAACAGGGTGTGGGGGGATAGTAAAAAGATGGACATTGCTAAAAGCTACAAAGAATATGAAGAGTCTCATTTGGAAGGTAGACAAACACAACCCCATGTATACGGAGTCCACAGGCAATTTTTGCCCAAGCCTGCAGGCTCAGAACGCCCCACGTTAAAAACTGGCCTTGTGCCACATCTTGCCTTGTGGGGAGGTTGGTAAATTAGAGAGCAGTTAATGATTAACTGTTTATTACATTAGTCTTTCTTCCCAACTATGTACCAGATTATTCTCCAAATAAACAACTTCTTATTTTCTATATGTATGCCAACCTCTCCTATTTACAACACAAGTGTTAAAATTGTTTTATTTTATTATTAGGTATTATCAGTAATCTCTTATTTATTTATCTCTCAGGCATATTTGTGTTTATTCAACACCCACAGAGCCCACCTGTGGTTTATACTGCAACTATGCTGAGCAGACCTTAGTTACAGTTTCTGGGAGAGAGCATGTTATCTAGTGTGATCAACAATTTGAACAAGGCCAGCATGCTCAAGCCCTCAGCCACGATGACTTGTGACTTCATGCTAGCACAGTTATCAAAGGCCCCCAAGGCTTCCGTCTACCCAATTTCACTCACAAGGTTTGGATCAACCCGTTGTTATAAAATAAAATAAGACATATCTCGTGAGAGTGAGAACCGGATGTGAACGGGACAAAGCCCCGTCACAAAATGACCATTATCTTTCTTTACAAATGTTCCCGACACACGTGTTCCAGTCGAAAAATAAAATATTTAAAGTGCTCTATTTTTCGTCCAATATAAATGCTTCCCTCCTAATTATAATTGCTTCATTTTTCGAGCCTGTTAAGCCATAAAAAACACTATAAAAGGGGTCACACGGAAGTTCAACGGGCAGTCCACAGGTGGCCGCAAAACAGACCTGTCGTGGTCACGCCAAGCGATCAGCAGCAGGAGAGCATCAATTACCGTCAACATGTGTGAACTACTATGAGAGATCGACGTAGATCCGAAAGCTGGCTTATGAACTTTACCACACCAAGGTAGCTGTCCTAAACCCTTATGTTCCTGTTGAAATAAACCATGTAAATCTATTTCTGCTGTTGTCGTATTTCTTTCTTGCAACCATACGCTTGTCTATAACACCGTGGTATGGTTTTCAGGCACTTTCCAAAGGTATCACATGCTGGGATCATCCCCCTCCAGTCTGATAACTTCAGGGAGTCTCCTTCCTGACAAATCAACCATGGTGAGATTCAAACCTGCGTCTCGTGGTCAGAAAGTGAATGTTCTAACCACTCAGCCACATGCCCATTAATATTGCCATGTGCCCATTATAATATTGCTAAATTTAATGTAATTTCCCTTATTTTTGCTTTATCATAATGTTTTGGCTAATGTACACCTTGAGAAGAGGAGAGGATAGAGTGACTAAAAAAATCAACAGTAACATATAAATTTAGGAAAAGAAATCAAAATACAAATCCCATACCTGTCTGTTGCTAAATGTTTAACCTCTGTTCATCACACTCGGTTCATGACAATATATATCGTCCAATCACTGTTGATATTTAAGTCAGCTGACAGCTTTGTTAAATCATTTACATCTATTGCAATTTTTACATATCTTTTCATATCATTCACTTCATATCCATCTATCTTTATTTATTTTTATCTATCCCAGTCAATTCATGTTTTAATCTAAACAGAACTATCTTAATCCATCTATCTACTGCTTTCTTTATCTATCCATTTCACAGGATTAATATCTATATTAATCCATTTCTATCAGTCTTTTTTGACTTTTAGATATCTCTCCATCTCATTCTCTTTATATCTATCTTAATCTTTTAATATTTTAATCTCTTCATGTTTAATGCATTTGTATTTATCTGTTGTAAATTTTTAGATATCTCTCCATCTCTGTCTATATCTCTGAGATGAGGTATTATGATTACTTACATTATTTACATTATTCAGACTGTTATCCACATCTTCATTGCCATATTCACAATGTTTTGGTCTCTATATCTCTGAGATGAGGTATTATGATTACTTACATTATTTACATTATTCGGACTGTTTTCCTCATCTTCATTATCATATTCACAATGTTTTCAAAGAGTTGTGAGTTCAATACCAGGCCACACTAGTGGTGAACCAAAACACTTGGAGAGTTGAGTTAAAGGAAAATAACTGAGACATTCAGAAGAGGCATGGCACGTGGAACTAGAACAGTCTACACTGGTGGATGAAATAAAGGATTCAGTTCAAAATTCCAGTCACCTAAAGAAGGCCAGCGCTTATAACAGCCAAATATGGCAATGAAGATGAGGATAACAGTTCGAACAATGTAAATAATGTAAGTAATCTCTCCATCCCCTTCTCCTCATATCTATCTTAATCTATTCATAATTTAATCACTTCAGGTTTAATCCGTCTGTGTCTATCTCTTGCAAATTTTTAGGTCTATCTCCATCTCATTCTTTTCATATCTATCTTAATCTATTTGTAATCAACTTTTGCTTGTTTTATTCAGCTAAGTTAATCCATAGAACGAAAATCAAGGAAATCTTGAAAGAAGATTAGCTGTTCTTTAATCTTCACCTCATCTGCCATTTGATAATGCACTCTATCCTCAGGACAATTGTCATCTTACCAAAACCATATTTCGCTTACTTCAATGACTTTTGCTCAAAAAAATAACAAACTCAATTTCCGGCAACCACTCAGTTTTATTTTTTTTTAAATTTTAGAATCTTGATAGGAATGAAACTGGTTTCTGTAAGTGTTGGAATTGTTCGGCCATTCTCTTGGCACTTATTTTCATTGTTATATGCCTTCACCATCAGACATGTATCTTCATCTTAATTTTGGCCATTGTACAGTGACCTTCTTTTAGGTCAGACTATAGCCACTAAGATAAGTATACTCACCTGAAGGTAAATGGTAATGGTTGTATTTGCTGTTTCCTTATAAAGAATCAATTAGCATTTTAGGGGCTGAGAAGCCAGTGCTACTTTTGGTTAAAATTTATAAAATCTTTCTATTAAAACAAATTTTCAGGAAAATATGTTTTACATATAACACTCTTTCCAGTATTGATGGTTGGGTTCGGGGGATCCTTCCTAATCTTGATTGGATGGTTAGAAAAAAAAGAATAACCAGAGATGGTAACAAGTCAGTAGTTACTTTGACATATTAAAGTTAATGTTAATTGTAATAACTCTTTTCTTATAAAGAAACATTCAATCTTCATTGACTAAGCAGCCAATGCTACTTTATGTTGAAATTTATAAAATCTTTCTATTGAAACAACTTTTCCGAAACTTGACCTCTTTATGCTTAGTCATATTTATTGGGTTTAGTTATTGCTTGTATTTACCTTGAAAGACTTTCTACTGAACATTTTATTTTACATCTGTTACAGTCATAAAAAAAAATTGACATTATAAGGATAATCTCATTGTGTAATCTAGTTTTGTTTAATACTTGAAAGCGCAAAACAAAAAGTATGTTTTGCTCTTTCAAGTATTGGGGCTTCATTCTTAAATTTTTGTTGTGGTTGTCGTTATTCTCTCTTCATCTTACATCTGCTATCCATTTTAGTTGTTGCCGTTGTTGGAAGTCCTCAGGTGAAGCAGTTTCTGATAGAGTTCTTAGTGATTCTGTTTTGTGAGTCCACAAGATTAAAAAAAAATAGTCTTCACTGGGACCTACTTCACTCACTAAAAACCGTTTTTAACCATCTATCTGAGAAAGAGGTTGTTTTCATCTGATAGTTTATATATTTCTGAATGAGTGTGTAAGATGGATTTTTACAAGAAAAATTGCTCGACATGACACAGTGAACCAGCTTTCCTAGCAATTGATTCAATATAATCTTTCCACTTCATGTCAATGAATTTATAAATTAGGCACAATAAAAGATTACCAACAATAATTAATAATATTACTGGTAATGATAGCTGTTTCCTTATAAAGAAACATTTGGCATTCAGGGACTGAGAAGCCAATGCAGTCTAGTAGTATGTTTAAATTCAAGCAGCTGAGGTATCAAGGAGGAAAGCTTTTCAGAACAATTACCATGAAAATATTTATAGAAAAGACAGAGGGAAGCCATGTCATAGAAGTGAGAAAGTAACTGAAGCCAAGCTGCCTGATCAAGACTAATAACATAACAGTCCTTCCTTTGTATTTTGTTGAGAGTCTTGAGATATATAGCAGGAGCACCAGACCAGAGATAGCAGCAATATTCAATGCACAGATAAATGGTAGATTTATAAATGTGTAAGATGGATTTTTATGAGAAAAATTATCCGACATGACACAGTGAACCAGCTTTTCTAGCAGCTGACATAGCAATTGATTCAATAAATCTTTCCACTTCATGTCAATGAATTTATAAATTAGGCACAATAAAAGATTACCAACAATAATTAATCATGTTACTGGTAATGATAGCTGTTTCCTTATAAAGAAACATTTGGCATTCAGGGACTGAGAAGCCAATGCTACTTTCGGTTGAAATTTATAAAATCTTTCTATTAAAACAAATTTTCAGGAAAATATGTTTCACATATTCACTGTTAACACTCTTTTTAGTATTAATGGGGAGAATGGGGTTCCTTCCTAATCTTGGTTGGATGGATAGAACAAGAATAAACAGAGGTGGTAACAAGTCAATAAATACTTTGACATATTAAAGTTAATGTTAATTGTAATAATAACCATTTTCTTATGTGGAAACATTCAACATTCATTGACCAAGCAGCTGATACTGCTTTTGGTTGACATCTATTAAATCTTTCTATTAAAACAATTTTTCAGGAAAATAGATTTCTCAAGTGGCTGTTATCGCTCTTTCCAGTATTGATTGTAATTTCCTTCCCTTGCCTTTTGTTTGAAGTCATATGGAACTTCAACATCACATTATTTTCTGTTCATGTTACATGTACTATACATTTTAGTTGTTGCAGTTGTTGAAATTCTTCAAGTGATGCGATTTTTGGTATTGGTTACAGTTCTTTCTTTGGGATTCTGTAGTGACAGTTCACAATGTTCAAAGATGGATGGTTTTTGCTATGACCGAGATAAATATAAAGTAAAGAGAGAGATTTTTATATTCATTAATCTGACAGATTTTGAGTTGATACACTGTTTATTAAATGAAATGGACAAAGTCCGACAATTATTTTAAGACATTTTTATGTTGTGTGATGTCATTTGTTTACATTTGATACGCTTTGAGCAGACATGAATGTATGTGAGAGATTCATGGATGATTGAAGTTTAAAAGCAGTAAATTTGACCTTGCTAACTGATTGATCCTCTATGGCAAAATTGGTAAATGCACATCAGGCTATATGACGGTTCTGTATAGGATACAGGTTCGAATCCTGTCGGAGGATGAATATTTTCTATGAAAATTTCTTGGACATTCAGGCCGGTAAATGTTATTTAATACTGTTTATTATAAACAGAGCATTTACTTAAATATTTATATCTATAAAAAGAATGTTAAACATAAAAATGTCTTAAAATAATTGTTGGACCTTGTCCATTTCATAATGCATACACATATATATATCATACTTATATTGTGTGTGTGTGTGTGTGTGTGTGTGTGTTTGTCTGTATATTTATATACTGGATCGGATTTCCTACATTTTTCAACCGATTTCAACAAAACCTCACAGGACTACATAAAATTACCTTGCGGTGGTTCTGACAGCACCAAAAATTGGAAAAAACACAATTGTTTTTGCTCAAAATCAATTTGAAAACACAATTAAGAGGCATCGCTGTTGAGAATGAAAGGGGGACAATTCATATCGAGTTATACTTATAAAACCCAGGTGGTTTGTGTGTGTGTGTTTGTTTATATATGCGCTCGGATTTCCTACATTTTTCAACCGATTTCAACAAAACTTCACTTTTTTTTGGCAGGTAGTGTTTCTTATTGTCTTGCACACTTTTTTCTTTATTTTTACATTCAGAATGCTTTATAAATTTCATTTACAAGACAATTGTTTATAATAAAATTCTATTCAATCAGTAGACTCATAACGATTGAAAACAATGTTTTTGTTTGAATTTGGGTTTGACCAATTCGTAAAAAAAAAAAAAAAAAACTAATTAAGACATGCGTGTGCTTCAACCTTAAACAATAATCTTTGTCAATTTTATTTTTCAGTCTTTATGATAGTCGATACTTGATCTATCTCTTACTGTTACATCCCCGGGCAATGCTGGGCTCTACTGCTAGTATATATATATATATATATATATATATATATATACACACACACATACATGCAGGGCCAGTGCGTACTACTCCATAACCCCACAATCAGGGGTACCAAGCATGATTGTTCACCCTGGGCAGTGCTTTGTGACCCTTGCTATCTTATCAACATTTGGTTTATTCTATTTATACACGTTGTAAATTAAAATAATTACAACTGATGGTTAAAGTATTAAAAATATTCATAGATGTTGACATCATTCTGGTGTCTTTTTCTTGTCCAAATCTGTCAATTTGTTTTGCTCATACTAAGTCTATTAACTGTTTTATTATCCATAATGATGAATGTGTTAAAATTAAGCAACATTACATTTTAACAAGAAAAATCTCAAGTTGATGTTAGAAATTACTGCAAAACATTGTTGATTTATTCAAGATGGAATGATCTGTTATGACATGTCACTAATTTTTAATTATAAACATTGTATTTATTTTCAATTTTTCTCATTAAATTGTTCAACTATATTGCATATGATCCATTACATAATTAATATATAATAAAATTTATATTTCATACTACTTTATAACAATAGATATGTAGTATAATGGGGTGGGCGTGCACAAGGTGCTAATACTTGCCCTGTATATGCTTGCATGTCTGTGTACATTGATCAAGATATTTGAATGAAAAACTTATTTAAAATAAAATTATGTCAAATAAGCCTCTTCGACTTTTGCTCAGAAATAATTTTTTATAAGTTTTATAGTATTTATATCAGCAAATTTGTCAATGTAATTTCTTCTTGAGTTACAATAATCTTTTCATCTTCAAGGGTCAGTGAATAACTTGTTTCTTCTAAAATCGGTAAGCTGGTTTGAATTGCAAATAGTTATGTTTCCAAGTTTCTTCCAAATCTGTGAGAGTCCAAAATACTGTCCATCAACCCAATCCTTGACCCCCAGCAGTGTTCATCTCATTCACAACTTAGTTAAGTGATCCAACTAAATGGCTCCCCAGTTCTCAATATATCCAATCAAATTCACGCCAGCCTGATCGCACAAGGAGGATTGGCAAAATAAATGGCAGATTGCTTGTCCGTATTAAGCAAAACCGACTGCCGCAAAACACTGCAGACACATTATGCAAATGTGTAGAGAGCCCCTCTAGGCCAGCCCTGGCCTCTCAACCTCCTGCAAGTGAAAAGATTGAACACTGGCTTCACATGTGGCCGTCTGTGTGTGTTGAATGTGTAGGGGGCTGTAATCGAAGATGGTTTGGTGCCTCTGTGGCTGTGCAGATGGCGAACCTGACCAGAGCACGTAGCAAGTATTTCCATCAAAAGTAATTGCCATAAGGCATTGGAGTGGAAGGTGTATGGCTGCCAGGTTCATCCTCTTTTCTAGGCTGGCCTTTTGTCAAGGTCGTTTGTGCTTGAAAGAGTATCAGTGTCTTGTTAAAACAACAATTCTTCTGTACGAAAAGTGTATTTGGAAAAAGATGTGGTGCATGCTGGAAGTACACTGAGAACACACTGAGGAAAGCACTTATTTAGTGTCAAGTCCAAAAGGGAAGAAAACTAAAATACTTAATAACAACTGTGTGTTTCCAATCAATCAAATTGTGTGCCATAAATTTTCTGAATTGGATTATGTGATTCTGCATTAATTATTTTGTTATTTCTTCATCTCCCATGAAAAATTAATTTGTTCTTTGATTTTAAAATGAATCCCTGTGTGGATCTAATGGCAACTGTTTCTTTATAAGGAAACATTTGGCATTCATTGACTGAGCAGCCAGTGCTACTTAAGTTATGCATTTCTCCACTCTTTGACCATTGAGCTAGGATAAAAGTGTAATATTTTTCTTCTCATCGCTGAAGGTAATGGTAATAATAACTGTTTATTTATAAGGAAATATTTAGTATTTATTGGCTGAGCAGCTAGTGCTACCTGATGGTCAGAGAGTTTGTAAACTAGCTAGCCATTAGGCTGAGATCAAAATGTAGTATCTGTTCATCTCTAAAGGTAATGGTAATATTAACTGTTTCTTTATAAGGAAACATTTAGTATTCATTGACTGAGTAGCCAGTTCTACTCAAGTTATGCATTTTTCCACTCTTTGACCACTGGGCTGGGATAAAAGTGTAATATCTTTTCTCTTCACCTCTAAAGATAATGGTAATATTAGCTGTTTCTTTATAAGGAAATATTCAGAATTCATTGACAGAGCAGCCAGTTTTTTTGAATTATGCTTTTCTTCCTATCATAAAAATTGTAATATTTTTTCCCATCTCTAATAATAATATAAGCTGTTACCTTATAAGAAAATATTTGGTATTCATTAGCTACTCAAGTTAAGCTTTTCTTAACTCTCTGTCTATCAGGCTGAGATCAAAGTGTCGTATCTGTTTTCATTTCTCATGCTAATATTGTTTCCTTGTAATAGAACAATCACTAACCAAAAAGCAAGTGCTGCTATGATCAAAGTGTAGTATCAGTTTTCTCTATCTCTAATGGTAATATAAGCCATTTCCTTATAAGGAAAATTTCAGCATTCATTGGCCAAGCAGCCAGTACCACATTGATTATGAGTAGTACTACTCTTGCCTTAAGACACCACAATTTTTCAACTGCCTAAAAAGGTTGTGATACTTCTCTCTTCCCTCTAGGTTTACTTCATGGTCTATCAGAATTGAAAAATCAAGGTTTTATTTTTGCTTAAGACTACCAGATCCATTCTGCTGGCTTGGCTTATGTGATCCATTTGAATCTTCAGGTCCAAGATTTTAAGCCTCATTCTCAAGAATAGTCTTGATCTTTGTATAAACCATTATTCTGTGTAACTAATATTCAGTAACCTGCACAGTTTCCAGTGTGTCATCTTTCCCATGTCTACTCTAACTTCCTAATGTTTTGTCCAAAGTTATATAGAATGTCAACATCTTGATTATGTCATTATTTGTTACATGGGCTATCCATTTTAGTTGTTGCTGCTGTTGGAAGTCCTTAAGTGATATAGTTTCTGTTATTTGTTAGTGTTATGGCTCTTTCTTATATTGATGGTGGTTGCCTTCCTAACCTTTTATTTGAAGTAGTGTGGAACATCAATACCTTGATTATGTCATCGTTTTCTCTAAGATATTGTTTCTGTTATTTCGTACAGTTCTTTGTTTGTGATTATCTAGCACCAGTCGATGAGGTTTGAAAAAGGATGATCTTCACTGAAATCTTTGTTTCATTCACTCAAAGCTATTTCTATACAGCTGACAGTTTAGATATTTCTGAATGGGTTTGGCACCATACCTGACATCCATATGAAAGTCTTGATCTGTTTCTCCTCGACTTGAACAGGTTAAGAGTGCAGTGTTAGGGAAAGTATCCACTCGGGAGTGCTTATTCACATTTCAGATTTTGAGGTTCGAATATCTGTCAGAATAATTGAACGAAAAATATGGATAGAAACAAAGATTGAAAATGCAGAGTTAAAAAGCCTAAACAATTAAAGAAAAGAATGAGATAAGAAAGAAAAGAAGATTACGATGGAAACAATAAAGAGAACAATTAGAAACAGGAGAGGGTTGAAAATTACTTGATTCGCAAATCCTTTCTTTCTTCTTAATTCCTGTTCTTTTATTGATCTCTCTCCTTAATATTTTCTCTATTTTTCATATTATTTCACACTTGGTAAACCCCTAGCTTCTTAGTGGCTTTATTGCCTTGTTTGGAGTGAAATGACAAAAAAAAAAAAAAAAAAACAATTGCTGTATTATGCAAAACTATCTCTCATGCAGCTTACTCAGATTTCAATTTCCTATTGTAGAGTAACTGGCCAATGGTTAATTGTAATTCCCTAAAATGCCAACAAATTGAATTGACAAAGATTCCAATAAACAATAATAAAAGAAAGAAAAAGAACAGGGCAAAATAATGCTAAGCAACCAAAATATATGCAAGTCAAAACTAGACAAAGCAAAAATAAGAAGGCAAAATATTCACAATGTAAGAATGGCGTTAACATGCAAAACGGAAGAGTCAAGTGTTGTAGCGTTCCGACTTCATAAAAAGAAAGAACAAAGATATGGTAGATGAGTCTGAGAAGTGGTCCATTTTATTGGTTAGGAAGAAATCCCAGCATGCATCAGTATGATTTGTCTATAAATCTGTGGGATGAGAGATTTTTGGCAGTCATTCCCTGTGATATTGGAACCAACACCTATACTCATGATTTATTTTGAATCTCCTTCCAATTGACATGTCAGTGTAAAAAGACCCAGAAATTTTTCACAAGATATCTCATCAATCAGTATTTTCTAGAAGATATGAATAGGCATAGCAAACATTATTTTATTGCTTTTTAATCATATATGTCAATAACTGAGAAGAATAAGCCATGGTTGGAGGCAATGAACATAATGGCAAAAAAAAAGAATTGTAGCTGTTAGAAATTATGGAGTATACATCAGATTATGTAAATGCATCTAAAGTGCATTGTGAAATCTTGAAACATTCATTTGAATGTAATAACATATTATTTGAATCATGATAAGAAGTTCTCATTGTTGGTAATAGGACATGACAAGACTGGAAAGGACAGGAAGAGAAATGATGATAGGTAGAGAAAATAGTGAATATTACTTGTAGAAACCAGGTGAATGAAAAAGAAGATAAATTGAATGTGTGTATATTGGGGAAAAAAAAGAAGGAAAGTGAGAAAATAGATAAACAAAATTTGTGTTAATTGGAAAAAGGAAATCCAGTAAAAAAAAAGAAAAAGGAAGAGAAAAATGAGAAAATAGATAGACAGATTTTGTGTAGATTGGAAAAAGAAAATCCAGAAGAAAAAGAATTAAGAGATGGAAAAATAGATAGTGATTCACACCAGGAACTACCAGAGTTCTGAATCAAATTAATGTCAATCAAGAACATTTGATCTAAGAAGAGTTGATCTGTGGTGACCCCAATATGTACTTGGTTCACCCTATATTTTCTTCTCAATGTCACCTTGAAAAAAGTTAAAAGACCACTAAGGGTTGACTTAGAAGCTAGCCTCAAAGCTACCAAGTACCGAATTGGGCCTCAAAGGTTGTCAGTGAACCAATATAAACAAGGAAGTAAATCTAGCTGAAGTTAGGATGTATACACACAAGACAACCAGTTCAATACTGTAGCTCCAATGCCAAACACTCTTTCTCTCTCTATATATAAAATTTTAAAATACATACATATATATATATATATATATATACACAGACACACACACACACACACACATGTATAAGCCAATTTCATGTATAGTGTGATCCCTGAATTTTTTGCATGAATTTTAACCCCTAAGAAAAATTTATCTGTATATAAACAGAAACTAAAAATGCATGATTTTTAACCTCTTAAAAAATTACCGATGTAATTTACTATTTTTTGTATAAAGAACTGATCATAAAACTGGCACTATACTTTAGTATATGCAGTACATATACATACATACATACATACATACATACATATATATATATATATATATATAAAGAAAATATACTCTTAAGGTGTGCTATATTTATGGGATAAAGTGCTCAATATCAGAGATTGAGCAGGTGTAAATATATATATATATATATATATATATATATATATATATATATTGGTCAGCAACCTTTCTTTTAAACATTTTCATTAAATATGATAAAGAAAATTGAATTTTTATTTACTTTTTAGTGTTCTTACATTTTCCATTTGGTGAGAGTAAGGGAGTGCAAAAATTGTCCATTTTCCCAAATGCTTTTGGCCACTTCTTTAGCCATTTTCAAGGGCTGGGGGTTGTTTTAGTTATATTTGTGCTGTTAATTTCTCTTCTTGTTTTAACTGTTTAAGATGTATTTTATTTTTGTGTTGTTTTGATAACTAGTAGCAGTGTTTATTCCAAGTCTTCACATGTTGAGTGTGACTGGAAATGAGTGTCTTTCTATTTTTTTAAAAACTTTCAGCAATCCATTCCCACTATTAAATAATGTGAAGTTGAGTAGACTCCTCGGATGTCACATATCAGATCAAAGTACTATAAAAAAAACATCTATCTACCCACAATTTACATGAACACTTAAGAAAAATTCTGGTTGAAAACCCTAAAATTCTACATAAATCACACTACTGGAAACATCTTGCTATAAGCGAGTCTCTCTATATTAAACGTCTCTCCCAATATCACCTTATGGCTACATTACCATTATGTATTCAGAATTAGTTTACTGTATTGATACTATCTTTGATCATTGCTGGGTGACCACTTGGGAATACCAGGTGCTGTCAGTATGGATGTGTTGGTGGTGTAATGGCTAATGACACAGAATTGTTAATCAGAGAGCCAAGTTCCAATTCCTGTTGGTTTCATTATATTACATTATGCACAAATACCCCTGGGAAAGGTAGGAATCCAGCTCTTCTCCTCCAGCTATGGGTTAATTAATAATAAGATTTGTATCACTCAAATATTATTTTCTAAAAGAAAATAAATCTTATAATCTGAATGATTTTCTGGCTTTAAATAAAATGGTTGATAAGCTATAGAAAAAGAATTAATCTAAAAAATTGGTTGTTACATAAATTTAATTAAGCATTCATCTTAAAGAATGGTATGACTTTGTATTATCAGAAAAAGGGAATTGTTGACATTTTAATGTCTTTTCAAGTTAAGTTGGTTAATTAATGACTTATCAAAACCAGGCTATTTAAATATGAATTCAAGTTGTCTAGGATGAAAATTGCAATTAAATAATAGATTGATAGACTGTCTATATATCTGAGATGATGAGGTTGAAATAATAGACAGAGAACATCACTGGAAAATATAAAAACTTAAGGAATCAGCACATATGCTAGGCCACAAAAATCTCCTGAGCCGACCAAGCATAGAATACAATATAAGAACCAGTAATAAGGAGAGCTAGCAAAAAGCAATGACTAACAACAAAAATTGCAATAATAATAATAACAGAAAAATTGCAATATGAGCACTGGTAAAAAATGTTTGCTGAGACATTAGGTTTATAAGTCCCAAACATTTATACACAAATGTCCTCAAGGACACATGGCCCAGTGGATAAAGATGTTGGTTAGATCCATTGACTAGACCCATAGAGTTGTCAGTTCAATACCATAATTGGAGAGTTGAGTTAAAGAGAAATAACTGAGACATCAGGAAGAGGCATGGCACATGGAACTAGAACAATCTACCTTGGTGGGCGTAATAAAGAGTTTGGTTCAAAAATCAAATCAACTGAAGAAGGCAGGTGTGTACAACACCTGAAACATTGTGAATATAGCAATGAAGATGGGGATAACAGTTCAAATAATGTAAATAATGCCAGATAGGCAGATAATTCCATGTAAAGGAATATGTCTCGTTTGCACAAGATTTAAAAAGATAGATATTTTTTATACTAATGTTCACCGAAAATAAGGTCCAAGAGCCACTCAAAGTAGAGGGTTAATGTATGGTGCATAAGAAAAAGCCAAGAAATGCAGTTCATGAGATTATGTTGGAAAGATAATGGTTAACCCTAAACTTGAAGAATCAGGATTTCAATGATTGGGAAAATATTCTGATGCACATCTATTCCACAAATCAGCAATTCTTGGGAAGAAGATGTCCAAGTTGAGCTTAGTTCTTACTAATGGAATACAAACAGCATACAGACAATTCATCTTTGGGTACATGGTATGGTGGGTCCCAGTTGCAAAGGCGTTGTAAGGTGGAAAAATAATTCATCACTCACATGACCACATAGATGCTTTTGATCTCAAGACAGGCAAGTGAGACTGAGCAGAAATTGTTCAAACTTCTGGTTTTGCACTAGTGTCAAAAAGATAGCCATAGGTCCAATTTATATTAGAGTCACAAAAGAAGGCCCTAGTTTGGTTTTACATTGGAGTCAGAAAGGTAGATATGTTCAGTTTGCACTTTAGTCAGAAAGGTAAACAGGTTCAATTTACACTAGAGTCAGAAAGGTAGACAGGTTCAGTTTAGACTAGATTCAGAAAGATAGACAGGTTCAGTTTAGACTAGAGTCAGAAAGGTAGACAGGTTCAGTTTAGACTAGAGTCAGAAAGGTAAACAGGTTCAGTTTACAGTAGAGTCAGAAAGGTTGACATAGCTATGGTTTTTTGCTGGATTAAAAAAATGAGGCACATTTGGTTTACACTAGATTAAAAAGGCAGATCTTTGTTGAATTTACACATGAGTAAAAAGCTAGACACTAGGAACAAAAATTGAGATTGATTAATTCATTTTTTGTTGCTTAACAACTTTTTGCAGGTTATTTAAAGTCAGAAATATATTTATATTGTATGAATATTTTTGAAGATAAGGATTTAGTGATACATATCCTAGTAATTAACCCATAGCTGGAGGAGAAGTGGATTCATACCTTTTCCAATGCTATTTGCTTGTAAGTGAATTTAATGAACCCAACTGGAATTGGAACTTGGCTTTTTTTCTATGATTAGCAATTCAGAGTCATTATCTATTACAAAACCTGTGCATCAAGTTTACAGTACCTGGTATTCCCAAGTGGTCACCCATCTAGGTACTGACCAGGATCAATGTTGCTTAACTTCAGTGATTTTTACAGGAACCGGTGTTTCAATATGACGTGACTCTAAGTGTCAGAATGGGAGACATAAGTCTGCTTTATACCTAAGTCTTCATGTCTCCACCTGGAAAATGGTTCCATTTTGTAAGGTAGGGGGTCCCTCAGCAGTGATACAGTAAGCTTATTCTAAGCCCCAATAACATGGCAGGGCTCATTAACTGTTCAAAACTATATCTTCAGTTGTTATTTTAATTTAACTATTCATCCCAAAGAATGTTACTAAATGATTCAAGAAGAAAATATTTTATATTTAAATATTCAAAATATTTTTTTTTTTTAATCATTTCACCCCAAGCAAGGCAATATACCCTCTAGGACAGAGAGGGTTGCAGAGAAGTGAAAGAGAATGAGAAGACTTCAGTGAGGAAAAGTGTGGAAAGGGCAATAAAGGAATATGGTTTAGGAAGATAGATGACAAATGATGTTGGATTTATATTTTTTGAAGATTGTAGTTGGCAGAGAAGCAAGAAATCTGAAGGGTCTTCCATATATGAGAAGTACAAGAAAAGAAACTTAGAATAGAAGTGTCAGTTGCATTTAGTTCAACAATAAAATGGTGAGACCTAGTAGCATGCTTAAATTCATGTAGTTGAGGCATTAGCAAAAAGAGCTCATCAGAACAATTACCAGTTGTGAAAGATAAGATGACTTACCTCATGTGGCAAAACGAGCACGTATATCCCTACCATGCAAAACAAGTGAAGGAAAGAAAAAAAGAAATATGGCCACCCTGACACCTTAATTTAAGAAAGACATGGTCTTGGAGCTAGGTGAATTGGTGAGAGTGGTTGGGAGTATGCAAAATCTTTACGAGATCAGCTCGGCATAAAAAACACCATGCAAGAGAGAATAGAGAGTTTGCTTGTGAATGTGGTGCTGCTTGTACAGAGAGACTTTGTCAGTTGAAAAGAGATTACTTGGGTCAGTTTCACACACTCTCTTCATATTTTTTCTATTTGTCTTTGTGGAAGAAACCAGATCCCAAACAACAAAGTTCTCCTCCATCATGACACACCATACATTTCAATGGGCCAGACACCTTGCCTGAATGCAAGACATCCAATTACCTAAACAAATCCTCTTCTCAGAGCTTACATCTGGCAAGAGACCACATGTAGCCCCATGTCATCGGTTTAAGGATCAGCTCAAAAACACTTTGCTGAGGACAGAAATCAATCTGGTCAATTGGGAGACGGAAGCTACAGAAAAAAACCATTGAAGAAGAGCAGTTCACAAAAAAAAACAACATCCTTCAAAAACATAACGAATATTATGTGTATAACCTATAACCATATTACAGATATGAATTCGAAAGGATTTTACTGTAGAAAATTAATTGAAAATAATCTTAATATATAGTTGTTGGTTGATTTTTTTTTCAGCAAATCACTTGAATGATTACTGATATAACACAACAATTAACAAGAGTATATAGATAAATTCATTGTAAATCATTTTCATGTTATTATGCATATTATGCATTGAAAATCAGGAAAAAATAGATTAATGATCAGAAAGTCATAAATAGGAATGTTGTCATCATTAGCAGAACTCGTTGCCCAGTATTGGGGTACTCATCGACTTTTGTGTTAAATGATTTCTATTGTTGGATCTGAAGAGATGTCTGCAGTCACTGTATGGTATGGTAGGAGGGTTCAGGGTATGGAGAGCTCTGGTTTTTCTTTTGGGGCTCTATAGAAGAGAAGATGACTTACCTTGTGTGGCAAAGCAAGAATGTATATGCCTGTCATGGAAAACAAGTGAAGGAAAGGAAAAAAGAAATATGGTCACCCTGACACCTTAATTCAAGAAAGACATGGTCTTAGAGCTGGGGGAATTGGTGAGAGTGGTTGGGTGTACGCAAAATTTTTGTGAGATCAACTTGGCATAAAAAACACCACGAGAAAGCTGTACCATGTTTACGAACATACTGACAGAATAGTCAGTATGTTTGTAAATACATGGTACAGCTTTCATGGAGAGACTTTGTCAGTTGGAAAAGCGATTACTTGGGTCAGTTTTACAAATAATTGTAGAAAAAAGAGAGAAGACACATCACGCCACTGAGAAAGTGGGCCAAAGTTGAGATGTCAGGTCAGGATCGACCATATTACTGTCCCTTTGATTTTATTATTTATATGAGTTTCCCTGAAAATAAATTAATTAGATAGAAAGCAACAACTTTATATTTAAATGAGGCTTTATTTTAAATGTTCAAAATTCTTTTGCTTCAAGGCATTGAGAACCTGAATTGCATGCATCGATTAACGTACATTCAGGAAATGTGTAACCATTTGCTTTGGTTGTGGTATAT
>CAHIKZ030001846.1:1435000-1475000 GCA_903632075.3 Acanthosepion pharaonis
ATAACTTTTCAGCAGCCCCTTGATTATTATGCATGCTTCAGAGATCATCTGTTTGCCAAATAGAATTCCAGATTCTGTTGCAAAAGTATAATCAGACATACTCGTTTAGCCACTTGCCTAATCTGACTAATGGCCAGTCTTGCAGTTGCTGGGAAAAGCTAGAATCACTGGACTTACTTATGCCTTCAGCTTTCCACTGACACCCAGCCAACCCTCAGTGTCCCCAGAGATCCTCGGTTGCAATGGAAATGTAGACATGCCAAAAGTTTGCAGAGGAGGCAGATGACAGTAATGACTTATGTAATGACCCAAGAATATCAAACCTGACTCAGAAACAAGAATATCAATAAAGACTTGTGTTATTAATTTGGAAGATGGCTCTTACTCTCAGATCCTAATGGCTTTTAACCTTAAAGGTCTTGGCACAGTTATATATTATGCCATTGAGAACATATATATATATATATATATATATATATATAAATAAAGGGAGAAGGAGGAATGAATATAAGTCATTTCTTTCAAGTTGTTACTACAAATTTTACAAGTAGACAAATGTACTGACTGCTTTGGATTTACAAGTACTAAATAGTATTAATCTTCCTAAGGAGAGAGCATTTGTATATAGAGAAACAACATTCAAAGTCTGTGTTTCGCTAACACAGTGTAAGGGTATTTCATTGGAACAGGTAAATGCATGAGTAGATTTATCCCCATATATATTTTTTTTTATTCATTTCATCCCAAGCAAGTTGATAATACCACTAAGACTTAAGGGGTTACTCTTGTAGTGGAAGAGAATGACTAGAAAGGACAATAAAAGAACAGGCTTCAGGAAGACAGAAGATGAAGATTGACGTTGAAGATTGTAGGTGCCAGGGAAAAAAGAAACCAGAAGAGAGTTCCCCAGGTGAAAAGAGCAAGAAAAAATCTATTAGAATCGAATGTATGGTTACATCTAGAAAGTTCAATAATAAAACAGTGATATCTAGTTTCCAAACTAGCAGTACACTTAAATTTATGTGACGAAGGTACCAAGGAGGAGAGCTTATTAGAAGAATTGCCATGAAAATATTTATAGAAAAGGCAGAGGGAAGCCATGTCACTACAGTGGGAAAGTGACTGAAGTCGAGATACCAGGTCAGGGCAGATAACATTACAAACCCTTCTTTGGACTTTGTCGATAATCTCAAGATACACCCTTGTGCAAATTAATTGAAACAACCACTTTAGTTTCTTTTCTTTCACCATACGGTCAGTTTTAGACCCACTGGAGTGACAGTGTGTCATCAGTTTCTATTTTTTCCTCAGATTAGGTCATTTACAGTGGTGTGCAGTAATTTAAATCTATTTTCAGGATGTATGATGAAATTTGTTTTGGCCTTGAAAAATATTACATCATACATGATTGCATCAGATTTTCATCACACCCAAATGCTATTCTCTCGACTGTTGATTAGTTGTCCTACAGCCATTGTCTGTGGTGGATGTTACTCCAAGGAAGCGTATGAAAATTGTAATGCTGCATGAACACAATGGCATGGCTTATCAGTGAGCAAGTCAAAGTACTATCAACTGGTTTGGAAACTCTCCTGATTTAAATCCAAGCATTTGGATACATTTTGGCATAGATTCAGCCAGTTTCAGACACAATTTTCATTAGGATACCATATGTGAATGACCACACAGATTAGCTTCTCCATGATGGTACAGTCATTGATGATCAGTTACTGCTTCATAATACTCCACAAGTTTTCAATGGGGTTCAGGTCAGGGGAATTTCCTTGTCAGTCCAACACTTTTACACCCTCATTTTGAAAAGATTTCTGCACTTTTTTGATGTGTGGCAAGTGGCATTATCTTGTCAAAGTCTTTCCTTGCAGATTGACCACAGATTCTTTGTGGTCAATCTGCAAGGAAAGACTTTGTGGAATGGACATACAAAGTACTAACATGTTCACCGGAAAAAAAGTAAATAATGGAATTATTTGTTTTGTTTCAATTAATTTGCACAAGGGTGTAGGTTGAAGGAACACCAGACCAGATGTGGCTGCAATATTTTATGCACAGGTGAATGGCAGATTTATAAATGTATAAGATGGATTCTGGCAAGAAAAATTTTTCTGGCATGACACAGTGAACCAATCTTCCTGACAGCAGACTTATCAATGGATTCAATATAAACACTGCACTTCTTTTCAGTAGAAAACATGTGACTAAGAAGGAGCAATGAGTTGCTCTCCAGGAGGTTAGCATCAGCCATGCAGATTGAAAGCAAAAGAAAATATTCTCTATGATGATTAAAGAGAGCAGTATCATCTTAAATGTGTTAAAATTTACAAGTCATTTCTTGTCCCAGTTAACAACTGATTGAAGATCGTTTTTCAGAGTAACTACCAGTTAATAAATGAAAGTGAGTCAGAATTGTTTGGGAATTATTTTTTTTTAGAAATTTTGTGCAAATTAATATTTAAATTAATTTAGTTAATTTGATAATTTTAATTTATCAAATGCATTAGTTATACACAGAAATAAACTTTGATCTAAAGAATACTACACGTCTTAAAATAGTAACTTTGAAGTATCTTAATTCTCAAGAGTGCTACTATCAAATCTTATCTAAAAATAAATCTGCAACTCAGATTTGTTTAAATATGTCCTTTTCTGAAAAAATTACTCTTTTCCCAAGCCAACATATATGATTATAAAAATGTTAAAAAATTGAAAGAAAATGGTTTATTCAAAATATATAACATGAATTAATCCCTAACTAGATTAATTTAAATACTACAGTATTGTGTGAATTAATTGGTACAGTGACTTCAGGTTAATATATTTTTTCTTTTATATCATCTTCGGACAGTGTTAAAATAGTTTAATGACTCCTAATCACAAGGAAGCTATTACAGTGCACATTCCTGTTACAATAGAGCACTTTTGAAACAATTTTGAATATTTTAAAATTTATTTGTGACTAAATTTTTTATTTAGTTAAGAATTGTGAGATATATATTGTTTTGCTTGTAAGTCAGATTTTTTATGTTTTTTTGGTTACTTCTTCTGATTTCAAAACTAACCTGATTATTTTCTTTCAAATAGATATAACTCCTAGAAAGTGTGCACAGGTTATTGTGCTCCATGAACATTCAACTAAATCTGTGCAGCAAATAGCCCAAAGACTCAAAATAAGCAAGTCCTGTGTTTGACACATCGAGAAAAGGCAGGCTCTATTGGGTCGCAGTAAGATTTTAAGAAAGGGAAGTTGTGGAAGAAAAAGGAAAACAACCAAAAAGAACTGAAGCAATGCTGATCAGAAACAGCATTAAAAACCCCAGGAAGAGTGGCAGGGACCTGGCAGCAGATTTAGTGGAATCTGATGTGTCCATATCTGACTCAGCTGTCAGGAGATGGCCACTTGAAATGGAATAACTAACCAGAAAAACACATAAAACAGGAAGAAAGAAGGTTAAACTACTCCAATTGTCAAAATTTTATAAAGATTGGAAGATCGGAAAAAAGTGTTGTTCTCAGATGAAACGCCCTTTGAAGTGAGAGGTCATTGATTCCACTTTGTATGGAGAAGCAAAGGTGAACCCATATGAGACGGCAATATTGGTCCACAACCAAAACACGTTACCAAAATATTGTGGGACAGTTTTAGTGCAAATGGGCTAGGTAGATTGAGAACAATTGAGGGGATGATGAATAGCATAAAATATAAAGATCTTTTGAAAGTCCATATGCTCCCAACAATGGAAGAATTTTACCCAGATGAAGATGGTGTGTTTTGACAAGATATTGCCACTTGCCACACATCAAAAAAGTGCAGAAATCTTTTCTAAATGAGGGTGTAAAAGTGTTGGACTGACAAGGAAATTCCCCTGACCTGAACCCCATTGAAAACTTGTGGAGTATTATGAAGCAGTAACTGATCATCAATGACTGTACCATCATGGAGAAGCTAATCTGTGTGGTCATTCACATATGGTATCCTAATGAAAATTGTGTCTGAAACTGGCTGAATCTATGCCAAAATGTATCTAAATGCTCATTAAATGTAGAGATGAACATATAAAATATTGATTTGTGATATTTTAGAATAGTTATATAAAGCTTTTTGGAAAAAATAAACATGATTTGATATGTCATTTCCCTATTTTATTAAAGTCACTGTCCCAATTAATTCACACAGTACTGTAATTTGGACAAAAAAAATTTCTGAATCATTATTAGACATTGAATTATACGCTATTGCTGCCATGTTCAATACAATTTATGTCTTCTAAAATCTAAAAAGTCAAAAATGTAAAAAATACCTCTGTTGCTCAAGTTTCACCCTTTTTAATGAGGGATTTTTGGGTCAGGTTATACTTTTACAAATAAGAAAATGCCGCATAGGAAATTTTTCTCACTGGAGTCGATCCTTCAAATCTACAAATCAACCATTCACCCTTGCATGGAATATTGCCATATATGGTTTGGAGCCCCTTCTAATTGCCTCAAGGTCCTTGTTAAAATCCAAAGACGGATATGCAATTTAATTGGCCCCGATCTGGCATCTCATCTGCAGCTGTTCTCTCACAGACGTGCTGTTGCCCCCTTCTGTCTTTTTTACAAATACTTTCAGGGTAACTGCTCCGATGAGCTGCTTTCGCTGGTTCCCAAACTTCATGAATTTATGCGTTCTACTAGGCTGGCATCTCGCTCACACCCTTTCACTGTTGAAACTGCTAAATGTATCCATCTCATATATTCCAATAGCTTCATGTCTTGCACTTGTCACCTGTGGAACTCCCTCCCCATTTCTGGTTTTCCTGATAGCTATAATCTCCAACTATTCAAATGTAACATCAGTTGACATCTCCAGATGCCCTGATCTATCCCCTAATCGTCTCTTCATTCTCTCCTCTATCTCTATCACTCCTCTTTGTTCTCGCTCCAACTTTCTGTAACCCCTTGCATGCTAGTGGCTTCCCGCCTTGCTTTGGGTTGAATGCTTAAAAAAAAAAATATATATATCTTATGCTCTTAAAAATGAGAAAAAAGTTTTCTTTCTTTTTTCTTTTTTTTTTTCCCAGATGTGGTTTTCATCAAGGTTCCATATTTGCCAGCAAATGCTTTTTGGCATTTATACATCTTGATATTACTTCTACTCTTTTATTGAGTAACAAAGTTAGGCTCAGAAACATCAGAATATCCAATTTTTCTTTTTGGCACAATTTGAAAAATCTTTCTCCCCCAGCATATGTTTTACTTTTTCTTACTATGCATCAAATCTTCAGGTGTACTGAGATAGAAAGATACCATTATGGTAATTATTTAATCAAAATGATGTTAAGTGTTTGTTATATCGAACTTCAACATGATCTTATATACAGCATTAAGCATTGTCCATTTGTGGCAAAATACCAGTTTTCCACAATTGCAAGTGGTTGTTTTATGCAGAGATTTAACATTCAATACTTTTTGATTGATAATATTTTATATGTAAAGCATATTTTATATGATAACCAATTTTTACTGTTTTCTTGTTGAACATTTTTAGAATATGTTATTCATAAAGAAATGTTTATTTAATATTGGGAAAAACTTGAAAAAATTTTGGTTTTTACTCATGATATAATGGAATATGCATACACCTGTGTTCCCCCTCACTGCAATATGATTGGCTGTTGTCCATCATAAATACAGACGGACGTGTAGGTACGACAGAGTTTAAGTCTATGATGATGCCCATTGGACTACGCTATTGACTATTCTATTGGTCTACACCTATCACCTGTGACTACGATGAGTACCAGTCGATTATTGCTACCATGTACTACTTGGTTACAGTAACCAATACCATTTAGCTACTTCGATCAAATATATCCCTTTCCGGGACATATCAACTCACAAATTGAATAGTGGGGTGAAAACAGATATTTTTGCCTTTTTCTTACTTCATTATTTACCAAAACTGACTACTTATTTAGATATTTTTAATGATATATATATATATATATATATATATATATATATATATATATATATATATATATATGTGTGTGTGTGTGTGTGTGTATAGGAGGCACAGTGGAGTAATGGATAGTGGCTCGAATTGAGGAATTGAGAGCCAAGTTTGAATTTCCGTCGAATCCATTACATTCACTTATGTGCTAATACCCTTGGGAAAGGTGTGAATCCTCTTCTTCTCCCTCCAGATATGGGTAAATAGCAGGACAGACTGGGTTCTATAGACTTGGATGGCAACCGGTCTAGGCGAAGTACAACTCTGAATTCAAAAACCTGCAGAGGGTTCTGTATTTGGCGCTTCAAAAAGTATGGATGGTTTGCACAAAACCTCCACCATTATAATCAAATCTCATGTGCTGGTGTTGGACTGTCAGTTTCCCAGGAACTGATCTGCTTGACCCTCATATGTCAAATTCGACAAGAGAGTCGAGTATATATATATATATATATATATATATATATATATATAATGAAATTGTCTAAGTACAGTGTTGTAACTACACGTGTGTGAATGGGAGATGCTGGTAGTTTCAAAATTTTTAAATGATCTTTAGAAATAATTTTTTCAATCTTACCAAATTCATTTATATTCTTGTTCTTTTTATCATCTTTGTCACATATTGTGATAACAGAAAATCTGATAACAGAAAAGTGATATTTTGTAAGAACCTGGATATAAATTTACTGTGGCTGAATTATTCATTAAAGCACTTTTAGACATTTTTCTCTGAGTGAATTATTTTCTCTTATGTCAAAATTGCGGTCAGTTTCATTACAGGGAACAAACAGTGCATTGTATTGTTTTTTAAAATGTCTCTTTTGTGTTCATATAGTCTTTTGTTTCTCCATTATATTCTTTTTGGCAATCCTTGCAGGTTACTACTTCAAGTTTTGGCTTGTTTTGTTTTGTATTGATTAAGTCTTTTATTGTTTTAGATGTTGTTGTGACAAATTTTATGTTGAGTTTAGATAAATTCTTTTCAATTGTAGTTGTGATAAAGTTAGTGGGTAGAATAATATATTTTTTTTATTCATTGGGTTTGTCTGGAAGGACATCTTTTGTATTTTGGAATGTTTTATGAACTTTTTGTTTCACATTGAGTATGAAATAGGTTATTGAAGGGTCTTCAAAGAATTTTCATTATATCTATCATTTTCATGTAAATATTGAGGGCTGCAAATTCTGAGTGTTCTTAAGTAGAATCCAAGAATCATTCCGGATTTTATTTTGTTGTTATGATGGGAATAGAAGTTTATTAGGTCATTTTTATTTGTTGATTTTTGGTGGACACTAAGTTCTAGGCTGCTGTCAGCTCGGTGTAACATGATGTCTAAGAAAGGTAAAGTATTGTTTTCTTCCATTTCATATGTAAATTCTATTGTATGTTCGACTTGCTTTACTTGATCTACAAGATCCAGTAAGTCCAGAGCATCATCAATATACTGGAATATGTTGATTGTTTGGATATATATTTTGAAAAGAACCAGATTCAAAAAATTCTAAGAAGATACATGCTATCACTCCACTGAAAGGTGATCTGATTGGTAATTCAATTTTTTTTTTTTTTTTTTGTAAAAATTGTTTTTAAATGTGAAATAGAATTCCTGTGATATCATTCCTCCCATTGACTCATAGAATCCAATTTGTCACCTGTCGAACAATCGTGGTCAAGATAAACACTCAGTTGTAGAGCTGTAGATTTTTCTTTCATTGAGTATCTCTAGCCTGATATTTTTAAACTGACTATTGAATCGCATTTGTCTGCATGAAGCTGTCATTCAGGGACAGGATTAACTATTCCCCAATGATGGAGATATTCACCTAGAGAAAGCTGAAGAAAGCACTAACTGAAATGTGGTAAAATCAATTACAATGAGGATATGAGTTGGAATCTGTCATGAGATTGCAGCAATTAAACCTTTTAAAATTTCAACCTGCATCTGGTCCAAGATTTTATTTTCTATGTTTGTTAAATATATGGGTTAAACAAAATGTAGCTGAAACTAACCATTAATTGTAAAATCAAACAAGTACAACAATTTAAATATCTAGGAAGTGTATTAACAGATGGCAGAAAATATGACACAGAAATCTGAATAGTGAATTATGCTTTCTAAAAGCTAAACAAAGTTTAAAGAAACATGAAAATTTTGTTAGAAACAACTTCTATGTTATGTTAATTCTCTTACTTACACTATTTACCTTGTTCAGACTGTTGTTCTCATTTTCATTGCCATATTCACAATGTTTCAGCCATTATACACTCCGATCTTCTTCATGATTAGAATTTCCATTTATTTCATCTACTTGTGTAGATTGTTCTAGTTTCATGAGTCATGCTTCTTCTGGATGTCTCAGTATCAGTTATCTCCCTTTAACTGAACTCTCCAAGTTTTTGTTCATCTCAGCTATAGCCAGGTATTGAACTTACAACTCTTTCGGTCAAGTCACTGGATTAAACCAATCCTTTTATCCACTAGGTCATGTGTCCTTGAGGTCAATTCTCCAATGTGGCAATTAGTACCAGACAATTTCTTCATAGATGTGTGGGTAGTGTAATGGAAAACAGCTTAAAATGAGAAAAAAAAACAACTGTGCGAAAACTCTAGGTGGGTTAATTAAATTCACTTAGATGCAAAAATACCCTTCGGGAAGGTATGAATCTATCTCTAGCTATGGGTTAAATAGAATGACTGAAAAAAATCATTGTTATTCTCAAAAAAGAAAAAAAAGTATTATTCTTAAAATTCTTAGAGCCCAAAACACATTTCAGCTTTAAATAACTCCGAAAAGGCTAATAAGCTATAAAAACCAAAATCAGTCATATGATGATGAAGAGACTTGAGGCAACAGAGATATGATTCTACTGAAGGATACTGAGAATACCATGGATTGAATATGTGAGTAATGCGGAAGTTTTAAGGAGAAGAAAAACAAACCAGACAATTATGCTTAAAATCAAAAGGAGACATATGAAGTTTCTAGAACACATAATAAGGAAAGACATCTTGGAGAATTAGACACTGACAGGATATATTAAAGATTAGATGCACAGAGGGAAACAATGAGTAACCAACTTAATGAGCTTGTGTAAATGGATGGCAAAACAGAAAATGGCAGGGATAGTAAAAAGTCAAACATTGCTAAGAGCTACAAAGGATAGGAAGTTGTGGAGATCCTAAATCACCTACCTAAGTAGTTTGTGTAAATGAATGGCAGAAAAGGAAGTGAGAGTGATGGTGAAAAATTAAACATTGTTAAGAGCAATAAAGGATAGGAAGTTGTAGGAAAACATGATCACCTACCTAACACGCCTGGGTAAATGAATGGAAAAACAGGGAATGGGAGATATATTAAAAAGTTAGACATTACTAAGAGCTACAAATAATAGGAAATTGTAAAGAACCATTATCACCTACCCTAAGAAACTTGTGTAAAGGAATGAGAGAACAGGTGTTGGAGGGATAGTAAAAAGAGAGACATTGCTGAGCTCCAAAGGATAGGATGTTGTGGAGAACCATGATCACCTACCTTAAGAAACCTGTGAAAATAGATGGCAGAAGAGAGTGTGGCAGGGATAGTAAAAAGATGAACATTGCTAAGACCTACAAAAGATAGGAAGTTGTGGAGAGCCCAAATCACCTACCTAAGAAGTTTGTGTAAATGGATGGCAGAACTGCAATCGGGAGGGATAGTGAAAAGACAGATATTGCTAAGAGCTACAAAGGATAGGATGTGTGGAGAGCCATGATCATCTACCTAACACGCCTAGGTAAATGAATGGCAGAACAGGGAATGGGAGGGATATTAAAAAGACGAATATTGCTAAGAGCTACAAAGGATAGGATGTATGGAGAGCCATGATCACCTACCCTAAGAAGCTTGTGTAAATGGATGGCAGAAGAGGGTGTGAGAGGGATAGTAAAAAGATGGATATTGCTAAGAGCTACAAAGAATAGGATGTTGTGGAGAACCATGATCACCTACTATAAGAAGCCTCTGTAAATGGATGGCAGAAGAGGGTGTGAGAGGGATAGTAAAAAGATGGATATTGCTAAGAGCTACAAAGAATAGGATGTTGTGGAGAACCATGATCACCTACTATAAGAAGCCTCTGTAAATGGATGGCAGAAGAGGGTGTGAGAGGGATAGTAAAAGGATGGATATTGCTAAGAGCTTAAAAGGATAAGAAGTTATTGTTATTCTTGAAAATTGTTAATGCAATATTCATGCTTGAAAAAAAAATTCTTACAATGTAAAATATGTTTTGTCTTAGAATAAATCAGAATCAGGCTGATAAGCCATAAAAAATCAATCAATCAATTAAATCAAGTTATGACTCCTGAACCCCCTTTGCTGCCTCAATCTTCTTTTTATGATGATGATGATGCTTATTTACTGCTGCAAATTAATATTTGATAGTATGCTTGAAGTCTCTCAAATTGTTAGACATGCCTTTTTGTATTGGTGGCAGAAGAGAGTTTGTCAGATAGTAGATGTTCTAGATTTCCAGAGCAGCTTCTTTACTTTTGCTCTTTGTTCTGCAACTAGGTGCAAGCAAAGAAGATTACCCAGCCAATCTTATAGGAATGTAAAATCTGCTGTCAGTTTATATCATAAATAATGTGAGTAAAACTTTCTGCCTTTTTTGTTTACCTAAAGTTGTAATTAGGAAACCAAACATAATGTAATTGTATAATGAAAAGATTACCATAATCAGATTTGCTTCTGATACGTGCACAACAATAAAAATAAAAACTGATATTTATTACTTATATCATGTCATTTGCCTACCTGCAGTCATTCAATAAGAAATTGTTGTAGAAATTTGTATGTTTTTCTCTAATGTGGGTGAAGATTTAGACCACCCAGAAAAAAACACCTTTATGCATCCCGGAAAATTCAAATGTTTCTTTTAATTATCAGAATCGCTATGACTGCTCCAGTCATAAAATCTAATTATTATTTTTTTTTCTTTTTCCTTCTTTTTTGATTTTCTGCTTTTATTCTGTTTCTTTTCTTTGTTTCTTTGCTTTTTTTCTCTACTGTTTCCCTTTTTCTTTTTCTGTTTCTTTTTCTTTGTTTCTTTGTTTTTTTCTTTACTATTTCCCTTTTTCTTTTTCTTTGTTTTTTTTCTTTACTGTTTCCCTTTTTCTTTTTCTGTTTCTTTTTCTTTGTTTCTTTGCTTTTTTTCTTTACTATTTCCCTTTTTCTTTTTCTGTTTCTTTGTTTATTTGCTTTATTCTTTACTGTTTTCCTTTTTCTTTTTCTGTTTCTTTTCTTTTTTCTCTACTGTTTCCCTTTTTCTTTTTCTGTTTCTTTGTTTATTTGCTTTATTCTTTACTGTTTTCCTTTTTTTTTTTTCTGTTTCTTTTCTTTTTTCTCTACTGTTTCCCTTTTTCTTTTTCTGTTTCTTTGTTTATTTGCTTTATTCTTTACTGTTTTCCTTTTTCTTTTTCTGTTTCTTTTCTTTTTTCTCTACTGTTTCCCTTTTTCTTTTTCTGTTTCTTTGTTTCTTTGCTTTTTTCTTTACTGTTTCCCTTTTTCTTTGTTTCTTTGCTTTTTTTCTTTACTGTTTCCCTTTTTCTTCTTCTGTTTCTTTTTCTTTGTTTCTTTGCATTTTTCTTTACTGTTTCTCTTTTTCTTTGTTTCTTTGCTTTTTTTCTTTACTGTTTCCCTTTTTCTTTGTTTCTTTGCTGTTTCCCTTTTTCTTTGTTTCTTTGCTTTTTTCTCTACTGTTTTCCTTTTTCTTTTTCTGTTTCTTTTTCTTTGTTTCTTTGCTTTTTTCTCTACTGTTTCCCTTTTTCTTTTTCTGTTTCTTTTTCTTTGTTTCTTTGTTTTTTTCTTTACTGTTTCCCTTTTTCTTTTTCTTTGTTTTTTTTCTTTACTGTTTCCCTTTTTCTTTTTCTGTTTCTTTTTCTTTGTTTCTTTGCTTTTTTTTTTACTATTTCCCTTTTTCTTTTTCTGTTTCTTTGTTTATTTGCTTTATTCTTTACTGTTTCCCTTTTTCTTTGTTTCTTTGCTTTTTTCTCTACTGTTTTCCTTTTTCTTTGTTTCTTTGCTTTTTTTTTTCTACTGTTTCCCTTTTTCTTTTTCTGTTTCTTTTTCTTTGTTTCTTTGTTTTTTTCTTTACTGTTTCCCTTTTTCTTTTTCTGTTTCTTTGTTTATTTGCTTTATTCTTTACTGTTTTCCTTTTTCTTTTTCTGTTTCTTTTCTTTTTTCTCTACTGTTTCCCTTTTTCTGTTTCTTTTTCTTTGTTTCTTTGCTTTTTTCTTTACTGTTTCTCTTTTTCTTTGTTTCTTTGCTTTTTTTCTTTACTGTTTCCCTTTTTCTTTTTCTGTTTCTTTGTCTTTATTTCTTTGTTTTTTTCTCTACTGTTTCACTTTTTCTTTTTCTCTTTTTTTGTTTCTTTGCATTTTTCTTTACTGTTTCCCTTTTTCTTTGTTTCTTTGCTTTTTTCTTTACTGTTTCATTTTTTCTTTTTCTGTTTCTTTTTCTTTGTTTCTTTGCTTTTTTCTCTACTGTTTCCCTTTTTCTTTTTCTGTTTCTTTTTCTTTGTTTCTTTGCTTTTTTCTTTACTGTTTCCCTTTTTCTTTTTCTTTTTTTTTTTCTTTACTGTTTCCCTTTTTCTTTACTGTTTCCCTTTTTCCTTTTCTGTTTCTTTTTCTTTGTTTCTTTGCTTTTTTTCTCTACTGTTTCCCTTTTTCTTTTTCTGTTTCTTTATTTCTTTGCTTTTTTCTTTACTGTTTCCCTTTTTCTTTGTTTCTTTGCTTTTTTTCTTTACTGTTTCCCTTTTTCTTCTTCTGTTTCTTTTTCTTTGTTTCTTTGCATTTTTCTTTACTGTTTCCCTTTTTCTTTGTTTCTTTCTTTACTGTTTCCCTTTTCCTTTTCTGTTTCTTTTTCTTTGTTTCTTTGCTTTTTTCTCTACTGTTTTCCTTTTTCTTTTTCTTTGTTTCTTTGCTTTTTTCTTGATATTTTCCTTTTTCTTTTTCTGTTTCTTTGTCTTTGTTTCTTTGCTTTTTTCTCTACTGTTTCATTTTTTCTTTACTGTTTCACTTTTTCTTTTCTGTTTCTTTTTCTTTGTTTCTTTGCTTTTTTCTTTACTGTTTCCCTTTTTCTTTGTTTCTTTGCTTTTTCCCTACTGTTTCCCTTTTTTTCTGTTTCTTTTTCTTTGTTTCTTTGCTTTTTTCTTTACTGTTTTTCTTTTTCTGTTTCTTTTTCTTTGTTTTTTTGCTTTTTTCTCTACTGTTTCCCTTTTTCTTTTTCTTTGTTTCTTTGCTTTTTTCTTTACTGTTTCCCTTTTTCTTTTTCTTTGTTTCTTTGCTTTTTTCTCTACTGTTTCCCTTTTTCTTTTTCTTTGTTTCTTTGCTTTTTTCTCTACTGTTTCCCTTTTTCTTTTTCTTTGTTTCTTTGCTTTTTTCTTTACTGTTTCCCTTTTTCTTTGTTTCTTTGCTTTTTTCTCTACTGTTTCACTTTTTCTTTTTCTGTTTCTTTTTCTTTGTTTCTTTGCATTTTTCTTTACTGTTTCCCTTTTTCTTTGTTTCTTTGCTTTTTTCTCTACTGTTTCACATTTTCTTTTTCTGTTTCTTTTTCTTTGTTTCTTTGCTTTTTTCTTTACTGTTTTCCTTTTTCTTTTTCTGTTTCTTTTTCTTTATTTCTTTTCTTTACTGTTTCCCTTTTTCTTTGTTTCTTTGCTTTTTTCCCTACTGTTTCCCTTTTTTTTCTGTTTCTTTTTCTTTGTTTCTTTGCTTTTTTCTTTACTGTTTTTTTTTTTCTGTTTCTTTTTCTTTGTTTCTTTGCTTTTTTCTCTACTGTTTCCTTTTTTCTTTACTGTTTCTTTTTTTCTTTGTTTCTTTGCTTTTTTCTTTACTGTTTCCCTTTTTTTCTGTTTCTTTTTCTTTGTTTCTTTGCTTTTTTTCTTTGCTGTTTCCCTTTTTCTTTGTTTCTTTGCTTTTTTCTCTACTGTTTCCCTTTTTCTTTTTCTGTTTCTTTTTCTTTGTTTCTTTCCTTTTTTCTTTACTGTTTTCCTTTTTCTTTTTCTGTTTCTTTTTCTTTGTTTCTTTGCTTTTTTCTCTACTGTTTCCCTTTTTCTTTTACTGTTTCTTTGCTTTTTTTCTTTACTGTTTCCCTTTTTCTTTGTTTCTTTGCTTTTTTCTTTACTGTTTCCCTTTTTCTTTTTCTTTGTTTCTTTGTTTTTTTCTCTACTGTTTCCCTTTTTCTTTTTCTGTTTCTTTTTCTTTGTTTCTTTGCTTTTTTCTTTACTGTTTCCCTTTTACTTTTTCTGTTTCTTTTTCTTTGTTTTTTTCTTTACTGTTTCCCTTTTTCTTTTTCTGTTTCTTTGTTTTTTCTTTACTGTTTCCCTTTTTATTTATTCCTTTTTTCTTTGTTTTTCCCTTTTTATCTTTTCATTCATTAGTTTTGTTTTTTCTTGATTGTTTTTGTGTCTTATTAAGAGCTACAAGGGATAGGAAGGTGTGGAGAGCCAAGATCACCTACCTAACAAGCTTTTTTTCTTTTTATTGATTTTCTGCTTTTTTTCTATTTGTTTTTTTCTGTTTCTTTCCTTTTTTCTTTAATTTTTGCACTTTTTCTTTTTCTCCTTCTTTTTCTTTTTTCTTTTTCTTTACATTTTTCCTTTTCTTTTTCTGTTTTATTGCTTTTTCTTTTCTTTATTTATTCTTTTGTTCTTTGTTTTTCCTTTTTATCTTTTCATTCATTAGTTTTGTTTTTTCTTGATTGTTTTTGTTTTTTGGATTTGCTAAGAGCTACAAAGGATAGGAAGTTGCAGAGAGTCATTATCACCAGTCTAATAAGCTTTTGTAAATGGATAACAGAACATGGTGTGGGAAAGATGGTGAAAAGACAGAACTTTTTTAGGAGCTACAAAAAATAGGAAATTGTGGAGAGCCATGGTCACCTACCTAACAAGCGTTTGTAAATGGATGGTAGAGCCGGAAGAGGAATAGTAAAAATACAAATATTGCAAAGAGGTACAAAGGATTGGAAGTTGTGGAGAGCCATGATCACCTACCTGACATGCCTAGGTAAATGGATGGCAGAACAGGGAGTTGAATGGATGGTGAAAAGATAAACATTGCTAAGAGCTTCATGTCCTGAAGGGATATGACACATAAAAGAAGCAGCATATTTGCAAGCCAGTTCAAGTGATATTTTACAAGACTGCAATTTGTTCTAACTTCAGCAAAGCCTTTATTTTCTCATTGTTTTTCTATTTTTCTTTGTTTTTTGTTTTTCTATATTTTATTTTGTCTTTTTCTTCTTTATTTTTTGTCTTTTTCTTTATTTGTTTTTTCTTTTTTTTCCTTTGTTTTTCTTTATTCTTTATTTTTCTTTTTTCTTTTTCTTTGCCTTTTTATTTCTTTGTTTTTTGTCTTTTTGTTTTTCTTGGTCTTTTCTTTTTTTCTTTGTCCTTTTCTTTTTTCTTCTTTGTTTTTTTTGCAATTTTCACTTCCACCTATTTAGCTTCGTTTTTTTTTTGTCTCAGTTTTCTTCACATTGTTTTCTTTGTTTTTGCTTTATATATTTTTTTTGTTCATGAGTGTTTTCATTTTTGTCTGAAAGTGAGGGTTCAAAAATAGTTTTTTTTCTTCATACTTGAAATGCAGAACCATTATATTTCTCAACAACTTTACATGATTATTTATCCTTTCTTTTTATTGATACTATATTAATATTATGCCAATTACTTTTGTCTTGTCTGTTACTGTTCATAGCAGATATGAATCTTATGATTAAAACTGGCTTTACATTTATTGCATTTTTTTCTGATTATCTATTATCTTTCATATTTTTATATCATCAAACCCATCTTCATAGCATGCCTTTGGGATTTTATTTCATTCTATTTAATCTTTTCTAAGCCCAACCTCCCCAAAGGGCTTTTTGTAAATTACTGTGATTGAATAATAACCCACACTGTGCATGTTTTAACACTTTCACTGCTGCATTATTATATATCTATGCCTCACTCTGCCGGCCTGTTTTGGGTTAAAATAAGAAATTGCAATATACTAGAGGAGGCATGGTGGAGTAATGGTTAGCGGCTTTGATTGAGGAATCGGACAGCCGAGTTCAAATTCTATTTGAATCCATTACATTCACTTATGTGCTAATACCCTTGGTAAAGGTATGAATCCTCTTCTTCCCCCCACAGCTATAGGTAAATAGCAGGACAGACTGAGGTTCTGTAGTCAAGGATGGCAACTGGTCTACCACAGAAAGAAATGGCAACAAACTGCAGGAAAAAATCTGCCTTGTCAGTCATGTATCGAAAGATACATGATCGCTTAAGTGTGTATCATGCCTGGCATATAATTGACTGGATATACGAGAAATAAATATTAATAGCAATTTTTGATGGGTGTCATGGTTTTGGTCTTGATCAAGACTCTGCTAAACAAAAAACAAAACCCCCAACAAACAATATGACAAAAAATATGTCACAAAAGCTTTTTTTTATTATAGGACTATGCTGGTTTGCAAAAAGCACTAAGCTCTGTTTAGTATATAACACAAATGCTAGCATTCAGTATTTGTAAGTGTCTTTAAAACAGATATATATGTCAATACCAGACAATGTCAGTTTAATAAAAGCATATTGATGTAATGGAATAATCTGTCACCCCTATGAGTGACTACACTATAGGTAGTAACTTCCTATAAGTATCTGTAAGGCAACGGACTACAGAGACTAGCTGGGATCTGTTGAGTACGACACAGACTTATGCAAGAACTACCAACCTTCCAATAGTAGCACTCTCTACCTGATTGACTTGCGATGACGTTGTGCATAACTGTTACCTTTATTCTTATTGTACAGGTTTTGTACAATAAACCTTTACTTATTTTATCCACCTTGTTTTTCAAGTATATATTCCTATTAGTACAGAATAGAACACATAATCAGTGGTGGCATCCTACCAGTTTGCACAAAATGATTTTTAAAATTTGTCTTATATATTAATAGTCAATATATAATAGTTAAAAATATAATTAATGCCATTGTTTTAGGTTCTGCAGAGGCTGAAAAAGGGTTTTCTTTGATGAACATAATTTATTCTGACAAAAGAAATGGTCTTGAAGTTAAAAATGCGACTAATCTTCAAGTCATAAGTATGATAGGTTTTCCAGTGATTCAGTTTGAATGTGGTGAAGCAACCGTAACACTAGAGTCAAAAAGCAGGATACTTCTGAAAAGAAATACGATGAGAACAGAATTTCAATCTGGAAATATAAATAAATGTTTTCAATTACATTATCAAAATGATTTCTTTCTGATCCTATAAAGTGATTTGTTTTCCATTCTCCGATTGAAAAGAAAATAAGCAGAATAGATTCCTAAAGAATACCTGTCTTTATAGAACCGGTTCCTGGGATGCCATTATTGTGTATAAGTACATCCATAGAAGCAAAAGTGTTAACAGTCTATACAGATGTATTTCTTATTAGTTACCGTTTCACTAACACCAAGCTTATGGTCATATCACTTTGAATCAATAGTTCTTGTCTGACCACCAACATCAAGACTGGTCACTACGTAGATGGGTGATTGCTTGGAAATGCCAGGTGCTATAAGCTTGGATGTGTGGGTGGTGTAATGGATAATGACTTAGAAGGAGAAATTGGAGAGCCATGTTCAAATTCCAGTTGGGCTTGTTACATTCACTTATGCATAAATAGTCTTGCAAAAAGTATGAATCCACCTCTTCTCCCCCTAACTATGGGTTAAATAGTAGAACTTGTATCAGAAAATCCTTGTTATCTCTAAAAAATTATTAATGCAATATTCACTCGTGAAAAGAGAAAAAGAATTATTCATACAATCCAAAGTATGTTTTGGCTTTAAATAACCTAAAACTGGTTGATATGCAGTAAAAAAAAAAAATAAAATAAATCAGTCACTCATGCTATTTGGATTTTGTGGTCCCTGTGGAAGTTAAAGCAGTACTATGATTTATTTTCTCTATTCTTGTGCAGAAAAACAACTGGCCAACAGCTACCTACAATAGTACTGCCCTCATTGCACTAAAGAGAAGGGATTGGTTGTAATACCAATGCTAGCACATTGACAGTTATAGGGGGTGGGTTATTTTAGCCCCTGGCCTGAATGCATGTACTCTGGCTCCCCACATTAAATTGACCTTATGTCATATCTTGCCAGCGTAGTACAGCCAGTAAATACAATCTGCCACTGTGGAGGCAAACTATATTTTATCTCTCAGTTGTGTTTCTGTCTTCAGAAACTCAGTAAATGGATGAGGGATACATGGTCCTGGAGATTCCAACCCTACAGCTGCACCTCCCTCATTGTACAAATAAGGAGGATCAGTGGAATAACAACACCAGCTTGAAGTTGTTTACAGGCAATTGTTGGACTTGCCCAATGTACAAGGACTTAGTCTCCCTACTGTTCAATATCCTATCACCATTAGACTGATGATGATGATTGCATTCACTTTCACATAATTGCCTTTTCAGCATGGGGTGGACAAGTAAATACCAAGTGTAGTATCTGTTCTCTCTTCATATGGGAGAAGGCACTTGGTCTCAGGGATCCAAGCCCTGTGGCAACACCTTCCTTATTCCACTAATAGACGTGGGGTAAGTGTTATATCAACACCAGCATGACAGCAGTTGTGAGAACTTGGCAGTTTTTGCCCTTGGCCCATATGTAATGATTTGGTTCTGAAACACCTGCAATAGATCATTCTCATTCTGCTCTCCATGCTCAAGGATATGTTCTTTATGCTAGGTGTCCCTGAGTGCAGAATGGGCGCAATCTATTCCAGGGGTTTGGATTAAGGGTTCAGTTTTAAATTGATATATCATTTATTTGGATAACTCTTATCAAAATCAAATGAGGACAAGAAAGCCATTGGGATCCTCTAATGGAATCAATTGTCAAGTGTCTATGACCAAGGCAGGTTTTCAGTTTGGGTGACATTAGTTGTGATTTGACCTTGAGAGGGATGGGCTCCACCAGGTATACTTACTCAGGACATACTGCATTCATTTTCAGACAAATGCCCTTGGGAAAGGCATGACTGAATACCTCTCTGATTTTCAACACAGATAGGTAACTTGTCAGGTGCTTAACTGTGCAGTGACCCTTTGACCCCATCTGATCATTTGACTGATGAAGATGATTCACTTTCACTCAAACACTCTTGGAAAAGGCATGAAGCCAACTCTTCTCCTTCTCCAGTTATGGGTTGAATATCAGGCTAAACTGGATTCTTTAGCTTTGGGTAGTAACCAGTTTAGGAGGACTACACTGAATTCCATACCATGGACAAGGCAATTGGAAAACACCCAAATATATTTCTAAAGATGTCTTGGCAGTTCACAAATAATATAAAATAGGAATCTGTGGAGAGCCATGATTGTCTATGTCTTGAAGAGAGACACACTATGAATTGAAAAGTGTGGAGAAGGCAATGGAAAACCACTCTACTATCTTTCCCAAGAAGGCATGACAATTCAAAGATAATAAAGAAAAGGAATCTGTGGAGAGCCATGACTGCCTATATCCTGAAGAGAGAAAGACTATGAATTGAAAAGTGTGGAGAAGGCAATGGAAAACCTCTCTAATATCTTTCCAAAGAAGGCATGACAATTCAAAGATAATAAAGAAAAGGAATCTGTGGAGAGCCATGACTGCCTATATCCTGAAGAGAGAAAGACTATGAATTGAAAAGTGTGGAGAAGGCAATGGAAAACCACTCTAATATCTTTCCAAAGAAGGCATAGCAATTCAAAGATAATAAAGAAAAGGAATCTGTGGAGAGCCATGATTGCCTATATCCTGAAGAGAGAAAGACTATGAATTGAAAAGTGTGGAGAAGGCAATGGAAAACCACTCTAATATCTTTCCAAAGAAGGCATAGCAATTCAAAGATAATAAAGAAAAGGAATCTGTGGAGAGCCATGATTGCCTATATCCTGAAAGAGAAAGACTATGAATTGAAAAGTGTGGAGAAGGCAATGGAAAACCACTCTGCTATCTTTCTCAAGATGGCATGGCAATTCAAAGATAATAAAGAAAAGGAATCTGTGGAGAGCCATGACTGCCTATGTCCTGAAGAGAGAAAGACTATGAATTGAAAAGTGTGGAGAAGGCAATGGAAAACCACTCTGCTATCTTTCTCAAGATGGCATGGCAATTCAAAGATAATAAAGAAAAGGAATCTGTGGAGAGCCATGACTGCCTATATCCTGAAGAGAGAAAGACTATGAATTGAAAAGTGTGGAGAAGGCAATGGAAAACCACTTGTTATAGACAAGCGTATTGTTGCAAGAAAGAAATACGACAACAGCAGAAATAGATTTACGTGGTTTATTTCAACTGGAACGTGAGGGTTTGGGACAGCTACCTTGTGGTAAAGTTCATAAGCCGGTTTTCGGATCTGGTCAATCTCTCATAGTAGTTCACACATCTTGATGGTGGTTGGTGCTTTCCTGCTGACAGCTGCTAAACGTGACCGGTCTCCTTTGTGGCCACCTGTTGACTGCTGCTGAACTTCCCTGTGACCCCTTTTATAGCGTTTTTTTATGGCTTAACAGGCTTGAGAAACGAAGGGAGTATAATTAGGAGGGAAGCATTTTTATTGGACGAAAAATAGAGCACTTTAATTATTATTTTATTTTTCGACCGGAACACGTGTGTGTCGGAAACATTTGTAAAGAAAGTTAATGGTCATTTTGTGACGGGGCTTTGTCCCGTTCACATCCGGTTCTCGCTCTTGAATATTTGCCTGTAAATCAGCCGAGATATGTCATTTTATTTTATAACACACTCTACTATCTTTCTCAAGAAGGCATGGCAATTCAAAGATAATAAAAAAAAAAGAATCTGTGGAGAGCCATGATTGCTTCTATCCTGGAGGTATATGGCAGGTAAAAAAAAAAAACAAGTGTTTATTCCTTTCTCCTCTCTCTCTCTCTCTCTCTCTCTCTCTCTCTTCTTCTTCTTACATTGGTTCTTTACTGCTTTCTTTTTCTTTGGACATCTTTAAAGGCTTTTTTTTTTTATTTTCTCGGTGTTGAAAATGTTCATTCATTTTATTTTTTTTTCGTTTTCTATTAATTTTCCAAAACATCCTCTTCATTTATCTACTTATTCCTTCAGGAATTCTCCAATTTCATTTTTTAACATCTTCATCTACCTCATCATTTTTTTAAAGTCTTTCCTGAATCAAATATTTTTATAGGATGCTTGGTATCTCATTAGGCCAACATTAATAGGATATATACAATGTATTATCAGTTTTTATTATATATTTCAAAATCCACTAACAAAGAAAGATTTTTTTTTTAATCCTTTTTTTTATTGCCAATAAAAATACTTTTACAAGTTGGCTTTCTTTTGTGAGATAAACACCCAAGAATCCATGTTATTTTTTTAACTGTAGTATCGTTAAATCAATTCATTGTTTGTGAGTGTTATTGCAAACATGATTCTGTTTATTTTGCACAATTCATTTTTATTATTTTCTTATTTTTATTTATATTTATTCTATTCATTACATAATTTTTTTTTTTTTGGCGGGGAAGATTGTAAGTATTTTTCATGTATTTTTATTTTATATTTTGCCATGTTTTTTTTATTTGAAATGTTTTTTTTAACACTGTTGATGTTTTTTCGATTTCTAAATGTTTCATTGTTTGCATCAACCATTGTTCTTCTGCTTTTTCTTTTCCTATTCTGTTCCTTTTTTCTTTCTTTCTTCTTTTTCCAGCAAACATGCCCACACACAAGAACAGTCTGAAATAGATAGATACTAAACAGAGATAGAGATAGATAGATAGATAGATAGATAGATAGAACAGAAAGATAGAGAGACTGATAGATAACAGCCCAAGGTAAATAAATAGACAGATAGATAGATAGATTGATAGATAACAGGCCAAGACGGATAGATAAACAGACCAAGATAGATAGATAAAATCCCAACATAGATAATAGACCAAGATGTATAAACGGAAAGAGAGATAGAGAGAACACCAAGATAAGTAGATTTGATAGCAAAGATAAATAAATAGGTTGATATAGATAGATAAATAACTAAGATGAATAAATAGGTAGATAGGTAACAGACAAGATAGATAGATAGAATAGAAAGATAGAGAGATTGATAGATAACAGCCCAAGGTAAATAAATAGACTTAGATAGATAGATAGATCACAAAGATAATTGATAGATAACAGGAGGCAAAGATAAATAAATAGACTGAGATAGATAGAGAGATAGATAAGAGACTTAGGTAGATGTATAAACCCAGACTGAAGTTGATAGATTGATAGATAAGAGTATAAGAAGATATATAGATAGGAACAAATTGAGATAGATGTAAACAAAGTAAAATAGATACATTACATACAGTGTAAAATATACATATAAAAATAATATACATAGATATATATAAACTGAAATAGATATAAACAGCATGAAGTAGATAGATATGAATGAAATGTGGCCGATATGAAGTAACAGAAATGTTTTGGAAATAAAGACCCCTTAGTATAAAATCAGATTCAAAAAGTATCAAGTGATTCTTGAACTCAATTGCATTGGTTTGCAAGATGACAGTATTAATTTAATGTAGCATGTGTTTCATGTAATACATCAGTGTGTATGTATATAGATAGATATTTATGTATTATGTATTTATTTTAAATTATCATATCTTATGACTTGCAAAACTCATTTTTCACCCTCAATATTAGAATTTCATTTTTATGTGCAAAAAGAAACTAGGGTACTACCTAAATCAATGTTTCTCAAATATTTTTAATTCAGGGTGCACTTGTAAAATAACTAAAAAAAAAAACTTTAAAATTTTAATAACGAAAAATTATTCATGAGATTTGAAAATATGACATTTTGGTTTAGACTTCCCAATGAATAATGCAGTACAAGAAGAATCTGTTATTTAGTTGTTTTTTTTTGTTGTTTTTTTTAGAGAGGCCGATAATGACCTTGAAGAAATCAGAAAGAACAAGATTATCTACTCCTTCTTAAAGATTAAGGAATTTAGCATCCAGTTTACAATATCAAACTTAGACATAGAAATTATTTGGTGTCTCTAGCTTTTTAAAAAATACAAATTTTTTAAATATAAAAATAATTCATAAATTACTCTTCTGTTAATTTAGGGTGCACCTGGTTACCTTTTAGGATGCATTAGTATCCCCAGTTGCACTGGTTGAGAGACTCTACCATAGAAGTCGTAACATTGGTCAATTAATACAAATGAAAACATTGACATGCATAATAACATCTTACATCATTTGGACATGTTAAAGCCATGTTTCTCAAGCTCTTTTACTTCAGTGTACACTTGTAGAATAACTAAAACTCTGGGGTGCACTTTAAGTTTTAATAAGGAAAAATTAGTCATGAAATTTTAAAATAATAAAGAAGTCTCTTGAAATAAGCATTTATTAGGTTGGTGCAAAAATAATGACGTAATAATGTTGTTTTTTGACGTTAAAAACACATCAAAAAACGACATTATTACGTCCTTATTTTTGCACCAACCTAATATTTTGAAGACATTATATCATATATTTAAGTGGTAGCATTTTCATTTAAATGGAATTTTGAAGTATCTGCTATTTTTTCTTTTTAGAGAGACCAGTGCTGATTGTTTGAAATTGGTCGAGGAAGGCAAATGGGAAAGAGTTATCCACTCCTTAAAGATTAAGGAATTTAGCATCCACTTTAATCTATCAAATGACAAAGACTTGACCGAGACATGCTTGGTGTCTCTAGCTTTTTAAAAGTAAAGATTTTTTTTAAATATAAAAATTATTCATAAATTACTCTCCTGTTAACTTGGGACATACCCGGCTGCCTTTCAGGGTGCATTTGTGAAATTGGGCACACTAGTTGGAAAACAATGACCGAAATAGACTGGTCCACTGATAAAAAAATAAAAACATTTTTGGGAGGGAAATAATTTTTCTACGTAAGTATTCTTTAGACATTCCTTGGGCCACAACTCTCTTTCTCTTTTATGTGCTGTGTCCCTTCAGGACATAGGTGGTCATGGCCTTCCACAGCTTCCTATCCCTTGTAGTTCTTAATAAGTTTAGTTTTTTTGTTATTTCTTCCAAACCCTGTTCTGCCATTCATTTGCCTAAGCCCATTAAGTATTTCATGTATTGATTTCCTCTGTCCCACTTTCCCTCTATCAGTCTTGTGAGTATCAGGTTTTCCAAACCCTCTTTCCTCATTACATGTCCCAGAAATATCAACTGCCTCTTTCTGATGTTAAGTATAAATTTGCTTTTCGTTTCTATTCTCTCCAAAACCTTGTCATTGCTCACATATTCAGCCCATGATATTCTCGGCATCCTTCTGTAGAACCACATTTCTATTGTTTTGAGTTTCTTCTTCATCTTTGAGGAGATTGTCCAGCATTCACTGCCATCCAGGACAAAAGATATCACGTAACAGTTCAGTACTCTTTTCTTAGTTTCCAATGAAACTTTCCTGTCTCTTAATACTATGCTATGGTCAGAATTGAAAAATATTGACTTGTTATTGATTTAGAAGAGGATTCCTGTTATTTAAGATCGATATAGTGTCAAATCAATCTCTGAGATTTACAAACTTAGCTTTATTGTGTATGAAAATACATTTTTAGGAGAGCAGTGGCGTTACCAAAAGATTTCTTTTAAGTAACAAACAAATAAATATATATCTAATTAAAGAACAAAAACTTACATGAATTAATAAAATTGTGCATTTGTTGATTCTTCATTTAAAAGATAAAATATTTATGAACCTAAAAGGTTTGCCTATGTGCTTCCAAAAAAATCCCATGCAAAAAAGAATATACAAAAGTATACAAATATTCAGACAAGTAAAAAATAACAGATCAGTGATTTAGCATAATTGCTGGCTGCTCCAACAAAAGGATGTTCTCGGAATTGAGGAATCAGCCATTATATATTATATACAGGGTGCGATAGATAAATTGTCATCTAAATTATGCAGAAATGAAAATAATATTGACGTCTCATTTTAACAGATATATTTACCGAAATTACACAAAAAATATCTTCAAAGACTGAAGAGTAAATTTATTCAATAAAACACCATTGTCTTCAACCATGGCCTCCAGGCAACTTTGGAATCACCTGCAACTCTTCTGCCAATATCCTTGCCTTCAGTTCATCTTTACTGTTACAAGGAGTTTTGTTGGACTCTTGCTCAACTGTGCCAATAACAATAATCAAAGAGATTGCAGTCTGGGGAGTTAGGTGGCCAGATGTAAGGGATGATGTGGTCTGACAGCCATGACTGGGTTCTCCTGCTTGTGTGGTATGGTGCAGAGTCCTGTTGTCAGACATAGGGTCTTCCAGCAATCACCCTCTTGACCCAGGGCAGCATTATCTTCTCACGTTGAGTCTGAGGCCCTCACCAACGAATTCAGGAGTTATTTTCTTATCAAAAGTATCAGAGTGAGTTTTCCAAATTGCCATACTTTTGTTGTAATTCCCATTATACACATCCAACTCTTTCTGAATCCTCTGCACTGTCCTCAGACTGACACCCAAACACTCTGAAATGTTTGTGTTGGAGCTTCTGGTGCAAATGCCAAGTAGTACAGCATGCTGTTTTCAATTTTCTGGTGAAGTGAATTGTGTCATGGTGCTCTTTTTATCACAGATGTGAGCCCAACTGATTCTACTATTGTGTTAGAGCTACAAAATAAAAAACAACATGCATGCATGAAATTAAAAATATAAAATGGTGACAATTTACCTATTGCACCTGGTAAGTATAATTATGTATAGGATTAATACAAATAAAATTTGTCACTTAGCTCATTAATGTTACATTTAGCACCTTGACTCCAGGGTTTTGTGGACAAACATTTTGTAAGTGTCTAGTCAACTCTTCAGGAGGTTTTGGCTATTGACTACTTTTTCCTCATTTTTTGATGTAAAATAATACCTATATCAGTTCATATATAGGTTTATATATTATTAATTTAAGCTATGATATATATGATTGTATATTTTTATCATAATATACTTTTATATATATATATATATATATATATATATATAATTATTTATTTAAAAATTATAACATAAATATGTTATAAATCACTACAAAAATAGCCATTTTCTTTCAACACCTCTGATGTCTTATCAAGTGGTGATGTTGAATGTAGATTGTAGAATAAAGATTTTAAAAGGTTCAAATTAATTAACCGCCCCTCGTAAGGGGAAATGCTGTCACATGAGCTGAAATGACCAATCAAAATACAAGTATACAAGAATTCAAAAAACTTGACAACAAAGTAAGGTTATAATCACTATTAAATGCTTTAATGTTAGGTTTATACTAAAATAGAATTTATTCTAACTAATAAGTATTAAATTGTATGATAAAATTTGAAATTAAAATTAAAAACTTCCTATTTCAAAAATGTAAATTTAATCTATATTAAGTTTAAAATTTTGAAATTATTGAGAAAAAAAGAAAAAATACATATTTTATTCTATTCATTTTGTTTTTTATTGAAATTACGTTGGAATAAACGTTAAGATCGACTGCCCTTAACTTAATGACAACATGGATACAAGTGTAGACATGGGATTATGACATCTTGCGAAAGACAATACAAACACAATCAGATTATAATACATAAGCATACAGATATATTTAGACATATTTAGATATATACACATACATACATACATATATATATATATATATATATATATATATATATATATATAAGGCTCAAACACTAATATTCCATGGTTATAATTTATTACATTGGAATTGTAATCACAATACAAATTATCAGACCTACAAATTCAAAAAGAAATTGAGACAGCAAACTTTCTTTTAAACATGTTTCATTGAATATGACAGACAAAGAATATTCGATGAATTTTTTATTTATTTTTTCTCATATTCTTACATTTTTCTGTTTAGTTGGGGTTAAGTGTATGTAAAAATTGTCTATAGTATCTGTTGTTCCAAGTGCTATTTAGCCATTTTCAAGACATTTGTTGTCATATATATAATAATGATAATAATAATAGCTGGCCTCTCATATTCAAGGATATCCATCTACTAGGGTGGCTAGCCAATCCCTATTGCAGACGCTTGCTCAGGCACATCTTGAGTTTGCTCAACACCTAGAGAGCCCACCTGTGGTTTATACTGCAACTATGCTGTGCAGACCTTAGTTACATTTCCTGGGAGATAGCATGTTATCTAGCATGATCAACAATTTGAAAAAGGCCAGCATGCTCATGTCCTCAGCCATGATGACTTGTGGGTTTGTGCTAGCACAGCTATCAATGGCCCACAAGAGTTCTGTCTACACTATTTCACTTAAAAGTCTTGGGCCAACCCATGGTATGGTTTCAAAACACTTTTCAAAGGTGCCACATGCTGGGATTGACATCAATCCATTCTGATGACATCAGAAAGTCTACTTCCTGATAAATTGACTGTGGTGAGATTCGAACCTGGGTCTCATGGTCAGAAAGTGAACATTCTAACCACTTGTCCACATGCCAATATTGTTATATATATATATATATATATATATATATATATATGTATGTATGCTATTTTCAAGATGATTGTTGTTACATATATATATATATATATATATTATTTTCATATAGAATGAATGAACAAAATGAAAAAAATCAAATCTTATCAAAATATAAATCTATGCCCCAGTTTCTTTCAATCACACTTTTCCTGAAAGAATTACTACTTTCACAAGCCAATATACTTGGCTACAAATATGTTGAAAAATCAAAAGAAAATGGTTAATTCTATCACCTCATGTTCTTGAAGATGTACAGCATATACGTCCATCCAAAACTATAACAATCTGATCACAATTTATACAATATTCCTTTATTAAAAAAGAAAATATTTCTAGAATATTACTTGCTTACTTTAGTCTTATCAGACTATAGTACTGTGTCCCCTACACATGTTTTAACTGATCTTTTAACCAACTGATGAATATTCTTGAATGTTCTCAAAATTTAAATAATAAACAAATTATATCCTTGCTCTTGTATACAAACACATGCAACAAGATAAATCCTTACATTTGCCTTGATAAAGTCATTCAGAGTATGAAATATGTAAAGATAGTTTTTTCTCTTGTCTTTATTCCTATATATATTTGTGTGTATTAATAAAAGCAATGATAAGAGGAAAACATTTTTGCTTATTCATTTCAGGAGTTTTGGAACTTTTTTATTTATAAGTCTTTTATTGAGATTTATTTGAAACATATAAACATAAATGGTGTCCCTCTTGTCATTTCTTTTCTTAATATTGTCTTTCCAAATACATTTATTTATATTTGATTTTTTCATATATATATATATATATAAAATAATGGAAGCATTGATAATAAAAAAGAAAAAAAACAACACTTAATAACATCAACGATGAACATGGTGAAAATGTGTTGACCAAGTTTGTAAAAAAAACGTTCCCATAACTGTAGATACATACATAAAAATTTACAAACTCTTTTAAAATTAAAAAAAAAAAAATCCTTGATAATGTCTCAAAGAATAGTCGAAACCATTCAGAAATACAGAATATTTGGACAATTTTAACATTCTTTATGTCCAGAAAAGAAAAAAAACTTATATGGACACAAGAAAAATTAAATAAAAAGCTTAATTGCAGTATCTTGTCAGTCAGTTTTAATGAAACTTGAACAAAAGTTGGATTGTGGGATTGCTGCTTAAATATACAATTTCTCAAACATTCAGGCTGGTAAATGTAATTAATAGTGTTTAATTAAAAAACAGCACATTTACTTAAATAAATTATATCTATAGAAATAACATATGAACAGAATATATATATATATATATATATATAGAAGAGAGAGAGAGAGAGAGAGAGAGAGAGAGAGATGCATGGCTGTATATGGAAATCTGCCCATCTGTAAATAAAAAAAATTGCATCCTTTCTTTTTTTTGGTGAGGGGTCTCAATGTGAGTATGTAAGAAATCTAGGTATGCATACACATACATAATATGTGTATATCACACTTACCTCACACACATATATATATATATGATATATAGTTTTATATATCAACAAACAGTATTTTGAAAAATATAACAAACTGAAAAGGTTTTATTTATGAAACAGATGAAACAAATCACAAAAAAACTTTCCATTTTGTCAATATATATATATATATATATATATATATATATATATAATATGAAATGGATTAAATTTGATGATTATTTAATATATTTTCTGTTTATACATTATTTTTATAGATATAATTTATTTAAGTAAGTGTTTTTTTTTTTAATTAAACAGTGCTAATTACATTTACCAGCCTGAATGTTTGAGAAATTTTGTAGAAAATATGTGCTCTCTGATAGGAATCGAACCTGTAACACTGATGTGGAACAGTAATTTGATATGACATGCTGTTAACCATTGCGTCTCAAAGAAGCAGCACATCACATCAAATGACAGTTCCCCTTAAGTGTTACAGGTTCAATTCTGGTCGAAGAGTGCATATTTTCTCTGAAATTTCTGGTAAATGTAATTAATACTGTTTAATTAAAAAACAGAGCATTTACTAAAATAAAATATATCTATAGAAATAACATATAAACAGAATATATATATATATATATATATATATATATAGAGAGAGAGAGAGAGAGAGAGAGAGAGAGAGAAATGAAATGCATGGCTGTATATGCAAATCTACCCATCTGTAAATAAAAAAATTGCCTTGTTTTTCATTTTTTTTATCTTTCCAACCATATCAATGTGAGTGTGTAAGAAAGCATGCCATAGTCACAGATATATATGTGTATATCACTTATCTCATATATATATATATATATATATATATATATATATATATTAAAATAAAGAGAAAGAACAGTAATATTTATAATCTGGTGTTCTTATTAATTATTTTTATTTAAAAAAACAGTGCTCAATACAATTCTGCAGAGCATAGATATTATAAATTTAATAATTTAAAAATATGGTTCCAATGCCACACAGGAATTACCACGTTTCAATAGCAGAAACTAAAAACTTTAAATTTAATTATAGAACTAAATTAAAATCCCTAGTACAATTTCCTTTTCAAGCAAATTTTGGAATTACTTATTTTGAAATTTACTGAGTTTTATAAGCACATATATTCTTAATATTAGTTTCTCAGTATATGGGGAAATTCAATCATTTTGACAAGGGGTGGTAGAGTATTCATTTTCACTGACAACTATTGTATCAAAATATGAGCTACTTTCGAAATGAGGTTAAGCTATGGGAGGGGTGCTTGTTTTTCACATGTCATCTGTTTTTTTTTCACTGACAAAACGTTTTTCAGCACTTTTTTTGCCGTTAAATTTGTGATTGTATATGTAAAGATTTTTTCAAAAGGGTTGTTTGAATACGAGTACATCGTATTAAATACAATTTTAAAATATTATTTTTAATCCTAATTACTAATAGACTATACTTCTTTTAAAACAAATAAATGTATTAGAATTACTTTATTATTTAAAAATTATTAGTAAAATATCAAATATAAAGATGTATATTTCATTTTTTAGCTTTTTTTAACATTATTTAAGGAAAATGTTTGACAATGTTAGCAAAGAATAGCTATTTTATTTCTTTGATTAAGTAAATTTTTATTTTTTATAAACCTAGTAATGTATAATTCCTCATGTATGAGCAATATGGCTAAAGGCATAGCCAAAAGCACTCGGAAATATAAAACATTTGGACAGTTCTTCACACCCTTTGTCCAGAAAAGAAAGCTCTTGTTAGAACACAAGAAAAATTAAATAAAAAGCTTAACCTTAGTACCTTGTCTATCATTTTTAATGAAATATGCATAAAGGAAGGATTGCTGCCTAAATATACAACTATATATATATATATATAAAAATATTTATATTTCACTGTCTTTTTCAATTTGCAGTTTCATGTGGGCATGTAGTTTATCTAAAGGTGGTCCCACAATATTCATGTACTTGAAAAGGACAGGAAACTCAGTCCTAAATTTTTAAAAAAAGCTTTTTTTAAATTTAGTATTAAGTTTCTTGCACTTTTCAACTACCTGATGATTGTGTGACTGTTGATAAATACCCTACCCATGCACATGAAACTGCAAGTTAGAAAATACAGTGAAATATAAGTACCTTTTATCTGTTGCATCTCTGTATATTGTTCTGTCTATACTTTTTTATTTTTTACATTGAGCACTGTGTTTTTGTAGTGTCCTTTTATTACTTATGTAACATATAGTCATATATATATATATATATATATATATATATATATATATATATACATGCATACATACATACACATGCTTCCTATCTGAAATTTAGTATAGCCGTCTCTCGCCTTAGCCATTGAAATGTTTCTTTGTTTCCTTTGGTGTAATTTATTAATATCTCAGCAATTCATTTGATCCTTCTAATGATACGTGCTGTCAATTTGACGCAAGTTACCTCCCTTTGTTGTGGAGACAATACATGTCAATAATTGTCTTCGTCTTTCTATTGATAAAAGCAAATTATTATTTTCACAGTCCACTTCACTGTTAGCCTCATTCCTCTTTTCAAAACATATTCAAGGCATTATATATATATATATATATATATATATATATATATATATATATATATATATATATATATATATATGTGTGTGTGTGTGTGTTTATGTATATATATATATATATATATATGTATGTATGTATGTATGTATTTAGGCAGCAAATTCTCTTTTAGGCATGTCTGATTGAATAAATTTAAATTGAAAACATTATATCTGCTTATTTTTATCATAATCCTTTCATATTCACAAATATTTTTCCATATATTACAATTGAATAAGGCAAGAAATGCACTGTAACAATGAGAATTGTTTTTATTTCCTGATAATGATATCAGAAAGAGATGGAAAGCACTTGAAAAATAAAAGTGATTCTCACTGTTACAGAGCATTTCTTGCCTTATTCAATTGTAACATACAGAAAAATATTTGTGAATATGAAGGATTATGATAGAAATAAGCAGACATAATGTTTGTAATTTATTCAATATATATATATATATATATATATATATATATATATATATAAATAAATGATATATGAATTTCTATATATCAGAACAATGTTAGGTAACTAAAGGCTGAAATGGAAAAATTTCCATGTATATATATTTCAGCCTTTAAAATTACTTAAGATTAAAATTATGTTCTTATTAATGGAACTTATATATGCATGCAGAAGGGTGAAATATAAATGAAAATGGTGGTTATAATTATATGCCAAGTAGCTTCTTCTATGCACTGCATCCCTTGAGGACAAAATGATCATGACTCTCCACAAATTTCCATCCCTTGTAGTTCTTAGTAAGGTTTGTCTTTTTGCTATCCCTCCCTGTTCTGCTATCCAGTTGAACAAGTTTGTTAGGTAGGTTACTCACTGCTTTCCTCTGTCCCTCTTGCCTTCCTGTCCTGGGTATGATGATAAACTGCATCTGCATCCTGGGTAAGACAATAAACTACGTCCAACAGCAAGGCCTCTGATCAGGAGGTTTTGAGAAGCATAGAACCACCTCTTAATTGCTGGTGTTCCCAGGTCCTCCCTGACCTGGGGTAGTGGTGCCTGTTAGGGTCCCAGCTATAGACAAATAGCTGGCCCCTAAACTGGGGTCAAAACACTGTGAAAGTATAAAAATAGGTTTTAATACCAGAAATACATTGTAAAAAAAATTATTACAAGCAATATATTTTGGAAAAAAAAATATTAACAGCAATACAGTTTTGTAAAAAAAAATAAACATTACCAGCTATACATTTTTTGAAAAAAATATTACCAGCAAAGGAAAATTATTACCAGAAATAGATTTTTCAAGAAAAAAATATTACCAGAAATAGATTTTTGAAAAAAAATATTACCAACAAAGAAAATTTTGTCAGTATTAAATAACCCATTGAGGTTGATATGCCATAAAACAAACCAAACCAAACCCTCTTGCATTCAATATGTCCTGTCAGTGTCAAATTCTCAAAGACTTCTTTTCTCATTATGTCCAAGAAATGTCAATTATCTGATTCTAAGTATAAGTGTACCTTTTGTTTCAATTTTCCTTAAAACTTCCTTGTTACTCACATGTTCAATCCATAATATTCTCAGCATCCTTCTGTAGAACAAAATTTCTGCTGCTTTAAGGGAATTGTCCAGTATATAGGCGGAACAATAATACTTAACAGCTAAGCACTCTTTTCTTTGTTTCTAACCAAATTTTCCTGTTTCTTAATACTTTACTTAGCTTTTGGAAGACACCATTCATCTTACTGTATTTGTAATTTTCTAGTATATGATGTGTCTAGACATGAAATGCATTACAGAAAATTTTATCTATTTTATCATTCACTTACCCAACAATATATATATATATATATATATATATATATATATATATATATATGGACTCTCCCATCGGTTTCAACATATGAGGATCTGATAGCTTAGTTGATTCATTTATGAAATTTTGTGTGATAATCTTAAGTAGCATTTAAGACCCGCTAATGATTTACAAAGGAGGCCACATATGGAGCAAATGTGAGGATTGTGAGATGAGATCACTGTTAGATTGGCTGACCTTTTAGATCTTGCTCTCGTTTCTTGAAGATGATTCAGACAAGCAGATTGAAAATTGCTGAGTTCACTAAAACACGTTGATCTCCATTCTACCTACTCCAAGGCTAAGCGCTCAAGGGTGTTATGTGGTATATTGACTGCTATATATATATAGACCTACAATTTCAAAAAGAAAACAATTCAATAGACCTACAAATTCAAAAAGAAAACAGAAAAGAACAACTCCGGAAATAAAAATAGAATTTAGAGAGAGTGTAAGTATGAGAGTGTGGGACGAATGTTAGTGTTAAAGAGATGGGTAACAGTCGAGAGAAGGTGGGAGATTAAAACTTAACAGAGAGGTTTTTTTTTACTAGAGGTGAGTGGAAGGTGGATATATGAATGTTGTTGGATGTCTAATACATTAAAGATACATTTTGTGGTGACATACACACACCATAGATGATCTAATATTAAAGATCAGAATAAGAGGGAGGGAGAAAAAAGGAAAGAAGTGGTGGCGGAGGGAGATGGGGCAGAGGAAACTAAAATTGAAGGACATTTACTGAAAGCGCCGCTGTGTAATTGAGAAAATTTGACAAAATTAATATTGACTACAGGTTACAAATCAAATATAAACATATAAAGAATAAATAGAATGATTATCTAATCTAGCAAGGACCTATATTTTTATGTTCAAAACACATGCGAATACATACACATATATATACACACGCACATATATATATATATATATATATATATATATATATATATATATATATATATATATGTAGTTTGATATAGATGCCTCAGAAGTCAAACTTCCTTATCCAAACACTACTGGGATCTGGTGGATAAGGGGCTAACCCCACTTTTGAAATGGAGATACTCATCAAGAGCTAGAACACCTAATAACTTCCATGATCGGTGTGATCTGTGCATGGCAGAAAAAAAATTTTATTATTAAAGATAAGAATCAATATGAGTTGCTAAATCTTCGTAATGAGATATTTTCTAAATGTAGACATAAGAAACAATTCAAAACATAAACACCATTTTGTAACATGTTGTCACTTATGTCAGTTCCATCTTGGTTCAAAACATCGTGCATGACATTTTAATGGAATGACTATTATGTTTATTATATTTATCTCTATATGTATCGTTGTGTATGTTTATGTGATGCGCTATGTATTTAAGTTTTTTATTTTTTTTTTGTTTACCCCCAAATTTTTTAAATTTTACTTATTTAGATTTTAAATTTTAATTTATATGTATATATATGTATGTGTATGTATATATATGTATATATGTGTATATATATATGTGTGTGTATGTGTATATATATATATATATATACATATATAGATATATATATATTGTATCTATAAAAAGAATACCCGCTCGGCCCGGTGGCTAGGATCAAAGTGTAGTATCTGCGCTTTGTGAGCTGCGGGTCGGGGTGTCTGTCGAACTCTCTGCTTGCAGAGAGGAACCCCGGACAAAGCTCTGCCGAAGGGTGGGGTTTCGTTCGGGGAGGTTGATTTGAACTAGCCCGCTTGGACGGGTTTAGATGGGTTTATTTTTTGGCTGGGCCTACGGGCTCAGACATACCCACATTAAAAAGGCCTTGTGCCACATTCAATTCCTGTGGGTGAATTGATAAATACCATATATATATATATATATATATACATACATGTATGTACTTAGCTGTGTGTGTGTGTGTGTATATATGTAGGTGTGTGTATAAAGGTATATGTATGTGTATGTATGGATGTATATGTATGCGTATATATGTATATTTATGTATACGTATATGAATGTATGTATGTATATGTAGATGTGTTTATATATCTGTGTGTATGTTTTGGTATGTATGTACTCATATATATCTGTATATAGGTGTATATGTACATATATATGTATGTATGTATGTATAGTTAGTCAGATAGATACAGGGATACATTGTTTATTTGTTTCGATGGGTGTATGTAATTGTATAGAAATGTAGGGTCTTAGGTATATATGTTTACGTGCACATATGTCTGTATGTATATATGTGGGTAAATGTGTATATATATGAAGGACTGGATGCGTATGGATGGATGTATGTGTGTAGATGTATGTATGCGTGTGTGTATTTTTGTATGTGTATATATATATATATGTGTGTGTGTGTGTGTGTGTGTGTGTGTATGTATATGTGTGCGTGTGTATGTATTTATGTATATGCATGTGGAAAGTGTGTGTATATGGATATGGGTGGATATATATATATATATATGTGTGTGTGTGTGTGTGTGTGTATATATGTGTATGTATGTATGTATATGTATATATGTAGGTGTAATTATTTGTATATTATATGCGTGGTACTTATTAGAAAGCCCTCAGTATCAGAGATAGAGCTAACATATTGAATCAGATATATGTATATGTGTATATGTATATATATGTATGTGTGTGTGTATGTGTGGATATGTGGATATATGTGTATGTGGGTACATGGGTATATGTATGTGTGTATGTGGGTACACACCTATGTGTATGTATATACGTGTATATGTTATTGTGTATGTCTGTCCTGGACATTGAGTTCTACCTGAATTCTATCCTCTCGGAATTTTTTATTCAAAAAATATACATGTATGTGTATGCACCTATGTATATATATTTATATATTTTGCATATGTATGTGTATATTTACCACTAATATTATCTATCTATCTATCTATCTATATATATATATATATAATGTCATATTTGATGTAGTGGCTAACAAGCTAGTTTAAGATATCATGGAATATTTGATCCTCACTGGTTGTCCCATACTCATAGATCTGTATATTAATGAACCACCCTTATTAAAATATATGTATGTGAGCAGGATATATTTGGTGGTGTGTTGATAATCTTATAACTCCTCATCTTTTCTCTCCACTTCTAAGTCTCTCTTTATTCGGTTGATGCCAAATTTTCCAGTACCATCATTTGCATAATTTTTGAAATAGGGAAAATTTAAAAGTATCTTTCAAGTTTACTAAGCTGGCTTGTGAAATCAGCCAACTGTATTATTTCGTATATAAGCTTTATGAAACCCTCGAAAACCCAAACAACTGGTTTGACATTACAACTTACAGAAACGAACATTGGTCATGATTTTAAAAAACTTCTTTTTTTTTCTCTTTTGAAACAGATGTCACGTTTGGACAACGTAGTGACTGGAAATAAAAAAAAAATGGTTTTGTTATGAGGATCCAAAATGAAGAAAATTTGCAGGATGATTCAGGACAGCATTTAAGATTCCAGCTTACAACTGACTGAAAGAATATTTTGTGTTTGGCGGCATTCAAAGGGAGTTCTTTAGGATGAATTGCTAAGATGTGGACAGACATTTACAGCATGCAATTGGACTGTTTAAATGGTGCATTTTAAGAGAAAATGCTTGTTTATGGAGCAAGAAATCAACCAGTGATTTTACTGCATACAGCACAGCTAATGGTCATAGATCTGAATGGAAAATTATTCCATATGTGGCATATTCTTTGTGATTGTTGCCTTCAAACTATTTTTTTTTGTCAGCACCCTATTTGCAGGGCTTGGAATATGCTGACTACATTCTCTGCAGAAGGGGTAAAATGATGCAAAATAGCTACCTTCTAGATTGATGCTTGCAGAGTCTGATATAAAGCAAACTTGACAGTTCTTTTGAGTTTAAACCAGCCTCTATCAACCTTTCGACTCAAGTGGAAATCAGACAGATGTCTATCTTTTTGGATCAAGTATTTCTAACAGTGTAAACTGGACTAAAATTTGGTCCTTTTGACTCTAGTGTACATTAGACCAATGTTTATCTTTTCGTTTCAAATGAACTTATTTGGACCTTTTTGATTCATGTGTAAATCAGACCAATGTCTACCTTTTTGGACTCTTATATTCAACATCAAATAATCCAACAAGGTTTGAATTAGCATGGGATGGTCTTGACAGAAGAGTGAAAAAAAATGAAAAAGAGCTCTTAGATTCATTGAAAAAAGAATGGAATCAATTATCAAACTTATGCTTTGAGAAATTTTGCAATGAACAAAAGACAAAATTTTGTGCTGCAGTTATCAGGGCTAAAGGAGGATATTTTGACAAGAGCAAAATTTAATCATAAAACGCTTTTTGCTTTTAGTAATAATAAAATTTCTAATAAAAATTTGGCTCATTTTTTTTTTAACCATGTATAATAATTTTCTCTTATTTAATGGACAAAACAACTACTTTTGGAGCCAATATTCAGGGGATGCATCAAATTTTTGAACTGTAGTGTAGTGTGTGTATATATATATATATATATATATATATATATATATAGTTAAATCATACATTTTAGATGCATCAAAGGTGGTCTTCAGTGATGCACTGTTCCCATCGCCGATTTCGTGTTTCGCATCATATCAGCTCCAACAGCAACCCCAACCTGATTCTAGATGAGTCAGGCCACCTCCTTGAAAGCATTGTGCTATGCACCATGACATTGCAAAAAACAGTAATCATAAGAACTAGCAAGGCCAGACTTTGACCGTTCTTATTGACATATGTCATCAGCGTCAGCGAATGAAAACACGGCTTTTCATACTCCTCTACTATATAGAAGGGTTGCATCAAATTTTTGAACAGTAGTGTGTATATATATATATATATATATATATATATATATATATATATATCTCCATTTATTTACTGATTGTTTAAATATGAGTTAACTTACATAGATTACAAACAGTCGTACACGTATATTGTGTATTTGGGCAGCAATCCTTCTTTCATTCAAATTTCTTTGAAGATGACTAACAAGGCAATGTGATTAAGCATTTTATTATAGTTTCTTTACATTCATACAAGTGATTCCTTCTCTGGGGATAGAGTGTGTAAAAACTGTCCAAATGATCTGTGGTTCTGAGCACTTTCTGCTAGCCTGTTAGCCATTAATATTATCATTTTTTTTTCTTTAACATAATATGTAAATTTTTATTTTATAGCAATAAGAATGTTTTAATTTACACAGTCAGCATGTTCTGGCCATGTTCCAATATTTTTGAGAGTTGATTTCTTGTTAACGATTACATTATTTTAACTGTTTTCTGTACATATATATATATATATATATATGTGTGTGTGTGATTAAGTCTTATATTCTTTAGATTTAGTTGTGACAAATTTTATGTTGAGTTTAAAAGAGTTAATCAATACAAAACAAAGCAACAAGCCAAAACTTGGAAAGATCCTATTTTGAAAATAAATAAATAATTGTTATAATTCTTTTTCTATCCTTTGCAAATGATTCAAATTTTAGTATGTTATTATGGATGATAACGACTACCAGTTGTCAAAATTTCAGCTTTTCACAGTTGTTATTTCTAACAAATATTAGGTTTTAAAATTTTTTTCCCTTAGTTTTGGATGCTACTGTATATATATATATATATATAGTCATCCATATACAAGCCTGTTTCATTGTATCAAAGCTCATCAGTGTGGCTAGACATCCAATCGCTACAAGCCAGGACCAAAACCAGACCAATTCGGCATCAGTCAAACATCCTACCCCTAAGCTATCAGCACATGGCAGAGAAAAGGGAAATTCTAATGTATTTTATACAAATATATGTATATAGTTCAAAATAATATTTAAAATATCATATTGTGGCAGGAAACTGACAGATGGCATGCCATGCTGAATAGATGTCATGCCTGATGCCAAACACATTCAGAATTATCAAAACTATATACAGCCGCTTTTTAAGACCAGTGACTTTGAGCCAGTGAAACCTGAGGGTCTTGGCAAAGTCTATTTATCTTTAAAGACTGGTGCTACCAAATCACAAACAAAGAACTGTAGCAAATATAAAAAAAACTACACCACTTGAGGATTACCAACACCAGCAACAATTAAAATGGATACCACAGGTAACATGAAGAGAAAATAAAGATGTTAACGTTCTGCATAACTTTGAGAAAAAGGCTAAGAATGAAACCCCCATCATGAATTGAAAGAGCGATTACAGCTACTGGACTTGAGAAGCCTGTTTTTTATTATTTTAAGAGAAAGATTTTCTAAATTTCAATTGAAAGCCATACTGGCTGCTTGTCCAATTTAGGCCACATATTTCCTTGTAGGAAAATGTCTAATATTACCATTAATATTATATGCACACTGTTAATACACACACACACACACACACATATATATATATATATATATATATGGGAAGTTTAGTTTAAAAGTAGTAAAGT
>CAHIKZ030001846.1:1480000-1485000 GCA_903632075.3 Acanthosepion pharaonis
CACTTTTTTTTACATATCCCAAGTTTTATTTTTAAAAAAAATAAACAAACTCAATTATACTTTTATTTCATAATTTATCACTGAGGAGTTATAAATACCACATAAACAGAAACATGGAAAAAAAACCTGGTATCATATGTGAGAAATGGATAGAAATATTAAAACCTGATAGGTGCATGAATAATTTCATCATTGACTATATATATATATATATATATATATGTATGAAGAAAAATATACGGAAAAAACAAACAAAAATCCTAATATGCAATTATGCTGTTTTAATGTTTAATTTCAACATCGGACGTTTCGGTCTAATAGACTATCTTCAGGACATATTCATAAAACATAATTAACATAGACCATATTCAATTCACTACTGAACACTAGACCTGGCTTCTTTAATATTTCCCCTTTTCTAGCAAGATTAATGCTCAACAAATGTACATATAAGTTTTAGATCAAAATAAAATTCTTTTCCTTTTTCATTCAAAATACTCAAATTTTAGGAATACGTTTTCACAACATCGCTCACGTGACGACGACATGATCATATTTAAACGGAATGCTGATCTTATAAAAGATTTCAGTTATCTGTTTGGATTGGTCTTGCTTTTATGTCCATCGTCTTTTTCATGTTGAATTGAATATGGTCTATGTTAATTATGTTTTATGAATATATCCTGAAGATGGTCTATTAGACCGAAACGTCCGACGTTGACATTATATTAACATTAAAACAGCCTAATTGCATATTAGGATTTTTGTTTGTTTTTTCCGTATATTTTTCTTCATACTGTCGGATCTATATCCATATATTTGCTTACATATATATATATATATATATATATATATATATATTGAAGTCCACTCTCAGAGGTGAAAGACTGTTCCATGCTAATCACAAGCATCAGGCCACATGCATTATGTTTTTTCTCAACTATATATATGGGTCAGTGGGGCATTCTGGGTAGTCTATTGCATTGTGGGTAGTCTCTTCTGACTGTTATTTTGGCAGGAGTGGTTTGTCAATTTGTTTATTATTTACTTTATTTATTTGGATTAATTTACTTCACTTGTTTTTGCTTATTTATGTTTATTTATTCTTTTCAGTTTTTGATTTTTAAGTAACATAGTAAAAAAATGGTTTTTGTGTCTGTATTTTAAGATGAGTTCTGTTTGTTTCTTTAGTAGTTTGTTTTGGTCTGGGAAGGTAATTATAACTATTTTTCCTCCAGGCAGAGTTTCCAGATTTTGGAGTGATTGTTGTAGACTGATGTTCTTTTCTTTATTTTCCATATTTTTAGTGTGATTCATTTTTTGTTTTTAATTTCCCAGATATCATTGTGCTGCTTGTGTAGTTACTATTTGTGAAAGATGTTTTCTGTACATATTTCTTTGTTTCCAGGGTCCTTCAGTTACTCCAATATGTATATATTTTCTTTGATGATTTTACTGTAGCTTGGTTTATTACATTGTTTAGTAAGCAATTACCATTTAAGAGACATTTGTTCTTTATTCCGTAGTTACACATAGGTTACATTTGTTTGGGTAGTTTGTTGATATTTTTCCTGTTGTACTTTTTTTATTATTTGTATCATGCTCTTGGTGCAACTGTAGCTGATTTTTACTATGTTTTTGTTGAATATTTTGTAGAGAATGCTTGATTCAGGGAAGTGTTTGTGTAAGAGTTTGATGAATATTTTTCCTACATTTGTTTTTATGTTTTTGTTTGAAGATGGGTTGGACCATATGATATTCCTCTTCCTGTTGGCTTTTGTTCCTTTTTGGTGTGTATGTGAGTGTTGCCAGGCATCCACTATCTTTCAGGGCTGTTTTATAGTCTTTCTTAGCTTTGTTGAATATGGTGTCATTGGAAGAATTTAATTTCTGTTTATTCTGATTTGTTCTTGAGCTAAGGTGATGACCTTTTCTAGCATGGGTTGTTATAGAAGGGAAGAATTCTTTTATTTCAAGTTGTATAAATTGGCAATTATATTTATTTTTTATGTTGTCGAACCAGTCTGTAGATGATTTTGTCTTTTCCCACTGACTTACTTCTAATTAATTCTTTCTAGTATTGTTTTACTTATTTTACCTCGTTCACTTTTGGTTGGGTTTATCAGTCTTCATGTTGGCTTGGTTTTGAATTTTTCTTATTGGTCTTTTAGTGTGATAAATGCTTTCGCCTTAAATAAATAAAGTAAATAATGAACAAATGGACAAACCACTCCTACCAAAATAACAATCAGAAGAGACTACCCACAATGCTCCACTGACCTGTATATATATTCAAGAAAAAAAACATAATGCATGTTGCTTGATGATTGTGTTTAGCATGAAACAGTCTGTCACCTTTGAGTGTTGACTTCAATGTTCACTTTTATATTTATATACACTCTGTCTTTGATATTGAGCACTTTATCCCATAAATATAGCATTCCTTAAAACTATATTTCTCCATATATATATATATATATATAAACTTTCAGTGTTAATGTGCATTGTGATATTGTATTCCTTCTGTGGAGGGGTGGCAATAACACTAGCTACACCTGTGTGTTGATTTTACAATGGTGATGTTGACGATACAGCTTACATTTCATTTGAATGAGTATAGTTCAATCTCAGAATATTCAACAGAAAACTAATGTTCCCATTCAGAATTTAGACACACATAATCAAAAATGCATTAGGATTTCATCAAAATAATTACAAGCAAAAAATTTAAAATTCTGGAAACCCTTTACATGAGAAAATTGCAGCTAAAAATAAATAAAGTCAACTATGATTATTGCAACAGATTTCTAAAACATTTACAGCTGCAAAGTTTTATATAAAATACTGAATTGAAATATTATAACTAAATAACTGAAAAAAATTTTTCATTTTTAAATATTAAAATAAAAAAATTATAAAGTTACCCCCCTTGTATACTATAATTTGTTCTCTGTAAATCAACAGTGAAAATATATTTTGAATTTACCAAGCTACTGTATACACATCAACAGATATCTTAACCCTCTGAAGATGGTCTCAGATGAGATTGAAACTTCTTGGGAAAATAAAAATTATTTGAAAGAAAATTTTGGTATTTTTCTTAATCAGTTTTCTACAGTGACAAAAAATTACAAACTCACATCACTCCAACTAAATAGGTTAACTCTATCATTGATATTCAGCACTTTCTAATAAGTACTGCACATATACAATATATAAATAATATATATATAAAAATTGCATATATATATATATATATATATATATATATATATATATATATATATATATATATATATACAGACACATTTAATATATATATATATATTTTTTTAAGCGTTTCACCCCAAGCAAGGCGAGAAGACACTAGGACACAAGGGGTTACAGAAAATTTGGAGCGAGAGCAGATAGGAGTGATAGAAGAAAGGATGAGGAGAAGGGTAGTGGATAGATCAAGGCAACTGGAGATGTCAATTGACATTACATTTGAATAGCTGGAGATTATATCTCTCAGGCAAACTGGAATAGGGAAGGGAGTTCCACAGGTGAGAGGTGCGAGACATAAAGCTATTGGAGTAGAAGAGATGGCTACATTTAGAAGTTTCGACAGTGAAAGGGTGAGAGCGGGATGACAGCCTCGTAGGGTGCTTGAACTCATGAAGTCTGGGAACTAGCGAATGCAGCTCCTCTGAGCAATTGCCATGAAAGTATTTGTAAAACAGACAGAGAGAGGCGACGGCACGTATGGGGAGTCAAAAATTGTGCACCCTAGGGATTATTTATTAAAAGTGTAATTATGAAAATTTTTTATTTATCAGTTATTAAAATTTTTATATCTGCTTTTCAAAATGCCCTCCTTCTTTTTCAGAACACATTTCAATTCTGTGCCTACATGATTCATTAACATGTCAGAGAGTTTCCTCTGTCATTTTACGGCATTCATATCTAAATCTTTCTTTAAGTTCCTCAGTATTTTTGGAGTGTGTCTGATAAAGAACTGATTTCAAATGACCCCACAGTAAACTATCCAAGTGTGTGAGATCTGGTGACCTTGGTGGTCATTCAACAGGACGTCTTCAACCTATCAATTAACTTCTATGGGATGCAACTTTTGCCTCACCCTGTATATTGGGGTAGAGGTCAAAGTATTAGATAAAGCATATGTTACACAGAAACAACATGGTAATTGGAATCAGTATGGTTACTCTTATTTTCACACCTTAAGCAATTTTCAAACCATGTGACAGTCACTATGAAGAATTGATTTATCTCTCTCTCTCCCTCTATATATATATATATATATATATATATATATTATAGATATATTTAAGCATTTCCTCCAAAGCAAGACAGGAGTGCCACTAGCATGCAAGGGGTTACAGAGAATGAAGGTAATAGTAAAGATGGGTGTTTGAGGAAAGGATAAAGAGAAGAACAGGGATCAAGATCAAGGCATCAGAAGATTGATTTTACATTTGAATATTTGAGGATTCTATCTATCTATCTATCTATCTATCTATCTATCTGTTAAGTATTTCACCCCTAGCAAGCACACAAGGGGTTACTGAGATTTAAAGTAAGAGTAAAGAGGCGTGTTTGAGGAAAGGATAAAGAGAAGGACAGGGATCATGATCAAGGCATCAGAAGATGTTGATTAATATTATATTTAAATTTTAGAAGATTATAGTTATCAGGGAAGCAAGTAAGAGGAAGGGAGTTCCACTGTTGGGAAGTGCAAGAGAAGAAGCTGTTGGAGTAGTAGGTGTAGTTACATTTAACTAATTTCATGGTAAAAGGGTGGGACTGAGAGGCCAACCTAGTAGCATGGTTAAATTCATTCATGCAGTTGGGGCACCAGTGAAAATTGGTTGTGGTTGTTATATATATATATATGTGTGTGTGTGTGTGTGTAGTGGTATATATATGTCATATGTAGATAAAAAGGTGGCAAAAATATTTGTGGATTCATGGGAAGAGTACTGAAATGTTCTCAACTTGAA
>CAHIKZ030001846.1:1490000-1525000 GCA_903632075.3 Acanthosepion pharaonis
GCTAAGTCTCCATCCTATGTCCAGTTTTTGTGATGTTGTGCTGTAATGGCTCTGCAACCTTTACAAATGCTTGTCAATTTCAGTTAATATGTGCTTTGTCAGGCTTTTAGTGAACATTTTTTAAACTGAATGTGGGTTTTCAGGTGCCATACATGTTTCAAGACCAATAAAGTGTCAATTCAATTTGATGAATGTTCAAATCAACCATTATTGCCATAAAATGGGAAAAACACATTAATCTTTATTAATTATTAATGAGTACTTCTTTTATCTTAATATGTTGATTTCTATCAACAATGATTAAAAAAGTTGTAACAAAAACCAGCAAAAATTGAATTGAAAGAAATAAGAGTCAAAAATGAATAACACTTGACAATGATCCAACAAAAAATACTATTTGTGTAAATAAAGCAAGAGAAATAATAGATGAAAGAGATACTAGTCAATATTTAATAATAATTGACAAGGCTTTATCTAAGAAATATATAATATTGCATCGAATAGTATGAGTATAAATAAAGCAAGAGAAATAAGATGAAAGAAATACTAGTCAATATTCAATAATAATTGACAAGGCTTTATCTAAGAAATATATGATATTACATCCAATAGTATGAGTATAAATAAAGCAAGAGAAATAAGATGAAAGAAATACTAGTCAATATTCAATAATAATTGACAAGGCTTTATCTAAGAAATATATGATATTACATCCAATAGTATGAGTGTAAATAAAGCAAGAGAAATAAGATGAAAGAAATACTAGTTGTTATAAAATACAATAAGACATATCTCGGCTGATTTACAGGCAAATACTCAAGAGTGAGAGCCGGATGTGAACGGGACAAAACCCCATCACAAAATGACCATTATCTTCATTTACAAATATTCCCAACACACGTGTTCTGGTCGAAAAATAAAATAATATTTAAAGTGTTCTATTTTTCATCCAATAAAAATGCTTCCCTCCTAATTATACTCGCTTTGTTTTTCGAGCCTGTTAAGCCATAAAACAACGCTATAAAAGGGGTCACACGGAAGTTCAGCTGGCAGTCCACAGGTGCCCAGGATAGAGACCTGTCACGTTCAGCTGCTGACAGCAGGGGAGCGTCAACCACCGTCAACATGTGTGAACTACTATGAGAGATCAACCCAGATCCAAAGCCGGCTTATGAACTTTACCACAAGGTAGCTGTCCCAAACCCACACGTTCCTGTTGAAATAAACCACGTAAATCTATTTCTGCTGTTGTCGTATTTCTTTCTTGCAACCATACGCTTGTCTATAACATAGTCAATATTTAATAATAATTGACAAGGCTTTATCTAAGAAATATATAATATTGCATCGAATAGTATGAGTGTAAATAAAGCAAGAGAAATTAGATGAAAGAAATACTAGTCAATATTTAATAATAATTGACAAGGCTTTATCTAAGAAATATATAATATTGCATCGAATAGTATGAGTGTAAATAAAGCAAGAGAAATTAGATGAAAGAAATACTAGTCAATATTTAATAATAATTGACAAGGCTTTATCTAAGAAATATATAATATTGCATCGAATAGTATGAGTGTAAATAAAGCAAGAGAAATTAGATGAAAGAAATACTAGTCAATATTTAATAATAATTGACAAGGCTTTTATCTTAGAAATTCTAATAACGTTCTTAGATACATTACTAATTCTTTAATCATAAAGAGAAGATCTTGTTGCCAAAGATCCAAGATATTTAAATTGAAATAAAAATTAGTATATCTTGCTAAGAAAAGTAATGGCTGGCTGCTTGTTTTCAGACTCCACCCATTAGCTCTGATGATGATTTTCTTCAACACACGCAAAACCAAACTGTTGTTTATACTGCAGCTATGCTGAGCAGGGTGTAGTTGCATTTTTTGAGTGAGTGCACATCATACACCATACAGTTACCCTCTACCTTGAGTGACTCTTGAACCTTATACTGGGTGAACGTTAGTAATTATATATATGTGTGTGTGTGTGTGTATATATATTGATGTAACAGGAAAAAACAGATTAATGAGCTTAAAAGTTCTTTAGTATTTAGGTTTTTATTTTTAAAAAAAAAACAGTGCTCAATACAGAAGTAGAGCTTAAAATTATAATTTTTTTTTTAAATATGATTCTATCATGACACAGAAATTACTGTTTTGAAACTGAAGCTCAAGTCCTAAAGTTTAATTTCAAAACATCGCTTGAGAATGAAGCTCAAGTCCTAAAGTTTAATTTCAAAACATCGCTTGAGAATGAAGCTCAAGTCCTAAAGTTTAATTTCAAAACATCGCTTGAGAATGAAGCTCAAGTCCTAAAGTTTAATTTCAAAACATCGCTTGAGAATGAAGCTCAAGTCCTAAAGTTTAATTTCAAAACATCGCTTGAGAATGAAGCTCAAGTCCTAAAGTTTAATTTCAAAAACATCGCTTGAGAATGAAGCTCAAGTCCTAAAGTTTAATTTCAAAACATCGCTTGAGAATGAAGCTCAAGTCCTAAAGTTTAATTTCAAAACATCGCTTGAGAATGAAGCTCAAGTCCTAAAGTTTAATTTGAAAACATCGCTTGAGAATGAAGTTCAAGTCCTAAAGTTTAATTTCAAAACATCGCTTGAGAATAAAGCTCAAGTCCTAAAGTTTAATTTGAAAACATCGCTTGAGAATGAAGTTCAAGTCCTAAAGTTTAATTTCAAAACATCGCTTGAGAATAAAGCTCAAGTCCTAAAGTTTAATTTCAAAACATCGCTTGCGAATGAAGCTCAAGTCCTAAAGTTTAATTTCAAAACATCGCTTGAGAATGAAGCTTAAGTCCTAAAGTTTAATTTCAAAACATCGCTTGAGAATGAAGCACAAGTCCTAAAGTTTAATTTCAAAACATCGCTTGAGAATAAAACGTTACTCTAAATTTCGAGTTTAATTTGAAATTAAACTTTAGGACTTGAATTTCAGTATCGAAACACGATAATTTCTGTGTCATGATAGAATCATATTTTAAAAAAAAAATAATTATAATTATAAATATATATAATGATGGCAAATATTCTTTGTATATTTTTTCAAGTTTTTTATTTAGTTGACTTGTGAGAGCGCAGTAAAAATTTTTTGAAATCAAAAAATTTTGTTTGCTAATGCAACCTTTGTTAATGTTTCATACCAAACAGTGTTTTTTGAATTAGGCTGAATTTCAAATCCAATGGGCATTAATAGCCACAGTACGAGAATCACTGATTTTTTATTTGTGGCACGGGGTAAAGACTTTTATTGTCTCTTCCCCATCCTTTTCCTTCACACAGGTCTCTCTCTCTCACACCAGTCTAATGACGCCAACTAAAAGAGGGAATGTATGTAGCTGAAAATCTTTTCAAATGTGTCTTAGTAGTGTGTTAATAAGAGTGTATATGTAATAATATAAGATGAAGATTATTAAATAATAATAATGTTAATAACTACAATAATAATGACAACAGTAAAAATGAGAAATGAGAACGTACAAGTAATAGTACTATATAGTAATTATATAGTGATGATAATTATGATTATAAAGACTAAATGACTAAACAACTATAATAATAATGACTCTCTCTCTCTCTCTCTCTCTATATATATATATATATATATATATATATATATATATATGTTCGAAATAAAAGTATAAAACTTTATATTATGAGACATATTAAAAACGGGCGTAGCAACTGGTTTTGCTCCCACTCTTCAGGCTTCAACAGGAAATCTCCCGTTGAAGCCTGAAGAGCGGGAGCGAAACCGGTTGCTTTGCTCGTTTTTAATACATCTCGTAATATTAAGTTTTATACTTTTATTTCGATCATTAAATTTTGTACCTACAAAAATATCTTTAAATATATATATGTATATATAAGTGATAACATAAAATGTATATAAATATAACATAAAAATGTTTATAAATATATAAAAATGATAAACACCCATACTAATATACACACTTACACACATCATACTCACACTCCCTAAGAACTAAATAGCACACACACTTAACTGAGACACATCCCCATTCCAGGAACCAATAAAACTATCAAAATGACCAAGGGAATTCAGAGCAACATGAATCCATTTAGCCTTTATCTTAAATAACAACTTAAAAGAGACTGTTTGACCAACACAAGGACTGACCCAAATTTATGAAAAAAACAAATGAAAACTACAGATAAAGTTCATTTTCTTCATCAAGTCATTCATTCCTGTAGTTCACTGCTTCTAACAAGCAGAATTTTTTTTTCTCCTGATGATGGCCATGTTGGCCGAAACTATTCGAGGAATCTAATTGAAATAATAAAATGAAAAAATATTAATATACAACCCAGTGTGTCCGAAAATTTTAATTTTTTAATATTTTTTATTGTTGAAAACATATATCCACAGTGTGTCTAGACATTCAATTGCTTCAAGCTGGGATCAAATCTCAATCAATTTGGCATCAGTCAGCGACTCTACCCCTAAGCTATTGGCACATGACAGAGAAAGGTAATCTTTTAATGTATTATATACAAGATGTATATAAACACTAGACCAGCAGCCAGAGTGCTCAATTCTGGTGGAGAGCTATGCATTAAGCACTGTTAAAAATTCCCTTTCCCCATAGTGCTCAGTTGGTGAATGAGAGCAAGTCATCCACAGACAGCCTGTTTTGCTGTATCACAAGTCATCAGTATATATATATATATATATATATATATATATATATATATATATATATATAATGGCTGGTGATTTGTATCCAAGGATGCCTATTTAATAGGGCAGCTAGCCAATCCCTATTTCAGACGCCTGCTCAGGCACATTTGAATTTGTTCTACACCCACAGAGCCCACCTGTGGTTTAATTAGTTTCTGAAAGAGGGTGTGTCATTTAGCATGATCAGTAGTCTGAACAAGCCCAGCACACTCAAACCCTCAGTCACAATGACTTGTCTTCATGTTAGCATAACCATCAATGGCTTCCAAAGAGTTCTGTCTACCCAATTTCACTCACAATACTTGGGTCATCATGTGGTATGGTTTTCAGGCACTCTTCGCCTCCCTCAGACTGATAACATTTGAACCCAGGTCTCATGGTCAGAAATGAACATTCTAACGACTATGTGCCCATTTATATATATATATATATATATATATATATATATATATTAGAAAGTGCTCAATATCAGAGATAGAGCTAACATATTTGGTTGGATAGATGTGAGTTTGTGACCCTGGGTTTCACTTTTAGCTGACGATCGCTAAAGCGTGAAACCCAGGGTCACAAACTCACATCTATCCAACTAAATATATATATATATATATATATATATATATATATATATATATATATATATATACATACATACATACATACACACAAAACACAAAAATCAATGAGGATCCACATATCGATAGAAGCATATAGATACATACATATATTTCCTTAATTATACAAGTAAGTATATTTACATATACAGATACACACAAAAATATACATACATATATAGAAATGCAGAAATTAGGATATTAGTCCAACAGTAAATAATGTAAAATGTTTCTTCATTTTCCTATATCATAGTTTATTAATATCTCAGCAATTCATTTGATCCCTCTGATGACTGGTCTATTGATTTTAGGCAAGTTACCTCCCTTTCGTGGAGAAGCAATATGTGTCTAAATCTCCATTTATCTGAGTCAGTTTTTCTATTGATAAACTAAATTATCTTTCACAGTCCAATAGTTAAGAAGTATGAAAGTACTGTGGCTTAATTTAGGAGACCTGTAGCACCATAAAAGGATAATATTAGGAGAAAGTAGGAGAGAGTTGAAATAGCAAATTCCCTGGAAATCTGCCAGATACTCTGAGATGGTGAAATAAGCTCCCTTGAGGTTACCTGAAGAATGTTAGAGATGGAATTTTAATGCCTCGAAAACAAAACTGCTTTCATTTAATCACCACAGAGAAACTTTTCTCAGGACAGCTGATGCCGAACTCCATGAGAGCACCACTCTACACCTTCTTGGCCTCACATTTTCACAATTGTCATATTGGCTGCAAGGAATGTTGGTTCACCCTGCCGTGCCGAAAAAGATTTTCTCGTTAGAATACATCTTGAATATTTATAAACCTATCATCCGTCTGTGTATTGAATACTGCTAATCTGGTTACCTGCTGTGCATCTCAAGATTCTCAACAAAATCCAGAGAAAGATCTGCAAAATAATCAGTCCTGACCAGGCATCTCATCTCCAGTTACTTTCTCACCAGTATGATGTGGCTTCCCTCAACCAGTTCTACAAATATTTCCATGCTAACTGTTTGGATGAGCATTTTTTCCTGGTGCCCTGACGTGTGCTAATAGTTTGACAACTAAGTCTTACTGCTTTACTGTTGAACTAGCTCATTTCTACTCTAACATTTTTTCTCACATTTCCCACCTGTGGAACTCCCTTCTGCTTTCTTGCTTCCCTGATAACTACAATCTTCAAAAATTTAAATGCAATGTCAATCACTGTCTTTTGTCGTCTTGAAGCCTGTTCCTTTTTTGTCCTTTCCTCAATCCTTCCCATTTTCAATCTTCTCCTTCACTTTTACTCCCTGTAAGCCCCCTGTGTTCTAGTGCCACTTGAGATGAAATGATTTAAAAAAAAAAAAGAAAATGTCAGCCAAAGGATATGAAACAAATACTCTGAGATGGTGAAATAAACTCCCTTAAGGTTACCTGAAGAAGGTTAGAGATGGAATTGGCAAAAACAAAGATTAAAATATCTATGTTGAGGATAGAATTCCAGAAGCCTCCTGGAATATTGCTGAGATTTTTATGTTCAAAATTCTAAAGATCCTAGATGCAGGGCTCAGATTAAAAAATTTGCAACATCTTGCAAAAGAAGAAAGAATTTATTTTATCTCTTGATGGTAGGTAGGTTAATACATCATCCAGTTCACACCTCTTCCCTTTCTTTTGAACAGGAGTAAAGGCTTATCCTTTGTTTCCTGCTTAAGATTGAGTTTCCAGTTCCTTCAGCTCTATAATCATAACACTTGCTCTTTCTGATGCTAATATAAGACCACACAGTATCCCTCTACCTTGGGCCTTGTATTGGGTGAACATTAGTAAAATCAAAATGTGTGTTCGCTGCTGGGATTAGGAAGAAAAGAAAGTTGTACTTGCAAGAAAAAATCTTTTCAAGATACCTCAGAAGAAAAAACTTACAAAATTTCTCAGAAATTTTTTACAGGTATCATAGAGAATTGTACGTTTGGTTTGTTGTCAAACTTATGAAAACACAATACTGTAGAATTGTAGGATTGAGAATTAATGAACTCAGTCAAGATTAATACCCAAGGGTTGTGGGATAGATATTTGTTGAAACCAGTGTAGATGCAAAAACCTTTCAGTATGAATATATATATAGTGAGAGAGAGAATTAATACAAATATAAAATTTTTCATTTAGCTGATTGGTGTTACCTTCAGCATCCTGACTAGAAATGACTCCATCTACTCATCAGGGGATAACAGCAATTGACTGTTTATTTTCTCGTTTTTCTCATATATATATATATATATATATATATATATATATATATATATATATACACACACACACACGCAAAGCTGGGGTAATTTTACATAACTCATGAAATGGCTTGCAAGTTATGATGAAGGATTTATTTATAAATAAACTTGCAAGCCATTTCAAACATTTCAAATCACAATCATTAATAAATAACTAAATAACTAACATTCTCAACCTCAGCTGACATGTCTCAGAAAGATTATATTGAATCAATTGCTAATTTGGCTGCTAAAGAAGTTGGTTGCCTGTGTCATGCAAGACATTTTTTCTTGCCAGAATCTATCTTAGATAATTCGCAGTCTTCAATATGTTCTTCCTTTGAACTTGCTGCTACATTGGGACTGGTGTGTCTGCTAAATATTTTTAATATTTGTTAATATCCAAAGAAGAATCTGTAATGTTATTGGTCTTTATCTGGTATCTCAGTATCTTCAAACACTTTCCCACTGCTGTAATATAGCGTCCCTGTGCCTTTTCTATAAAGACTTTCAGGGTAAATGTTCGGATGAACTTTCCTCTATGGTTCCTTGATTTTATGAATTTAAGTGCAGTACTAGATTGGCAGAAAGGTCTCATCATTTTACAGTTGAAATGGTTAGATGTACCATAAGTTCTATGCTAACAGTTTTTTTTATTATACTTCTCACTTGGGAAACCCTCTTCCAGCTTCTTGCTTCCCAGTCAAATTTGATTTTCAAAAATTTAAATTCAATGTTAATTATTATCTTCTGTTTTCTTTCCTTATTGGAATTTTTTTTTAAATTCTATCATGTTCCCTTGCTAACCCCTTGCATCTTAGCGGCTTTATTGCCTTGCTTGGGGTAAAATAATTAAACAAAAAAAAATAAAAATAGAGAATTGTGTTTTGAGGAATGCATTTAGTACCTTAAGTTGTCCTAACTTTTGTGTAACACTGTATATAATTGTGTAACACTGTATATAATTGTGTGTGTGTGTACAGTTTTTAATAGTCTTGAAGGTTAAAGATTGTAGTGGTCACATGATGGCTGTTATTGATGTTTTACCACTTGTGGGTCAACATCAATGATCTGGCCTCCGGTCTGTGACTACAAATGGTGAGTAATCGTCATCGAACTCTAGATAATCTAATTAATCTTTGTGATGAATCAATGAATAAAAATAAAAGATTTGGATAATTTTCTTGTTAAACTCTTTGTCCTTTTGTCTATTTATTGTATGGCTTATCGTAACAGGATCGATCAAAGTGGACTTTGATAATGTTTGCAACTCAAGTGGTTTAATTTCCATCATTGTCATATGAATTGCTTTACAGTCAGTTTTGATATCTCTCTTTGAATCTCCTTTTCACCTATTAATATTTACAAAGGTTTCTTCCAATTAGCCAAAGTTTGATTTTGCAAAATCATATATTAAGAAGAAAAAAAATAAGAAAGAAAGTGGTCTATACAAGAAAATATTTTTAATGACACCTCCTAAGAAAAAAACATTAAAAATATAAAATGGTTTCTGTCTATATTTCTGAGATGAGGTATTATGTACATTATTTACATTATTTAGACTATTATCCTCATCTTTGTTGCCATATTTATTACAACGTTTCAGCCATTGTATGCTCTAGCCTTCTTCAGGTGGTTGGAATATGAAACTGAACCGTTTATTTCACTCATTGGGGTAGACTGTTCTAGTTCCACATGCCATGTTTAATGTATGTCAGTTATCTTGTGTTAATTCCCCTCTCCAAATTCTCCACTGCCTTAACTGGGTATTGAATACACATTCTTTGGGTCTTGTCACTGGATCTAACCAATGCCTTTATCCACTGTGCCATGTGTCCTCAAGGACACATGGCACAAAATAAAGGGTTCAGTTTGACATTCCAAATACCTGAAGAAGGTTGGAGCATACAACAGCTGAAATGTCGTAATCAAAGATGAGGACAATAGTCCGAATAATGTAAAAATTTTAAAATGGTTGTTTGTTTTTGTTTTTTTTTGACAGTTAAATTTCTATTTCTGACATGGACTCAGTCGACACCAGAGTTGATAAGACAGACAACCAATATCTTTGTCTGCCAAAATAGACCAATCCCCATATGAAGTGATTTTGTTCCAAGAAACAAACCCCCAAAACTGGTATCCCTCATTATTTCTGAAATAGCTAGCACTACCCAACCCCAAAATAGCTAGAGCCATAGCAAAAATATTAACCCCTCTCCTTGGATAAATAAGTCCATGTCGTAGGAAAACTAATGGAAATAAATATGACTGACAAACTCATGGCCAGACTAGATATAAAATCACTTGATACTAATATTCTGATTGAAAAATGTTTAAATCTCTTAAAAAAGCATCTAAGAAAATCTAAGATAAACGTCTCCCTACCAACAGTAAAAATAATAACAAATCTGTCGTCTTATCACCAATCAATGTTATTTCACTTTCAATAACAATTTTTAAAAGCAAAATCTTGGATTTTTGATGAGATCACCTCTCAGTGGAGTGATGGCATGTATTTACTTGCAATTTCTCAAGTCTATTTCTTTCCAAAACATTTTACCTAAATATATATATATATATATATATACTAAAGAAAAACCAACAGATGACTTGCCAAAAGAAAAGTGAGACAAGAAAAATCGAAACAAAGAAAGAAAAAAGAAAGATTAAAAGGTAAACACCTGCCTGCTTAGTAAAGTAAAGTGATCAATGCCCAGGTTATCTAGACAGATCATGTCCATACAAACACAGAACCAAAAAGGAAATGAACAAGAACCATGAAATGTATGTAAATTCACCTCATAGTTGAACTCAGTTGGTGCATCTCATATTTCTTCAAACCTTCCAAGAAATATTCTGATGTTCGGTCATTGAAATGTTGCTCTTTTGTAGCTATTACCTTTGAATCATTTGAAAATTTCCTCCTTTTCAAGCTGCTTTCAAGGTTTGTAAACAGAAAATAATCAGATAGAGCTACATTTGGTGGTAAAATGCATGCTTTATATGCCCAAAACCCATATTCTTCAAAGCATTCATCATCTTGACAGCCTTTATCCAGCAAGAAAGAGAACATCCTGAAATTTTTCTTTCAATGATAACTTATATATATATATATATATAAGTTAAGTTATCATTACATATATACACACACACACACTACTGACCAAAAGTTTGGAACTACATTGATTTTTTCCTCTAAACTTAAAAAATGAATCCAGTCTCATGTCCTTAAAGAAATGAATTTATTTTTTCTATGTTTCAAGTGTCAATCCTCTGCAATAGATGTTACTCTGGGCCTGCCAGACCTTTTTCTGTCAACATTTGCGCCAGTTTCTCATGTCACTGCAGACAATAATTCACTCCATTTTTAATATCTGCAATTTTCTAGTAATCAAACTTTCAGAATCTGATTAATAGACAATTTTCTATAGAAAGAATTTCCACTTGGGCTCTTTTTTTCAATACTAATCTGTTTAGTTCTTGGTATTTTAATGGTTTCTAAAAATTAATTTCAATCATATCTTCTTTCTTTTTATGTGCCGTATCCTTTCAAGACGTAGGTGATCATGGCTCTCCACTTCTCCCTTTCCCTTGTAGTTCTCAATAAATTTCATCCCTCTGCCACCTCCCCCAGACCAGTAATGTCAAGCATTGCTTTCCTTTGTCTCTTTTCCTTCATGAGTATCATTTTCTCCAGGCCCTCCTTTCTCATTACATGTCCCAGAAATTTTAGCTGCCCCTACCTGATGTTGAGTATAAGCTTCCTCCTTGTTTGCATCCTCTCTGAAACCTCATCATTGCTCACACACTTGGCCTATGATATCCTTAGCATCCTTCTGTAGAACCATATCTCTGTTGCCTCAAGTCTCTTCATCTTTGAGGAGACAGTCCAACATTCACTGTTGTATAAGAGGACAATAGTCATGTAGCAGTTCAGTACTCTTTTCTCTGTCACCAAAGAAATTCTCCTGTCTCACAATACTCTGCCTAGTACGACCGTAATGTGTATTTGGATCTCAGCATTGCACTTACTGTCCTCCATCATAATACTTCCCAGATATTCAAACTTCTGCATCTGCTTGATTTTAGTGTCCACAACCTGTAAATCACATTTCAGGCTCATCCTTTTAGATGATTATGCATTCTGTCTTCTTGTAGTTTATGCTTAGTCCCTTCTTCTTGCTCTCCTACGATATCTTCTGTAGGAGATTTTGTAGTTTCTTTTCAATGTCTGCTATCAGTACTGTGTCATTTGCGTATCTTATGTTGGTTAGATTGCGGCCACCAATGCTGAATCCTGGTAGGATTTCCAATTCTCTCAGAATCACCTCGATGTATAGGTTGAATAAGTCCAGTGAGAAGACAGATCAGTTCCAACAGATCTTTGTGGCTACTTTGTTGAACATCTTTGTGTAGTCTATAAAACATAAGTGCACATCCTTCTACATTTGTATTGCTCTTTCTGATAACATTCTGAGTATGAATATTGCATTCCTTGTTCTAGTGTCTTTGATGGACCCACACTGTTCTTGTCTTGGTGTCTTTAATGAACCCACATTGTTCTTGGCTAATCTCTGGTCTGATTCTGCTGCACGTTCTATTCATCAGAATAAGGATGATGAGTTTTGTTACGTGGCTCATTAGGCTGATTGTTTGGCAGAGTTTACATTTTTTTTCTGCCTGGTTTCTTAGGTAGTGCTATGAAAATAGATCTGCTGAGATCTTCCAGTAAGTCTCCACTGTTGTAGATTTCATTTCTTATTTCTGTGGTCTTGTCTATGCCAAATTCAGTATTTCCATTACAATTCCATCTGTCTCTGCTGTCTTGTTTCTGTTCAATTTGCCCAGTGCAACTTCTACTTCAGTTTTTAGAATTTCAGTTCTGTGTATTGCTGGTTGTTCTCTTTCATCATGGAAGTGTTTTCCAATATACTTGCTCCAGCATTGGAGAATTTTTTCCTTCTCTAATATGAGTATTCCATCCTTTGATTTTAAGCAGCCCGCTGATAAGCATGTCTTCTGCCCTGTTAGTTGCCTTATTTGTGCATATCTCCTTTGTTGGTGATACTCAATCTCTGTACTTCTGCACATTTTCTGTTTAGTCACTCTTCTTTAGCCTGTCTGCATTTAGTCCTTATTACATTGTATAATTTTATGCATTCTGTTTTGTATCTTGGCAGAGTTTTCTGTCTCCTTTGCATCATGTTGAGAATCTCCTCAGTCATCCATTTCTTTTTTTTCTTTTTTGTCCATTCTTCTTGGGGATGACATTGTTTGCCGATGTCACTAAAGCATCTCTTAATAAGTCCCATTTCAAGTTTCCATTGTGTCTATCATATCTTCTTTTCACATTGTCCATATATTTTCCTTTCAGGTATAGGTCACACAGGAGTTTGTTGTATTGCAGTTTTGGTGCAGCGTTAGGCTTCTTCAGTTTCCATACTTTCACTCTTAGCTTGCATATAACAGGGCAATATTTATATCCAGGTAAAATGATCTCTTCCACAGTCGGCACTTGGGTAGGTTTTGCAGTGAAGAATTACATTCCTGAATCTTTTGTTAGTTATATAGTCTTTTTGGTTTTTACTGTCTCCTCCTGGGATTCTCCATGTCCATAATCATCTCAGATGCTCTTGAAACCATAAACCATGCACAATTGAATCCATTTTTCTCCAGGGTCATTGTAGGTTCCTAGTCTGAATTTTCTGAATCCCCTGCTCTCTTGCTGACATGATAATGATGTCTTTTTGTGATTTGCAAAGAGCCTTAGCATTGTCTAGCTTGGAGTAGAAATCTTCTGTTTCTTCTTTATTACATTGTGCTGTCGGTATGTACACTATTATGATAGATAGGTTGAAAGGTTTTCCTTTCAACTTGACTACCAGTATTCTTTCAGATAGTTGGTAATAGTTGGAATGCATTTCTTAAATATTTTATCTAGTATTAATCCTACTCCTTAGTCATTTTTCTGTCTGCCTGTGTTGTTGCTGACTAAATCTCACTCACTGGGGTAGACTGTTCTAGTTCCATGTGCCATGTTTAATGGATGTCAGTTATCTCCTGTAAATTTCCCTCTGAAAATTCTCCACTGCCTTTGAAAATCAGACAGGTATTGAACTCACACTGTTTGGGTCCTCTCACTGGATCTAACCAACGCCTTTATCCACTGTGCCATGTGTCCTTGAGGACATCTGTGTATGAATTTCTGGGTATTATAAACCTAATGTATTCAGCAACTATATTTTTACCAGTGCCCATATTGCAATTTTTGCTGTTCTTTTTTTGCTGTTATCATTTTTACCAGAGTTCATATTGCAATTTTTGTTGTTATTATCACTTTTCTCTGGCACTCCTTATTACTGGTTCCCATATTGTATTCATTTCTATGCTTGGTCAGCTCAGGAGATTTTTGTGGCCTAGCATATGTGCTGATTCCTTAAGTTTATGAATTTTCCAATGGTGTTCTCTGTCTATGATCTCAACCTGATCCCACATGATTTTTTTTTATTAGAAATTTATGACAAGAAGAAAAGAAGCATGATATGATTAAATTTTGCTCTCGTCAAAATATAAAGTTTTTGGCATTTGTTGCAAAAGTTTCTCAAAGTATAAGTTTGATAATTGATTCCATTGTTTTTTCAATGACTCTAAGAGCTCTTTTTCATTTTTTTTTTTTTTTTTTTACTCTTCTGTCAAGTTCATCCCTTGATAATTCTGGGGGTGGCTTCCAACTTTTGAACTGTAGCACACACACACACACAAACACACAGAGATATATATTATTTGATAAGTAGATAGATAATGAAGAGAAAGAGATAGATGTATAGATAAATAAAGAAGCAGCAATGAATGGATTGAGATACATAATTAATGTATGGACTGAACTATATAATAAACAAACTAAAATAGATAATGAGCAGACTGATATAGATAATGTTCAAAATGAAATAAATAATGAACAAACTGATAAAGCTTGATAGACTCAGAATAAGACAAACAGATAGAACATGAATAAGACAGATAATGAGCAAACTGAGAAATATATATGTGTTGAGATGTTGAGTGTTTCCCCGTGTGTGTATTGAAATAAGGACAAACACATACATAGGGAAAAATACTGGTATATCTGAAGAGGTATTTACAACAGAGAGATTAGTAATCAAACGAACGCAGGTTAGTCAGTAACAATCAGAAAGAGTATAAAGTCCAACTATATCTTCCGGTAGAGAGATGGAAGCGTGATGGTCACCTGATCTTCCCAGAACTCTATAGAACTGTCCTATTAGTAGTAGAGAGATCAGTTCATTCTGATGAGAAGGTGGGTGGCCCCAACAATATGTATACTCAGCAGTCTGTTAGTTTGGTAGATAGTGAAGAAACTAAGATTCATAGACAGAAGCAGAAATGAATGAATTCAAATGCATTGATAATGAACAGATGGACACAGATGGATAGATAGATAGAATCAGAATAAGATAAACAGATAGATAAATAGATAGATAGTGATCAAGCTGAGATAGATGTTTAGTAGTATTAAATAATAAGCGGCCTGAGATAGAAAATGAGCAAATTCATAAGTAGATAGATTATGAAATGATTTATATATGAACCAACTGATATGTATTGATAAATAGCTGAGTAGCGATGATCAAACTGGGATAGATAGATATCTGTTGACAGAGCTAAGTAGATACTTGTCCCATTACTTTTTATCTTGTACAACATATTATTATTCTGTAACATATGTGTATTTTCAATAATATTGTGTAAGTATTGATCTGATTCAAGTGCCTCGATTTTCTTTTCCTTTTCTATAAGGTAAACCACTTTGGACATGAGTTGTAAATGGTTTGCTTGCGGTTACAGTGGTCAATTGAAATCAGAATCATTTCATTTAAGAAATAGATCAGTCATGACATGAATATGTTTAGGAATGGAGTCAAAAAATGTTCTAATAACATCTGAGGTTGCAAACTTGATTTATTTATCTTTTTATCTACAATTTGTAAAAAAAAAAAACCTTTTTGGCTGGTTAGGTGAAGTTACGTTGCTCTTTTAAACATGCTCTCCATTTTAAAAGAGTTTGAGTTTAAATACAATTTTATTTTATTATATATATATATATATATATATAAGGCAGGATGTGCGTGTGTGTGTGTAACAAATGCACAGCCACAATTTTCGATGGATTTGCACCAAAATTTACATGCACATGCTCCAAGTTAGCGGGAAGGCCAAGATTGACTTTGCATTTCCCAACTCCCATCAATAGTGGAAATAATCAATTTTTTCATGCTTCTATTGCAGTATTCATGTAGTTTGCAGCCATTTTTTACTGGCCAGAGTGAGAGCTGCCACGAATAGGCAGGAAGATTCTATTGGCCAGTGTGCGAGCCAACAGCTGACTGACACGAATGTTAACTAGCATGCTACCATGCAAAAAAATCGATAGCTGCATTCGTCACAAGTGGGAAAAATTTAAATCTGCATGGCACTTTACTCCAATTGGCTCATTCGCTTGCTTAAACTCAATGTTGATTCTGATTCCACAGAACTGGGTTGGGTGTGAAAAAGTATTTGTTGTTAACATTCTTTTTTCATTCAGTTTTTCCAGTTATGAGTCCTTTTTTAAAGCTGATCATTTTGTGTTCATTTTGTTTAGTTCTTTTTTGTAACAGATTTAATGTTTAGTATAGAGCTTAGAAAAAAATTTGAAGTGCGAGATAGGCAAGAAGTAAGGCATGTAGCAACATCAGCATGGCAAAGGGCACTCCCTTTAAAGGCAAGGAAGGGAAAAAAAATATTTTAAGTCAAGTGATAGCAATTGCTGCATGAGTCGTACGATTTTTGAATCAAGCACAGGCAATACTTGGCCATGCTGCTAGTATATATATATATATATATATATGTATATATATTTATTTATTTTTTCCATATTTATTCAATATTTTTTTACATTTTTTATATCTTATTTTTACAATATTTAATCCCCAATACATTCCAGAATGTATTGGGTAACCAGGAATTCTGTTTTGGGGGTTACATAGCAATAAAAATGTTTAGTTTTAACTGACTTGATTTCAAAAAGATTGATTTTAATTAAATTATGATAGATGTTGATTACTATCTGAATTCCTGGAATGTGGAGTTATCATTATTTCCATAACTAATGTCCTCATCTTTGTTGTTATTATCCCCTGATTGCCTTCTGCCTGAATTTCTGGAATGAGAAATTATCATTCTTTATATTCAGACTAATATCCTCATCTTTGTTGTTATTATTGCCTGTTCAACTTCTGCCTAAATTTATGGGATGAAAAGACATCATTATTTACATTCAGACTTTTGTCCTCATCTTTGTTGTTATTATCACCATCTGCCTGTATTTCTGGGATGAGGTGTTATTATTATTTACATTTAGACTAATGTCCTCATCTTTGTTGTTATTATCACCTGATTGCCTTCTGCCTGAAATTCTGGGATGAAAAAATATATACAAATCCCATGTATTTTAAATGCAAAATATATTTTTTTAAATTAAAATAACTGAAATCCCAGCATTGCAATAACCAGATACTTTTGAGATTTAAATTACATAACAGTCAGTCTCTACTCAGCAGCTGAAGATTGCATTGTGCATGAAACCCTGAGTCATGCTAGCGGTGAGGGATAAAATATATATTTATTAATAATATAGCTCTGTTGCATTACAACAAGCACTGTTTTATTAACACCAGCACTATCTGTGCAATATAGTATAGTGATGTTATATATATATATATTGCATTTAGTAATGTTTTTAAATATCTTGTTTACAGTATTTACAATGGTAATATTTACTTAAATGAATGATGTTAGTATGGGAAATTCACACAATTTAAGCTTCTCTATTGCATGACCTACATAGAAAACAAGGTATTTAAAATGTTACTAAACCTAAAATATATGTCTGCTATATTGATGAATAATTAAGTCAAAAACTTAACTGCAGTACCTTGTCAGTCATTTTTAATGAGACTTCTATAAAAGAGGGATTGGTACCCAAATACACAATTATATATATATATATATATATATATATATACAACAATATACAATTTTGTATAATTTTATACAAACAGTATTTGGAAAAAATATGATGACCTGGAAAGATTTCTTTGTGATGTGTATCAACTGTCAGGATTTCATCTCATTGGGATTTGTTGATGTTGCCACATTTCACGTGCATGTGTAGATGTGGCAACATCAACAAAGCCCAGTCAGATGTAATCCTAACAGATGAAACATGTTACAAAACAACCTTTCCAGTTTGTCATATTTTTTTAAATATATATATATTATAATGCAAAGTAAGTGCTGGTAGAAATAAAACAGTGCTTGATGTAAAATAATAATAATATAATTTGTACTGATAAGAAATATACATGTGTATTTATTAGTATAATTGATATATATATATATATAGAGAGAGAGAGAGAGAGAGAGTGCACAGTGAGTACTTGTGTTTATAAAACAGTGCTCAATGTAAAATAACAGAGCTAAAATTTATGCTCATAATAAATATATATTTGTTTCTCTTTATTTGGCAACTTTGAGTTTCATGCATAAATCCAAATGGTGAGGAACAAATGCATATCAGTTGAAACAAATGGTGATGAATAAATTTATATTTATTTTTAGTGTATAAAATTATTTTTATCATACATTATTTCTTATTGCTTTTAACATTATATTGTTTTCTTTAATAGCTGCACTCAAATATGTGTACCAACTAAATATAACATTTATAGTAATATGTCAGGTCATCCCATAAGTTATGTCCAAATTTTAACTTTTTGTTAAAATGAACGAATTTAAAGAGTATTTTATAATGTCTAATGGAGCTGAACATTATTTTTATGTTTAGATGCATTTAAACTGATCAAATTTTATTTCAGAGAACAATAAAATTAAATTTTGTTTGATTAAAACCCTGCTAACATGGAAGTACCCAAGAATCATTTGAGGCACATAATGCTTTATGAGTTCAAGAAAGGAAACTCAGCAGCCGAAGCGGCTAGAAACATTCACTCAGTTTATGGAGAGGAATGTGTGAATGAAAGAACTTGCAGAAGATAGTTTGCAAAATTCAGAGGTGGAGATTTCACCCTTGAAGATGAAGATCAAACCGGACGTCCAGTTGAGTTTGATGAAAAGCTTCTTGAAGCAGCCCTTAAAGAAAATACTGCTTTATCATTTGAGGAATTGGCAGTGGTTCTCAGTTCAAACCATACAACTGTTCATCGTCATCTTCAACAACTTGGAAAATGGGTGCCTTATGAATTGTCTGAAAACAACCTCAAATCTTGAGTTGACATCTGCTCTTCTCTTCATTCTCGCCAACTTGTTTCACCTTTTTTGGATAGGCTTGTGACTGGTGATGAAAAATGGATCTTTTATCAAAATGTTAAACATTGTAGACAGTGGCTTGGTAAAGGGGAAGGACCCCAGCCATAGCCAAGAAGGGAACTTCATGGGCAAAATGTTCTTCTTTCAATCTGGTGGGATTGCCAAGGAATAATCCACTTTGAATTCTTACCACCTAATGCAACAGTTAATGCTCAAATATACTGTCAGCAATTAGAGCATTTGAACCAAGCTTTGAGGAAAAAAAGACCTGCTTTAGTGAATCGAAAAGGGGGTGATGTTTCATCAGGACAATGTGTGACCTCACACAGCAAGAATCACATCACAAAAGATCAAAGAACTTGGTTGGGAGAAAATTCCTCATCCACCTTATTCTCCCGATCTTGCTCCTTCAGACTACCATTTGTTTCGTAGCTTACAGAATCATTTGGAAGAAACAGCTTTTGTAACACAGGAAGAGGTTAAACTGACATTTGTGAGTTCTTCGAATCTAAGCCAAAAGAATTTTACAGTAATGAAATTAAAAGCTTGTTAATAGATGGAAGGAAGTCATAGATAATCAGGGAAAATACATTGTTGATTGAATCTGTAATTAAATGTAACATTTGGTCACTTGTTTTCTTTATTCAAAATTTGAACAGAACTTATGGGATGACCTGATATATATATATATATATATATATATATATATATATATATATATATATATATATATATATATAAGAAAAATTTCAAAAAAAAACCTTGCATTTGAATTTTCCAGCTATAAACTTAAATTTATTTCACAGTTGGTTTACACTGAATCTTCTGACTGGTTTAAAAGCACCAAAAACCAACAGTGAAATAAATTTAAGTTTATAGCTGGAAAATTCAAATGCAAGGTTTTTCTTAATTATATTGCTCTGTATCATTTGTTATTATTCTTATACTACGATTATGAGTTTTATCTGGATATTCATTTCTTAGGAACTCCTCGAGATTATCCACATAACCAAAGAATTTTGAATTTATATTTCTGCTTAATCTACTGGTACTTATATGTGGAGATATTTGGGTTTCTAGTCAGCTCATCTAATATAGAAAGCTCACATCTGATTTCCTTTATTTCTTGCATCAGTCTTGCCTTCCAAGCTGGCTCACTATATCTGCTACTTTTTTTCATTGTCTTGACCCCAAGCTTCTGAGTAGCTGCTAAAGCTGTTGTGTATATGACGTTGTTAACTTCTGTGATATTTCTCAGTGGTTTATCCATTAACAGTTTTTCCAGAGCAGCGTTGTATATTTGCACAATGTGCTTATTGGACTTCTTCATATGAAGTTTGAGGAGCTGGTCTCTGTCTGACAATTGCATGAGAGTTACTCTGCTGAGTACTTGGATGACATGGTTTTTCACTTCGGTGATTTCAGCTCTGGTTTTCAAGGAATTCTACCTGAATGTAGTTGGAGTCATCTTCAGTGACATCGTCTGGATAACCTTCAGGTTATGTCACAGGTAGATTCTATGATCTTATTTCCTGGCAGGTTATTTCATATTTTGTTTGTTTCAGTTTTTACCTCAAATGACATATTGGTTATTTCTACTTTCATCTCTTTAGTGTTTAAATGATGGGTTATAGTATTTTGTCTTATATCTAATTCTATCTTATCTATTTCCGCCTTTGAAAGTCTTTTGTTTCAATATCCCTGCGGACATTGGCAAGCATGTTTGGGTTGAGGTGAGGTCTTATATCACTTCCTGCCGTAGCTTCCCATATTTGGTATGTTTGATTCGTAGTGTTCTTTGCTGGATTTTTGAGTCCAGTGAAGAATGATGTCATGACAATTTGATACTCTTCATGAGAACATTTCATTCATTTTCTTTATATAAGTTGATTTGGTGTTGAATCACTTGGTCCAAGGTTGCCAATAGTCTGAGATTGATGACCTAGTGTCTTTTTGTTTTTGGAAGAGTTTGTTCCAGTTACAGATTTTTTGGCCCGAGACTGGTTCCTCTCTGAGGTACGTGGCCCTTGTTGACTCCAGTGACAACCGACCCAGTATGAAATTTTATTCGTAACCATTGAAATTGGTAGAAATTTGCATTTTAACCTTGACTGCCAAGGGGTAATTATGTTCAAGTTACCAGCTCTGGGACAATACTTGAAGAATTGAGAGCACATTCAGGCAATGAGATAGTACAAATAGGGATTATATTCATATATCCATGGGGAATGAATTCATAAAAGAGTATTGTATTCGGTGGGGTAGCATATGTGCATATACATGGCACTGACGTATACTAAGTTTTAACTTAGTATAAGTCAGAGCGACCACAAATAAAAAAAAAATGAAGCGAAAGGAAAGACATAAAAAACTTAAAAAATTAAGATAAAAGAAAGTTAAATTAAGTCAAAGAGACGTAGAATGATATCAAGTAAAAGAAAAAATTGTCTTTTAAAATGGTATAATTCCTTACATGTTGAGAGGACAGCACAAGTGTCTTTCCTCAAATGTTCAACTTTCTGATGCCAATGAGTGATAGTTATCAATATTATAGAGTATGCTACACTTCCTACTACAGTTTGGTGGAAAAACTATCAAAGAATTCATTAGACAAAGGGGTAGAGACAAGGAAAAGAAAAAAAAATACATTTCAGGTCATTTCTCAACTTGCTAGCCACTAAAAGATAAATTTTAAATTTTCACTCAAAGAGAAGTCAGTCAAAGAGCAAAACATTGTTAGATAAGTACAACTGCAGTCATATGTAAGAAAAAAAAATCAGTCAATATGGTCCCTACCCATGTGAACATACATACATGTACATGCACACACACATATATATATATATATATATATATATATATATATATATATATATATAGAGAGAGAGAGAGAGGTACATACACATGCATATATATATATATATATATATATATATATATATATATATATAAAAGAAAATGGATGAAAAGTTCTGCTGGAGGTGGGAAAAAAAAAAATATAAATACAGGTAATGAAAAAAAATTATTATTATTATTATATATGAAGAGAAAAGGAAAACTTATCACAACTGATGTATTTCGTCCTCTAATAGACCTTATCAATGCAAATGTAAGAATTTTATTTTGCAACAAGTATTTATAAACAAATGTTGTTAGTTTTTTTATATTTTCAAATTCAAGAAACATCCATAAATATTCATCAGGCGAACTAAGAAGTCAAGGTAAATTATGGAAGATGCTAAGTCATGTAATTTAATAAACAAAAGTGATTAAATGATTTATTTTTTTTGTAATATAATTAATATTTATATTATTTTACTTTGGGATTAATTTATATTTTAAATAAAAGGACATTATAAATTTAACCATCTTCTTTTAATCTTATAATATATTTATAGTCATGTATTTTGGGTTGGGAAGGGAATAATTCTTTCAAGAATGGTAATATTTGAAAAAATCTGATGTGCGGATTTATATTTTGAGAAGATTCGATCGTGGCACTCTTGTGAATTTTCCATCAGTTACTTTCTCTTTTATTAAATGTGGCATTCTTTAGATCAAAGTTGTGCTTGAATTTATTTAATACACTGATAAAAGTAATTCTAATAATCTATTTTTCATCGAAGATGGACCTCCAGGTTTGTCTTTGTTTTTGAGATTAAAAATGTCATATTGTCCATGAATTAATATTATATATATATAAATATATATATATATATATATATATATATATATAGGCAAAAGGAAAACTTATCCTAATTGATATATTTCATCCTCTGACTAGATTTTATCAAGGCAAATGTAAGGATTTTATTTTGTAACAATTATTTATAAAAATGTTGGTTTTTTGAAATTTTCAAATTCAACAAAAACTCATAAATATCCATCATGTCAACTGAAAAGACTTGGTAAATTATGGAGGATGCTAAGTGATATAATTTGATAAAGAAAAGTGATTAAATGATGTTTTTGGATTTTTTCTTTTTTATGATAATGTAATTAATATTTACATTATTTTAGTTTAGGATTAACTTATACATCATATGTTTTAAATAAAAGGAGCTTATGAATTTAACTGTTTTTTTTTAACATTTTTAACATATTTCTCATCATATATGTTGGCTTGGGAAAGGAATAATTGTTTCAAGAACAGTGATATTTTCCACTTAATTAAGTTACTTTCTTTTTAAGAGTAATTACCATAATTTCTTGATAATAATATACACACATAAATAATATGCACTCCAACAAATGATCCAAAAATTAAGAAATATATCTATCCCTATGTATAATATGCATCTATAAATTTTGTCAAAAAAATATAATTACGAAGACATTTTGTTGACCTTGACATTAAGAATAAAATAAAAACTAAGCGGCTAAAATAATGTTGAAAATTATGATGCAGCTTTCCCAATATAACATTTTCTTTTACCAGCAAATTGTCGTAAAAACGTGTGAGTGAATGATAATTTGTTTAATGACAATTTAGATATTGATTCTATAATAGAAAGTAGTGATGATGATGATGATGATGTAAATTAAAATTTCAATAAATTGTTAACTTGATATCCTCTTACTTCGAAATTGGCCTTTTTATAGATTTTTTATTTTTTCGCCAAATACAAAAATTTGGTTACTGATAAAAAATAAAATTATTGATAAAAAATGTTACAATTATTATTATCTTTCTTGTTTTAGAACGACAAGTACATATTTATTATTATAAATCAATAACAAAAAAAAATATTTTGGTTTAAACCTACTTATAATATGCATCCTTACTACCATCTGTAATTTACAGTAAAAAAAATATGTATTATTTTCAAGAAATTATGGTAAATTAATTTCTCTTAATAACATGCATTATCAAATGCCAGTATATAAATAAAAAAAAACATGTCACACCTCTCTTTGCCTATATTGCAACATTCACTAGTTTTACAAAACACAGCATTGTCTCTACTTAAATGATAATGACTTAAGAAAGTTGAAAGTTCGAACCACAATTTTTGATGTAATTTTCTCAAAAGATTTTTACAAAAGATTATTCATAACTTGGAAAATTCAATCCATCAAATTAATTGACATACATGTATATATGGCGGATTTTCCCATCATATTCAACATATGAAGGTCAAGCAACTCAGTTCCTAGGAACTGGCAGTCTAGACACCAGCATATATGATTTGATTATAGTGGCAAAGACTTTGTGCAGAACCAACTACACGTTTTGAATACACTATATGCCATAAGGTCCCCAAATGACCCTTTGCAGGTATTGAATTCAGAGTTGTCCTTCTCCTAGATTAGTTGCCATCCAAGGCTATAGAACCCAGTCTGTCCTGCTATTTACTTGTAGCTGAGGGGAAGAATAGGGAATACCTTTTCTAAGGGTATTAGCATGTAAGTGAAGTAGATTCAGCTGAAATTTGAACTGCCTCCAATTGCTCAATCCGAGATGCTATCCACTACACCACCATGCCTCATATATATATATATATATATATATATATATATATATATATATATATATATATATATATATATATATATATATATATATAAAATATAAATATAAATAAAATTTCTTCATTCAGTAATTTTACATTTTATGATTATAATTAACTGTATCTTCACATGTAAAAAAGTATTCTTATTTCTAAATCATTAAAATAAAATATACCAAAAACTTAACAAAAATAAAATAATATGCCATGTATATGCTACCTGGTTTCTCCTCTTTAATAACAAGATATTCATTTATTGACATATAGTAGAATATATATAAAACACACACACACACACACACACATATATATATATATATATATATATAGTGTGTGTTTTATATATATATATATATAGATATGTGTGTGTTTACATACATATATATATATATATATATGTGTGTGTGTGTTTATATATATATATATATATATATATATATATAGTGTGTGTGTTTATATATGTATATATATATATATATAGTGTGTGTGTGTTTATATATATATATATATATATATATATATATTATTTACATCATTCGGACTATTGTCCTCATCCTTGTCACCAGATGAAGTCAATAGTCCGAATTATGTAAATAATGTACATAATACCTCATCTCAGAAATATAGACAGATATATGTTTATATATATATATATATATATATATATATATATATATATATATATATATATAAATATAAAAGTGAACATAGAAGTCATGTTAGACGCAATGCCAGAAATATATATGGCCTGACGATTGCATCTATATGAAACAGACTGTCGCCTCAGAGTGTTGACTTTATGTTCACCTTTATATTTACACATGCTCTATCTCTGATATTGTGCACTTTATCCCATAAATATAAAACACCTTAAGACTATATTTCTTTTATATATATATATATATACATACACACCCACACACACACACAGATAATACATATATATATATATATATATATATATATTAATTTCTGGTTTGTTGTTAAAAATATCTTTAAATATTTTTTCTTTTATCACCAAGATTTTATTTTTTCTGTGTGTTGAATGTATGCATGCTCAATAGAAAGAGAGCATATGCACCAAAAATAATATATGTGTGTGTGTGTATATATATATATATATATATATACATACATACATTCTTCCTCTGTGACCTTCCTATTTTGAAGAATATAACTTCCCTATCCCTTCCAGTTACCTAACGATTCTTATCCCTTGTCTTGTTCAATGTAATTTTGTTGCAAGTGTGTGCTTGATGAGAGAAGTTCTTCCTTCCTCTAAGGGAAACCTTCACTTTTGGCCCTATCCTTCTCCATTGTTTGTTATCTCCTTCATCATTTTTTAAAAAAATTTCCTATTATTCTTTCTCACTTGTTTTTCGTATAGTCTCAGAGAAATGGAATGCACACATTCACAGATATACCATTTATGGCATGTTGACAATTTTTTACATAGTGTACAGTAGATTCACAAATAGCACATCTAGAGGGTTTACCATCAGGTCCAAGTGGATTTTGCTTCTTGGTTTTATCCTTTTGATATTTGGTATGGATTAGGCTGCCTTTACTGGATCTATTGCCTCAAGATGTATTACCTCTCGATTCTCTATCACGATAATACTTCTGTTGATTTATGTGAGCAGAGCTGTATATTATGCCCTCTGTTTGCACAGCTGAGGATTGAGCCAAGTTCACATCTGTTGGTTCAGACTTATATTTGATAAATTGCCAGAGAGGAAGTACTCATTAAAGTCTCTGGTCCACCAAGTATATTTATTTATTTTCATCTGGTAGCCTGAATATTCCAAGAAATCTTATTAAAAGAAAAAAAATGTGCTCTCAAGCAGAATTCAAACCCATGTCCTCCTTTGCAGGAAAAACCATCATTAGATCCAATGTGCTCTTAACCAACTCAGCCACAGAGTGCATAACTGATATTCATATATATATATATATATATATGTATATTACATGAATCATTCATACGAAAAAACAGATTAGTGAAGTTAATGATATAAATAGAAAGAATACATCTTTGCAAACAAATTTATTAAAATTACATTAACCCACAAACCTCTAGATGAATGTTGTGATCCCTGTTTTTAATAAATTAAACTTCTATAAGGTGTTTTTTTGCTAGTACTTTCATCTGTTCATACAGACATCATCAGGCATAGAAATTGATTGTTTTTTTTTAAATACATCCAGGTAATAATGGGACACGAAATATTAGATGTGAGTCAAAATATGTTTTTTAGAATATATTTTTATATATATATATTTTGAGCTTTTTATATTATATTCTTACTTTGTCCTGGACATTAAGTTCTACCTGGATTCTATTTCTTCAAAATGTATGTATATATATACATATCTATATATATATATATATATATATATATATATATTGACCATATGATATTATACATACATATATATATATATATATATATATATATATATATATATATATATAGGCAGCATATCTTCATTCAAGCATGTCTGGTTGAATAATCTAGACATATTATGTCTCTATTTTTTATTTTAATCCTCTCAAATTCACAGATCAATTTCTTAGTGCTGTTACAAAACTGAGTAAGAAAGATGCTGTAGTTTTGGTTATTTCTTTTATTTTCCCCAAGTATTTTCAATCTGATCCAAGATCATCTTCAGTCATGAATTGCTACGACAAAGATTGATATAATTAATAGTTGTGAATTTGCTGGAATTATTATATTTGTTTTTATTTATATTTTGAGTTGACACAGTTTTTTTTTTTTTAATTTTCTGGTTCACACAAGTTATGTTATTGTTGGGGTGGAATATTATTGGTGTTAAAATATTTAAATGAATTGTAGTTGAATTTTGACCCAGATTAACATTTAAAACTGAAAATAAGGTTGGAAATAAGAAATATAAATTAAATATAATTTGGAATTTATATTTCTTATTTCCAACCTTTTTTCAGTTTTAAATGTTAATCTGGGTCTAAATTCAAATTCAAAATTAAACTACAATTCATTTAAATATTTTAACACCAATAATATTCCACCTCAACAATAAAGTATCTTGCATGAACGAGAAATTATATATCTATCTATCTATCTATCTAGATAGATAGATAGATAGATAGATAGATATCTATGATGAGAAGAAAAAATCATTCAGGCCTTCAGTAATGGTACCAACATTTATACCCAGGCTTCCATTTTCAAAATCCATTCAAGAACCATCAAGAGAATGGTGAATAAATTTATGAAAGAGGGGACAGTACATAGAAAAACTGGATCATGGGGTCACAACAGGAAGAGGGATCAACATTACAACTTAGATTTAAATATATTATTATTTTTTTATTATTAGTTTTCTTTTTATAACAGCCTCTCTCTAAATTAGAATTTATATTTTTTATTTGCAACCTTATTTTCAATCTTAAATGTTAATCTGGGCTGGAAATTCAAATACAAAATTAAACTAGAATTCATTTAAATATTTTAACCTATTTATTTACAAATTTATATATATAAGGCTCTTATTTTGTTTTACTTTATCTTTCTTATTTTAATTTAAATTATTTTTTTATTATTAGTTTTTTTTTTTTGACAACAGCGTCTCTCTAAATTATATTTCTTATTTCCAACCTTAAATTAAAAGGAGAGCATCCAGAAGAGTTGCAGGAGATTTTGAAGTCACCTGGAGGCCCTGATTGGAACCAACAATGATTTTATTAAATAAATTTACTCTTTACTATTTCAAGGTATTTTTATGTATATGTAATTTTGGTAAATATATCTGTTAAAATGAGATGTCAGTGTTATTTTAATTTTTGCATAATTTAGATGCCAATTTATCCTTCCCACTCTGTATATATTTGAGGGTGTAACATGTTTTGAAATCATCAGAAGAATCAACAGCTTAGAGATGAGTGAACTGATAATGTTTTTCTATTTTGCTGTCTCTTCTGGTGATGTAGGAACAGAATTTTTTTCATTACAAATAAAATGCCATTGTTATACAATGACGAATTGAATGTTTAATATTCAAGAATTACTGAACATAAACAAGAAAATGCACAAACAATATAAAGATTTTGATATTTTCTGAGTACAACTACATAATTACTGAAATTTTGCCATCTTTTTTTTTTTGGTACAAACAGTAATCAAATAGGTTGATATTTCCTGCAAAATTTTAATACTAGAAGAATCTTTGAAACCTATTTTTTGGAGAATAGGATAGAATATATTGTTGTTGAAGAAACATGCAGAATACTTGCTTTCTTTTGAAATTCAATGACTGCAGCAGAAAATAATTAACATTTTAATAATTCAGAAAGTAAAGAAAATTGTATTTACAGTTTTAATTAGTGGCTTTCTATTTATGAAACTGTAACTTTATCCTTGATTTTCTAGGATTTTGTCAAGACAAATTTCCTTGTGAAAACCGTCTTTCTTTCTTTTCTTTTTTTTCTTTCTTTTTCTTTTTTGCTTTCTTTTTTTCTTTCTTTCTTTCTTTCTTTTTTCTTTCTTTCTTTTTCTTTCTTTCTTTCTTTCCTTCCTCTTGGTTCAATTCATTTAGTTATAGTTATAGGGGAATTATAACTCAGAGTAAATAATTATAACCCCCCTAACATATACATATACCAAAATACACCTAAAAATGAGAAATAGCCTGATGTGGAAACAACAAATCAATATTATTATCTGATTGTTACATGGTGTTGAAGACACAAGATACTAATACTGAATAAAATGTGAGTTTGGGGTAAATCAAAATTGTATCAGAATCCAACAGAATGATAACAAAAAGAATAAGTAAAGTATATGCAGACTTTCTTATATGCTTTTTTATCGATGTATGTAATGAGTGTCTAGATAATTTAGTTGGAAAATACAAGAAGTATCTGGAGTTTTCTTACCTCAAATTTTTGTTGTGTGCTGAGAGATAAATGTCACTATTATGGCCTGAAAAAGGAAAAGGAGACAAAATTTTCATTGATGCACATGTTGATGGCCTGTCCATATTGATTGCCTGTCCGATAGAGAAAATGTTATGTGTTAGTGTGTCTACAGGAGAAAAGTGGGGTTAATTTTCATTGGTTTATTGCATTAATAATAATTATAATTTATTTTTTTATGGACAAAACAAAATGACAGTATAATTAATATTTTATTTTTGTATTTCTTTATGGATACAACAGCTAATATTACCATTTCCCTATAAATCAAGAAGAAAAACATTATCAGTGGTCAGGCAAGCATTACAAATAGAACAGGCCTATTATACGTAGAATGCAAATGCATTGTTAATGGTTTTACTATAACAAAAAGTGTTTGGAATAATATTACATCAGGAATGCATAGAAAATTAGGAAATGAGAGACTGTCAGTGATTAGGAATTAAATCAGACATTACTGACACTGGTAATGGTATCTATTTCCTTGTAAGGAAACATTTGGCATTCATTGACCAAACAGCCAGTGCTGCAATCTATTGAAATTAATAAAATCTCTCTGTTAACATAATTTCTCAGGAAAATAGATTTCTCAAGTCCAACAACTGTTATTGTTCTTTCTAGCAATGATTAGGGCTTCCTTGCTAAACTTTTGTTTGAATTAATAATCAACATCATGATTATATCATTATATTTTCTTCAAGTTACATGTGATATCCATTTTAGCTGTTGCCACCTGCACATCCAATTGATATATATTATATATATTTAAATAAAAAATGAAGTAAAGGGCAAAATGATCACAATGCAGATCTATGCAGACAGGTGCATGTGGACAAGCACACACACACACAAACATAGGTGACACAAAAGAAAACTTACACCAATGTTAAATGTCCATAAAAGGAAAAATATAAGCGGTAAATTACTGATATCACCTGAAGAGTGGACAAACAAGTCCACCTATGAAACTCAGGATGCTGAAGGTAATATCAATCAAAATGTAATTCCATGAATAAGGACATTATTTTTGTTTGATCAACTCCTTTTAAAGTGCAAAAGAAATTATATAAAATTTGTTTAATTTTGTCTTTCATGCTATTGATCCATTTTGTCTATCTATTGCTATATATATTTACATGCCATTTATCAGAACAATCTTCTATCAAGCAACACATTAGTAAGCACTGTCCTGGGTATGATGATAAAGTACATCCAGCAGCAAGTCCTCTGATCAGGAAGTTTTGACCAGTGTGGAACTACCTCTTAATTGCTGTTGTTTCAAGGTTCACCCTGCCACAGGGTGGTAGAATCTGTTAGGATCCTAGCAATGGGCAAATAGTGGACCCTTAAACTGGGGTCAAAACATTATGAAAGTATAGAAACATATTTTTGTAGTAAGAATAACAGTAATACATTTTCATATAAAACAAAAATTACCAGCAATACTGCTGTAGAGTAACGAAAAATTTTTCTTCCTCCATATGAGAACGAATCACTCGTCACCAATGTGTTGTAGAGTAGTTTCACTGTGGAGGCTTGTATTTCACTAAGTCGGTCCTAAAAAGGTTCGACGTACAAAATGTTAGGAACTTGAAATAATAGTTAATGACGCAGCAATCTAGTTGTGGTGGGTGATACTTTAATGTCCGACATCGACTGACTCACCATTTCACTCTGAGCAACCTGGCGACTGCTACTACTACTACTTATTATATGTGGGAGAGTCTATTAACAATAGAATAGGTATGTTCCAGTATAACAAATACGTTCTTGGGAAAGGCAGAGAAAAATTTCCAGCAATAAAGTTTTGAAAAAGAAAACTACCAAAGCATTGAGGAAAATTAAATTTCAACATTAAATGACTGATAACCAAACCAAACATTAATAAGCACCATAAGAACCATACTTACTAATACGATAGTTCTTTATAAACAGTACCGAAATAGAGTAAAAATCAGAAAGCACTTAACCATCCATTAATGAAAATAATTACAGTCACCAACTAAAAATTCTCCATTGCATATCTCTCTTGTGAATTTTTTTTTCATTCAAAGGAATTTCCTCATCTTTATTGTATTTTTAACATTATATTTTTATTTATTTACATTGTCATAAGTTCCACTCAAACAGCTTCTTCCCACAAACCACTGCCCTGTGGAATTGACTACCAACAGGATGTTTTCCTAATCACTACAATCTTAACCTGTTCAAAGCTAGGGTTAAACATTATCTTCCACTCCTGTATTCACAAATGGTCAGCTAACATAACCCTCTACCTCAAGTGGACCCCAGGCCCTATAAAAGGCAAACTTTACTGTAAAAAAAAAATCATATTGTTTGTAACGGCCATATCCCTCCCTAGCTTTTATTTCTTGTGAGTCAGCCCCATTTAAGATTTATCAACACTTATAAAAAAAATTTAATGCCAGCAATCTAATTTAAAAAAAATTTCTCAACCCACCATCTTCCTAATGTTGTTTATGAAGTTCTTTCCCACTCAGAGATTGTAAACAATAATTTATGTCTTATATAGGTTACACAACAACCACTCTTTCTCAAAGATTTATGTGCCATTCATCAGAACCATGTTATATCAAAAAACACATCAATAAGCACCATATGGATCATAGTAATTAATAAGATAGCTCTTTTCAATAAAAATAATATAATATATAGATCCAATTACAGAAATAGACTAAAAATTACTGAAGCCATCTACATTAAACAGAAACAATAAAGCATTAATAGAATAATAAAATAAATAATAAATAAAATAAAATAAATAATAAATAAAATAAAATAAAATAATAAATAAAATAAAATGAATAATAAATAAAATAATAAAATTAATTCCAGTCTCTGACATTCTCCATTTTATATAAACAAAAAACTAACAATTTCTGTCTGAATTTCTGCCATGAGGAGTTACCATTATATACATTCAGACGAATATCCTCATCTTTGTTGTTATTATCATCTGATCACCTTCTGTCCTGAATTTCTGGGATGAAGAGTTATCATTATTTACATTCAGACTAATGTCCTCATCTTTGTTGTCATTATCACCTAATCACCTTCTGCTTGATTTTCTGGCATGAAGAGTTAACATTATTTACATTCAGACGAATATCCTCATCTTTGTTGTTATTATCACCTGATCACCTTCTATTTAAATTCCTCATATGAGGAGTTGTCATTATTTACATTCAGACTAATGTCCTCATCTTTGTTTTTATTATCATCTGATTACCTTCTGTTTGGAATTCTGGGATGAGGAGTTATCATTGTTTACATTCAGACTAATGTCCTTATTTTTCTTGTTTTTATCACTTGATTGCCTTTTGTCTGAATTTCTAGGATGAGGAGTGTTGAGATGTTGTGTGTTTCCCCTTGCGTGTATTGAAATAAGGACAAACACATACGTAGGGGAAAATACTGGTATATCTGAAGAGGTATTTACAACAGAGAGATTAGTAGTCAAGCGAACGCAGGTTAGTCAGTAACAATCAGAAAGAGTATAAAGTCTGACTGTAGAGAGACAGGTGTGTGATGGTCACCTGATTTCCCAGAACTCTCTAGAACTGTCCTATTAGTAGTAGAGAGATCAGTTCATTTTGATGAGAAGGTGGGTGGCCCCAACAAGGAGTTATCATTATTTACATTCAGTCTATTGTTCTTGTTTTTATTGTTATCACAATTATTCAGCCATTGTGTCCTCCAGCCTTGATCAGGTGTATATCAATCTGGTTCCACAGAGTCCAAGTACACACTGCCCAGCCTAGGAATTGAAATCACAATTACTATGTAACTAAATTCATGAAACAATACTATTTTCAATAGTGGATTAAAGTACAAGTTTTTTAAATTTGTTGGCATAATTATTGTAAGTTCAATCCCTGAGCCGAGCAGTCTGTACTTGGACTCAGTGGAAACAGAGTGGTCAATAACCAATCAATACTAAGAATAAGAATTAGACAACATATACCATAAATGGGCAGTGGAACAAAAATAGTACACTGCTATATATTAAATAAAGGGTTCAATTCAGAATTCCCTGTAGGTTACCCAGATCGATAGACACCTGAAGATTTGTTCTGTTAAATTTAAATATAATGTTGTATTAAATATGCCACCTATGACTATTACTTTTTCACATCATAACTATATAATATAATATCATATATATCATATAATAACTCTAGCTCCTGAGAATGAATCACAGGAATTGAAAGCCATTATAACAAGGCATACCAATTATAAAAGTTTTGTAAATTTCGTACATTAACAACTGTCACTTTTGTAAAGGATAATTCCTAATTTGAGAGGAAGATGGTCAAACTCAATAGAAACAAAATGTCTGTACTCTTAAAAAGTTATGTTTGAAGGAACAAATGCTTTCTACGTACAATATATATATATATATATATATATATATATATATCCCGAAGCAGTAACAATCACAAGTGTGATAATATTTAAACATTTCACTACTGCTGCAGATAATGGAAGCCAATCTTAGAAAAAAAATAGAAACCAGGAAAAATACTCCATATTTGTTTCCTGGGGCAAACTTTTCCCTTAACTTCCTTTACTGAGATAAATATTTTTTTAAGCTAAATGTGCAAATAGTTTATGTTCCCTGAGGTATGAGATATCTCTGTCCAATATATAATTTATAATGCTAACAATAGTATATCTTTTATTTGTTTGATAAAAACAATTACCTATTTGTTTGTTTTTTAAGGACTCTATTTCTACATTTTTGTTGTTTCGTGGCAATATGATGGAATGGTTTAAGTTACAAGGTGTAGTCATGAATAATATGAATTGTAGTGACTCACCTCAGATGATGCAAAATAGACTTTGCACTCACTGTCCATCCAAGAAGCCAGATGCATCAGTATCTTAATCTGACACATCCAGGTGCAGATCTTTGCCTTCACTAGATGTTAACAGCTGCCCCCGATATGTAAACATATAGTTAAATCATCTGTGCATAAAATATACCAACATGGAACAAACCAGGTGATTGGTAGATATATGACCACCCACCTGGGAGGGAAGAAGAGAGAGTCACCTACATCCTTGAAAGAATGTAGTCTGTATGATGATAACATTACTGAATTGTTATAAAGGAAAGGCCCTTATACGATTTGTCATTCCAATATTTCCCAAGACAAAATTTTCTCTATGAAAGATGAATTTTTGTGATAGTTTAAATCAAGGGAGAGTCAGAATAAGGGAGGTAGTGAGGAAACCTGAGATTACAAAAGGAGGATGTGACCTGGGATTTGAGAGAGCCACCAACATATAAATCACCATTATCATCATCTGTGTACTATGTGATGTTGACAGTTAGGGCTCTCCACTAATTCATGTCCTTTGTAGCTCTATACATTGTTTGGTTCTTCAGCATGCCTCCTTGTTCCTGATCAGCCATCCATTTACACAAACTTGTTAGGCAAGTTTCCCACTACTACTGCTCTCCTCACTATGTCCTGTGAGTATTAAATTTTCCAAGCTGTCCTTCCTCACAGTGTGCCTTTCTTGTTCCCATTGTTTTCATAACTTCTTCATT
>CAHIKZ030001846.1:1530000-1580000 GCA_903632075.3 Acanthosepion pharaonis
AGGCAATGCAACACTTTGTGAATATTTGAATCTGAGATTCATACGTTCATATGTAATTACTTCGCTTGCAGGCACACTTGAAAACCAGTCGACTATGGTAATATTTGTCGATCTGCTGATCTATCCATCTATTTATACATCTGCTTCTCAACTCAGTGCTTCCCAAACAGTTCAGTATGGCAAACTGGTAATTTTGTTTTCCTATGTGGTTGGGGTCTGCTATCTTACTTGTGCAATATTATTATTACATTTGCATCAGCGCGTTGCACAACAGGTCAGTGAAACTTAGCCTCTTTACTGTTCAATATTTTATGAGAAGTTATGCTTGCTTTAAATGATGTCTGGGCAATAATGGTGAATAGGAAACCTGGTTGATTTTATATTCATTCTTTTGTAACCAAAAATTCTGATTACACAATAAAAGTTGGTAGGAATATCTATAACAAACAAAAATAAAAACTTACATAAACATTTATCCACTCCCCCAGTGGTATTTAACAAATTATAGATGTTTTCACAGGTATCTTTACTTGTTAGAGATGAGTGATTAAGATGATTTTGCTTATCTGCTGTTACAGTTAATCAGGGGTCAACAACTTGTTTGCTTCTGCAAGCCAGATAGCATATTAATATGTAAAAAGTAAGTCAGGTAAATACTATGAAATACGGAAATTGTCTCTTTAAATACATGCAGTTTTATTTTGACTCAAATCAAGGAATAATGCATGTAAGAAATTTATCTTTGCTTAATGGAGGAGCTTAATTAGTAATCAAAAATCAATTTGGTTGCAATTGACTCAAGGCATTTTTGAAATTATTAAAAAGACAAAAAGAATTTTTAAAACATAAATGTATAAAATTAATACATTGAACAGTTGTAAATAAAATATAATAAAACCAAATAATGACTTAATTTTAATATAAACAATTAAAGAATCAATTTACATGCCAGCACTTGAAGCCATAACCTGAAGTGAGTATAACAAAGCATCATTTATATTTTCTTTTTATCGTTTCACCCCAAGTAAGGCAATAAAGCTACTAAGCCAGATAAATGCTATGAAGTATCGGAATCTTTAATTACATGTAGTTTTATTTTGACTCAAATCAAAGAATAATGCATGCAAGAAATTTATCTTTGCTCAATGGAGGAACTTAATTAGTAATCAAAAAACCAATTTGGTTACAATTCACTCAAGGTTTTTTTGAAATTATTAAAAAGACAAAAATAATTTTTAAAACATAAACATACTTAATTAGTACATTGTATGGTCATTGTCGTCTTTACTTCATATATAAAAATTTAATTTTTAATCTGTAGCCCTCTTCATCCACTGGTTCAGAGAACTATTGTAATTGTCACCTGCTTGTTCCACCATTGGAGTCTTTGGATTTGGTCATGTTTAGACTGTATCCTCATCTTTGACATTACCAAATGTTTGCTGATCGCTTCCTTTATGATGATGTTGTTGATGACTAAATTTACCACCAACATGCAGGTTCGGGACTAGAAGACTCCAGTTATCCTAAACCTGTTCCTGTCGTCCATTTCTTATCACTGTCTGGCTTTGCAAGAGTTAGTTGGAGGTGAAAGAAAATTAAAGTAGAATAAAGTGCCGATGACCTGAATTCATTTGAGCTGGACCTCAACATGTCAGGAAGTGACCCACACACTTGATTTCATGACCTTCCTCTGCGGTACATATGGAATGAGACATGTAGAATCTAGTTATGGGTTTCTACTGTTATAATTTTGAGTGGCGCCTTCTGTAGAATGCCTGAAATCTGTAGCCATCTTCATCCACTGGTTCAGTTGTTGAGAACTATTGTAATTGTCACCTGCTTGTTCCACCATTGGAGTCTTTGGATTTGGTCATGTTTAGACTGTATCCTCATCTTTGACATTACCAAATGTTTGAAAATGAAATATAATAAAACCAAAAAAAAAATACTTCATTTTAATGCAAACAGTTAAAGAATCAATTTATATACCAGTGTTTGAAGCTAAAATGTGAAGTGAATGTAACAAAGCATCATTTATATTTTTTTAATCATTTCACCCCAAGCAAGGCAGTAAAGCCACTAAGATGCTAGTGTTTATTGAGTCTTGGAGAATATGAGAAAAATCACTATTAAGGAGAGAGGGCAGTAAAAGATAACAGTTGACATTGCATTTAAATTTTCGAAGATGACTGGGATGCAAGAAGCTGGAAGAGAGTTCCACCATTGAGAACAACAACAGAAGAAACTCTCAGCATAGAACTTACGGTTGCATCTAGTCATTTCAACTATAAAATGAGATTGACATTGCATTTAAATTTTTGAAGATCAAAGTTGACTGGAAAACAAGAAGCCGGAAGAGAGTTCCACAAGTGAGAAGAGCAAAAGAAGAAACTCTCAGCATAGAACTTACGGTTACATCTAGTCATTTCAACTATAAAATGAGATTGACATTGCATTTAAATTTTTGAAGATCAAAGTAGACTGGGAAACAAGAAGCCGGAAGAGAGTTCCACAAGTGAGAAGAGCAAAAGAAGAAAGTCTCAGCATAGAACTTATGGTTACATCTAGTCATTTCAACTATAAAATGAGATTGACATTGCATTTAAATTTTTGAAGATCAAAGTAGACTGGGAAACAAGAAGCCGGAAGAGAGTTCCACAAGTGAGAAGAGCAAAAGAAGAAACTCTCAGCATAGAACTTATGGTTGCATCTAGTCATTTCAACTATAAAATGAGATTGACATTGCATTTAAATTTTTGAAGATCAAAGTTGACTGGAAAACAAGAAGCTGGAAGAGAGTTCCACAAGTGAGAAGAGCAATAGAAGAAACTCTCAACATAGAACTTATGGTTACATCTAGTCATTTCAACTATAAAATTAGATTGACATTGCATTTAAATTTTTGAAGATTGAAGTTGGCTGGGAAATGAGAAGTATGATAGCAGAATCTGTTAGCATAGAACTTACAGTTACCTGTATCCATTTCAACTGTAAAATAGTGAGACCTTTACATCAATCTAGTACTGCATTTAAATTCATAAAATCTAGGTATCATAGAGGTAAGTTAACAAAACAATTATTATGAAAGTATTTATAAAAAAAGCACAAGGAAGCTTTGCTACCGTGGGGAGAAAGGGGTTGAAACCAAGATATCAGGGCAGAACGAATAACATTGCAGATTCTTCTTTGGATTTTATCAAGAGTCTCTAAATACATAACAGGAGCAGAGGTTGTAATAATGAATTCTCTTCAGATTGTTTCACTGTAAAGTCTGGTGAGAAGAGACACATTGTTGTTTCAGATTCCTTTACATTTTGTATATTTACTAAATTTGTTTGCTATTCCTATTCATGAATGTTTGTAAATGAAATATAATAAAACCAAAAAAAATAACTTAATTTTAATAGAAACAATTAAAGAATCAATTTATATACCAGTGCTTAATTCCATGACCTGAAGTCAGTATAACAAAGCATCAGTCATATCTTTTTTTTAATCATTTCACCCCAAGCAAGGCAATAAAGCCACTAAGATTCAAGGGGTTACTGAGTGTTGGAGAATATGATTAAAAAACACTTAAGAAAAGAGAACTCTAAAAGAACATGAATTAAGAAATGCAGTCACTCTCTCACAGATGTGTCATTGCCTCCCTCTGTCTTTTTTACAAATACTTTCACGGTAACTGTTCTGATGAGCTGCTTTCGCTGGTTCACAGACTTCATGAATTTAAGCGTTCAACTAGGCTGGCATCTTGCTCTCACTCTTTCAATGTTGAAACTGTTAAATGTAGCCATCTCTTCTACTCCAATAGGTTCATGTCTCGCACTTCTCGCCTGTGGAACAACCTCCCCTTTTCCTTTTTCCTTGGTAGCTATAATCTCCAACTATTCAAATGTAATGTCAATTGATGTCTTCAGATGCCTTCATCTATCCCCTATCCTTCTCTTCATCCTTTCCTCTATCACTCCTTTTTGCTCTTGCTTCAACTCTCTGTAACCCCTTGCGTGCTAATGGCTTCCTGCCTTGCTTTGGGTGAAATACTTAAAAAAAAAAAAGTAAAAAAGAATGATTGACATTTAAATTGTCAAAATATTATGTGAATACTTTCTTACTTAATCTTTTGAGAAAAGCATATCCACCATCTTTTTTTCACTATTGTTCATCCAATACAAGGCATGTGTGCCACTCAATGTACAGGCTTACAAAAGGTGTTTGTTATAAGGATATACAATGAAGTGTATATTATTAGAATATGTAAGATAGATAACAGTCGTCCCTAGATTGAAGAGGTTTATACTGTAATGATGATCTGGGAAGTATCCTCTTGGGAGTTCACTCCAAAGTGCAACATTTCTGGGAAAGAAGCTGTCAGAGTGGAATTTCAACTGCCCCTTTCTCATTAAGTATAAATTTATTAAGTCTCTTTCTGATTAAATATGTTTCCTTTTCACATATTCAGTCCATGGTATTCTCAGCATCCTTCTGTAGAACTATATTTCTGTTGCCTTAAGTTTCTTCATCTGCAAGGAGATTGTCCAGCATTCACTGCCATACAAAAGGATCAATACGACATAACAATCCAGGACTTTTTTCTTTGTTTCTAACTTTTGTGCTGATGAGACAGAAAAGTAATGGAAGAGGAAAAAAGACAAACAGTTATGTCCTGACCCCAAAAAGAAGAGGTACTGAGCAAAATTTCATGGGAAAATTAGCTCAGGAGGAGATGTTGTAATGGAATGTCCCACTCTCCCTATTGTGGACTGACTATATCAGTAGATATATATAGTGAGCACAGAATATACCTGGCAGACTTGCTTTGGGAATTAATAGCCTGCTAACTGATTCTCTGTCTTTCAGTAATGTATTCTCTTTTACAATAAACCTCTGTTTCTTTCATCTACGCCCGTGTTGCTGTTCCTTTCACTCGAATACCACCTTTGTCTATTTAAACCTCTTTAAGGATGCAACGGTAACAAAATTTTGTTTCTTAATACTTTGCTTAGCTTTTGGAAGGCATCTTTTACTATGCTAATGTGCCTTCAGATTTCAATGCTGTATCTTCTATCCTCTGTTAAAACCTTTCCTAGATATTTAAATTTTTTTTTACTTGCTTGATTTTTGCATTTCCAATTTGTAATTCTTTGTTGAGAGCTGCAAGGGATAGAAGGAGGTGGAGAGCCATGATCGCCTACGTCCTGAAAGGACATGGCACATAAAAGAAGAAGAATTTTTAAATCTTTTTGCTGCCAACCACGAACCACCAATTAAGCCACCAAAGTGGAAATGGCAGTACATGAAGTGGTATCCAATTGTGGGGAGGTGAATCTGACTTTGATCAGCCCTTATTGGGCTGAAGGAGGAAAAGTGGTTTGTGACCTGAATCCCTAAACTTCACTGATGACACCACTAGCAGTGTATTTGAAAAGCATATTTTCCAAACTGTAATTGATATAACAACCTGGGCATTACAATGCTTCTAACTTATTATAAACGGAACTAACATCTCTTGAAAGTTTTTGGTTTTCCCAATCTGAGAATAGCTTCACTGATGTTAAAAGAAACTGCTCAGTTGCATCCACTTCTAGTTGTGCCTCAGGTATATGCAATAACTCAGCAATATTTTTGGTTGGTTTTATTAACCAGGAATAACAGGATTACACTTAAGAATTAACTGATAGAATTTACACCTGAGGGAATTCAAGGAATAAAATGCTTAGTCTCCTTTAATTAAACATAGCCAACCACTGACGTAACACCAAACATGCATTCTAGATTCTTCATGTTTTCTTGGGTTTTTTTTACCATTATGGAATTATATCCCAACTGCATAATATTTTATGATATTTTCCTTAGGTCCTAATAAATTCCAAATCTGAGAGGCCTCTTTAAGTGTATATATATATATATATATATATAAACAATGTGATGAGAATGAAAGTAATACATAAATTCCAACATTCACAACATTAATCCAAAAGAAGGCTCAATACTGATAGTAGAGCAATAATTATTTATTTATTATAAAATATCATATAGACAAAACCATTTTACTCACTACAAAGATGCAACTTCGTTTCAGTACATTTCAACTGCACATTGACGGGTGAGAATGGAAAATGGTTATGTCCAAAATTTTGTTTCTTTATTTTGATGTGAGGTAATTTTGACATAGAGTGAATGTAATGGAGTTGAATCCATTACATTCACTTATGTGCTAATACCCTTGGGAAAGGTATGAATCCTCTTCTTTCTCCCTCCCCCCCAGCTATGGGTAAATAGCAGGACAGACCGGGTTCTATAGCCTTAAATGACAACTGGTCTACACAGAAAGAAATGATAACCTATTGCGGAAAAAAATCTGCATCATCCGTCATGTATTGAAAGTTACATGATCGCCTAAGCATGTATCACACATGGCACATAACTGACTGAATTTTGACATAACTTTGAAGAGTGTTTTGTATCATTGCCTTGTGGAAAGGTGAATTTTTTCCACTTATGCATAAAGCAGATGTGATAGCATGTCTGTGCAAAATCAGATGACATTGTTCTTTTTTCACCATTCCTTTGAATGTATTGTGGACAGTAGAATGTTTATCTTCAGCAGCATTTGTCACTTTTGTGCTCCAACTCTTTTTCCGTCAACGTTTGTGTCAGTTTCTGCATACCTTTGTAACAAATATTGCACCCCATGTCAAGAAATCTTCAACTTCTTGGCAATTTGTCTTTGAGAGTAGCCTTCATTGAATAAAATTTCAATTTGTGCCCTTGCCTGCTTTGATTTTGCCATTTTGTGCAAATTACTTTAAAATTAAATGACAAATTAAAAGCAATATGAAAATACTGTCGTAATGGCAGAGTTTTTTTTTTCTTCAAACAGAGACAGTTCCATATGTTTTGTTTACAACATTGATCAATATTAAGTTAACAATTAACTTTAAGTTGAAGATTTTGGTAATCTCAAGAAGTCTCAGGGTTTATGGTGAAAACAAAATTTGTTCTTATACAAAATATTAATCATTTAGCAAAATGTATTGTGGACAGAAAAATCTAAATTTGAAATTTTTGGTAGGAAAAGGAGCCGGGAGAAAAACTGAAAATAAAAGCAAATGCACTCTAATAATCAAAATTTTATCTTTTACTTTAAAATCTACAAAAATGTCTCATTTTAATTTTTTTTTAAGAAATGCAGAATGGCTTATTGACTCTAGTGCATGTATATATATATATATATATATATATATATATATACATACACACACTTTTTGTATGTGATAAAACACTTACTATATATCTACCTATAAAAACAAACATATGTCATCATATTAACTATACACTTACAATCAGTCTCTATGTATCTTTTTATCTCTATCTCTTTCTCTATCTATATTTTCATTTGTCTGTCTATATATATATATATATATATACACACACACTCACTACATGTTGCAAAAATAAGTATGCACATACATTATATATATATATATATATATATATATTTCTATCTATATATATACACAGTGTGACCTTCTAAATTATGAAAAAATTAAAATAAAACTGACATCTTATTTTAACAGATATATTTACCACAATTACACAAAAATGTCTCAAAATACTTAAGAGTTAATTAATTCAATAAAATAATTGCTCCGATGAAATGCTTTCACCGGTTGCCAGACTTGATGAATTCAAGCGCCCTACGAGGCTGGCATCCCACTCTCACCCTTACACTGTAGAAACTTTTAAATGTAGCCGTCTCTTCTACTCCAATAGCTTAATACCTCGCACCTCTCGCCTGTGGAACACCCTTCCCAATTACTGTTTCCCTGAGAGCTATAATCGCCAACTATTCAAATGTAATGTCAATCGACATCTCCAGTTACCTTGATCTATCCACTATCCTTCTCCTCATCCTTTCTCTTATCACTCCTATCTGCTCTCGCTCCAAATCTTCTGCAACCCCCTGTATCCTAGTGGCTTCATGCTTTGCTCGGGGTGTAATGCTTAAAAAAGAATTGCTGGTTAATAGCTTTAACCATGTCCATTGTCTGACAGCCATGACTGGGTTCTCCCAGCAGCCACCCTTCTGACCCAGGACAGCACTACCTACTCAAGGCACTTGATGTAGGCCTCCATGTTGTGTCTGAGGCCCTGTGGGAAGATTAATGGAGGCATAATGTCACAATCACTAGTGATCATCAAAAGTACCTTCATCATCACCATTCGACTCATACATTTTCTAAATCCTATACACTGTCCTCAGATTTACACACAAACACTCTGAAATGTTTGTATTTGAGCTTCTGGTGTGAATGCCAAGCTGTACAGCATGCCATTTCCAAGTTTCTGGCTGAGTGAATTGTGTTATGGTGCTCTTTTTCTCAAACAGGGTCCCCAAACTGACCCTACTATACTGTGCAGTCAGCAAAAACATAAACAAACAACCTGCATGTGCTGCAAAATTTAAAATATAAAATGGCAACAATTTACCCATCGCACCCTGTGAGTATGTGTGTATATGTATCTATATATATATATATAGACACACACACATACATTCTATATGGCTCAAAAATAAGGTATATCTATCTATCTATATATTATTTCTCTCTCTCTCTCCCTCTCTCTCTCTATATATATATATACACACACACACATACATTCTATATGACTCAAAAATAAGGTATATCTATCTATCTATCTATCTATATATTATTTTTCTCTCTCTCTCTCTCTCTATATATATATATAGCACATATATTTTGTTTGGCATAAAAAGAAGTATGCACACATTAACTATATATATATATATATATATATATATATATATATATAAACACTGTCTTTATGTAGTAAAAATAACAAATAACTTGTATTGCTTCCCTTTGAACCTGTCAGGAAAAAGAAAGTACTTTACATTTTTGCTTTATGTGGATATGTTAAAAAATATCTATTGAAATAAATGTTTCATTTTTACAATGTAAATATATTTTTAGAACCGAGGACTGAAGATGAAGCATCTAGCTATGATTGTTCTTAAAGTTGAAATATTTTCTGAAATAAACCTTTGCTTTTCATGTAGGAATTATTCTGTTTATTATCCTTATCTTTTTTGTTTTTATCACAATGTCTTTATCCATGCATAATTCAGTCATCCTGAAACATTATCCAGTATTTATTTTTAATATCTCTTTTCTTTAGAACAATCCACAGATTTCATTAGAAAACACACAAACAACACTTGAGTTAGGATTGTCAGGTGCCGTATAGACATGAGGAAGGTGAAAAAACACAGCGGCTGAAAAGTTCTGATAAAAAACAACAGGAAATTAAGAAACATGAAAACTTTGTTAGAAACAGAACAAGGATTAGGAAAGATAGCAAAAGGACAGACATTGAGCTACAAAGGACAAGAAGTTGTGGAGAACCACATCCTGAAGGAATTCAGTACAAAGAATAAGAATAAGAATCCAAATTTAAAAATATGAAACATTTTATATGCAAATTCACTGATTTGTATCAATATAAAAATATTAACTGCCATTAACGAATGTTTTAGATTGGTTGATTTTGTTTAGCAGCGTATCAACCTCCATAAGTTATTTAATGTCGAAATTTCAGTATACAGTTTTATGGCTTCAACTAAATACATTTTGAATGCAATTGTACACTTTCAATTACAGTTAAAATTTTATTGATGGATAATTTTAGGTCAATAAAGCCCTTTTAGAGGATGAAATGCATTAAAAATATTTTTTCCACTTTGTCATTCAGTCACTTCCCAGTGTTCTGATATATAGAAATTTCTACACTATTTACATTATTCAGACTATTGTCCTCATCTTTGTTGCTATATTTATCACAATGTTTCAGGCGTATAGTGTACATAATACCTCATCTCAGAAATATAGACAGAAATTTCTGTTATCATATTCTCCAATATATGTATGTATAGCTGCCTATTTAATGCTCCAACTGTCTGTAATGTTGTTTTCTGTTTATCTTTAAGGCTTTGTTATTATTGCTTTTCTGTGGAATCAGGTTGAAATCATAGAGGGAAGTGGAAAAATCAGGCATGGCTGACCACATATGGAGAGAAAAGGGAGATCACTGCCCTCTGATGATATCAGTTTGAAATCATAGACAAAGAACATCATTGGAAAATTCATAAACTTTAGGAATCAGCACATATGCTAGGCCATAAAAATCTCCTGAGCTGACCAAGCATAGAAATGAATACAATATGGGAACCAGTAATAAAGAGTGACAGAGAAAAGCAGAATACCACCTGAAGAAGGCCGGAGCATACAACGGCTGAAACGTTGTAATAAATGTGGCAACAAAGATGAGGACAATAGTTCGAATAATGTAAATAGTGTACATAATACCTCATCTCAGAAATATTGACAGATAGAAATTTCTATTATCATATTCTCCAATATATATATATATATATATATATATATAGCTGCCTATCTGATGCTCCAACTCTCTGTAATGTTGTTTTCTGTTTATCTTTAAGGCCTATCTATTTCATTTGGTTCATATCTCTATATCAGTGTACACATATCCATAAAAAAATATTAATCCCCACATATTTATTAATTTCGATTCATGTCAGAGAGTATTAGTCTCGGTAGATATCTATCGATAGAACAATATTTGTTTGTATTTATTCAGTGTCTCTCTGCCTGAAATAATGTCCCATGACGATTACTGTACATTAATAACATAAATATCCCAGCCAACAGAAGCATGGCTAGAGAATATTTATAACTATGTCTTCCAAAATGGTAAAAACTGAATCTTGCCACTTGTGTGTATAGCTTCTCCATCAGTGCAAATAACAATAAAAACCTCCAATTTCATTTGTAATTCATGCCTCCATTTTTATATTATTCTTTTTCTATGAGCCGTGCCCCTTCAGGACATTGAGAAGTCATGGCTCTCCACAATTTCCTGTCCTTTGTAGCTCTTAATATATTTTGTTGTTTTGTTATCTCAAACCTTTCCCACCATCTATTTACTCAAGTATGTTATGCATTGGTTTCCTCTATCTCTCTCATCTTCAATCTGTCCTTGTGAGTCTCAAATTTTCCAAGCCCCCTTTTTTGGTTATGTACCCTAGAAATTTCAACTGCCTCTTCGTGATGTTTCTTTTTGTTTACATTTCCTCTAGAACTTTGTCGTTAATCACATGTTCAGCCATAGTATTATTGTCAGCAACCTTCTATAGAACCACATTGCTGTTGCTACAAGTCTCTTATTCATTAGTGAGGAGATTGTTTAATATTCACTTCGATTTAAGAGGATTGATATTAATAACAGTCCTGTACTCTTTTCTTTGTTTCTAATTAAATTTTTCTACTTCTTGATACTTTGCTTAGCTTTAGGACAGTATCTTTCATGATCCCAATGCACCTTCAGATTTCAGTGTCACACATTGCATTCTCTGTTAAAACACTTCCCAAATATTTAAACTGTTGTCAGTCAGTTATGTACCATGCATGATACTTGCTTAGGCGATCATGTATCTTTCAATACATGACTGATGAGGCAGATTTTTTCCCGCAGCAGGTTGCAATTGAACCCAGTCTGTCCTGCTATTTACCCATAGCTGGTGGGGAGAAAAAAAGGATTAATACTTTTCCCGAGGGTATTAGAATGTAAGTGAATATAATGGATTCAACTGGAATTTGAACTCGGCTCTCTGATTTCTCATTCCAAGCTGTTATCCATTACTCCACTGTGCCTCCTTGTAAATTGTTGTATCTGTTTGATTTTTGGCATATCCAATTTATAATTTGTTGGGCGGCTCTTTTACTAACAGCCATGTATTCTATCTTCTTGCAATTGATATTTAATCCTTTCTACTCACGTTCCTTCACTTTTACTCCTATAGGAGTTCTTATAAATTCCATTCTGTGTCTGCTATCAACACTGTGTCATCTGCATATCATATACTGTTAAAAGGAGATATCTTCTCACCAGACTTATTCAAACTGTCCATTGTCTCCGTCCTCTTCCACCCGTCCTGCTCCAGCATTGTCTCCGATGGTGCGGGCACTCAGCTTGATGCCCAGAGGGAGGGCTCATCCGCGATGTACTTCTCCCACCTTCTCTTCCTGATCAGCGAAAACGTGTCGGTGGGCAGCTGAGGACATGGGTTAGCACAATCAAGGATGACCTAGCAGTACTATCGGGTCCACAAGTAGTTGGTCTTCAACAATAGAATCGCGATTAGCTTGTCATTTTGTGTGACCTGACTCATGAGCAGCAGGCATGGGCAGCAATGGTCCGTGATGCTGTACTTGCTCGGGAGGAAGCCGGTTCAACCCAACCAGGGTGAAAACCGATACAAGTCAAGTCAAGTCAAGTGTACATTGAGTTGATTCTGATGGAATTTGAAGTCCTCCCAGGATTCATTAATAGCAGCCATAATTTTATTGGCTACATTGCTGATCTTAAAACTAAAGTGTAAAATTGCAGTAAGCATTTTTAAAAGATCTTAGTTTTTCATTCAGAAACCACTTTTGTCTAAAACAAATGGTTACTTATTTTTCATGGGAAAATACAGACCTGAAAGCCAATATCAGAGAAGAATGAGAGGGTAAAATAGTTGGCAAGTTTGGACTACGATTCTGAAATGAGCACGGCAAGAGATAGGCCCTGTAGTGCACAACAAATGAGCAAGTAATCACTAACACCTGGTTTCAGGAGCACCCAAGATGACTGTGGACTTAGAGAAGCCTGTGAGGAGCCAGAAAGAAACAGATTGATTATGTAGCTATCAACAAATGTTTCATGCAATTCTATGCCACACAACATATCCAACTGCGGAACAACCATCTTTCAAATATGCGTTGCATCGGAGTAAAACTGGAGAAACTAAAGAAGATTGAAACAACAATTAACCTGCAATATGACAGATTCCTGAAAGACCCAAGTTGCAATGCGACATACAAAAAAAGGGTTATAAACGAATAAAGTGGAACATGCTGAGAGAAACACGAGCAACATCAATAAATGAGATCATCCCAAGGAAAATGAGACAAGAAAGGAATGAATGGATGGCAGAAGAAATTAAGTTGATAAAAAATGTGACAACAAACCATGCCAATGATTGGAAAAGAGTACTGAACACTAAAAATAGAAATTAAAAACAAATGTAAGCAGGCTAAATAGGAATGACTCAATGAAAAATGTGCAGAAATAGAAAGGATGAGCAACACAAATACAGCAAGTTTGCAAAACAGAATAAAAGAATTAAAATGAAAGACCAACAACAGGCTCTATAAAATCAAGGAAGGATCTCTGATAATAGGAAAAAAAATACTCTTAAGGTGGATTGAATACATTCGAGAACTTTTCCACAATGCAAAAGAGAAACTTACAATGGTTGAAAATATGGAAGTGCAAAAAAATATTAAAATCTGAAGTAAGATCAGCACTGAATAAGTAAAAGGGGTCAGATAGGACTGTAACATCAACAAGATCAGAGAAGTCATTTTCCCTTTACACCAACTGCATATCTAAAATTACAGCACCTGGTATTCCCAAGCAGCCACCCATGTAGGTACTGACTAGGCTCGACGTTGCTCAACTTTGGTGATCATATATAAACCAGTATTTCAACATGATATGGCCATAAGCCGAACAAGGAGTTGTATTATTCTTAATATTTGTGTGAATTAATAACATATGACCATAAATCACTGGTCATACAAGAACTGATGTCGTAAGTGACTATATATTATTAGGCATTATATAAAATTGTTGCCATTTATTTTATCGCCTGTTGGGGGAGATCTTTTTAATTTATTTCATTAGCCATGAAGATTTCTGCAGAGATTTACTTCAATCAAAATAGTCGAGAATTATTATTAAAAATATTATTTAAAATTGACCAAACGGTGACATGCTTCAAGTCACATGTTAGTTGGCAATGATAATTCTACACAATCAGCGGACAAATCGTGTCTCTCTCTGTTACAAAATTAAATATTTGGTAAACATAAATTTCATTTTGAAGTGCAGCTTCATTTTTTTTAAATAATAATGTTTTATTAAAAAAGGAAGCATTGTTAAGTGCGATAAATTACTTTTTACTTTTTTTTTTTTTAAATTGAATAGGAAAGGAAAGTAAAGAAAAGATGACCAAGTTATTATGGATGTAAAATAAAACTAATAAGTCACCTAGAAATCGGAAAGCAGAAATGAAAAAATTAACAGGACATGAAAATTAATGAAGTGTCGGTAATAGGAAAATCCATTGAACATTAAAGAATTGATCAGATCTGGAGAACAAACGAGAAAAAAGAATGACATGAAATGTTATCCTGTCATTCCCACAGTGTTAATCATTAAGAATCCTCGTCCTCCATAATCTATCCTGCTGGGAAGCTCACACAAATATGGAAGGTGCTGAAAAGTTCTTGCTAAAACCACTGTTCTGATAATTTGGTTATGGGCTTTGAGAAGTGGGTTAGTCTATGAACTGTTCAGCACCCCATTGTACAGATACTGTAATCTTTCTGTAACGAAATTACAGAAGTCTTTGTCTTCTACGCCTTCTTCTCCGTAGTCTTCTTCTTCTGCTCAGTCTTACACCACAGTCAACACCAAAACGAACAACACGTGTGACTTTTGCACAACTGGACAACCTCCCCTCTTTACCCTTGCAAACTCTCAGCTTTTATGCCGGTGAGGCATACACTTATGCAAATGAATACGGTCCTTGCTCCCAGTCTGGTCACGTACGCGCACTGCCATTTTTGTGTCCGCCGCCATGACGTTTGCCTCGCCAAACGTTCACTCATACATTTGTTACAATACTTATTTAAAGTTCATTAATATACCCATAGATTTCTCTATGCTATAGCTCTTCAGCATGTGGGTGATTATGGCTCTCTACAACTTCCTATCTTATGTATCTCTTATTAACATTTATCTTTTGTCATCACCTATCACTTTTCCACCAACCATTCACACAAATTACTCAGATTGGTGACTCGCTGCTTCCCCTTATCTCTTTTGCCTTTGATATGTTCAGTGAGTGTCAACTTTACCACACCCTCTTTCCTCCCTATGTATTCAAGATATTTATGTAGTCTCTTTCTGATTCTGAGTATGAGTGTCCTTTTTGTTTCTATTTTCTTTAAGACTTCTTCATTGCTTATGCAGTCTGTCCATGGAATTCTCAACATCCTTCTGTAGAGCCACATTTCTGTTACGCCACCCCCCAATATTCTCTTTTAGAGATTGTCCAGCACTGACTGCCATTTTGGATGTGCATTTAGACAAAGATTAAAAAATTTATTTTATGCAGCAAATATGGATTTATCAGTATAATCTCATAGTTTTTCAGTGCACTTATGAAATAGATCAAAAGCAGGAAGTTTTCAGACTATATGTGTAGTGATTGTACCAAATAATGGAAATGTTCACACAACTAAAGCTCTTTGATACCCAGCTTACTAAATCAGTTTACTAATATTTAATTATAATATGATTTTTATAACTTGGACATTTCTACAGAAATGCACCTCTCCAAGAAATTATCATTTTTTTTTTTATTAAAGTTTCTTACAGTGCTGGAACGGCTCTGCAATCTTTACAATGACTAAAAATATTATGACAATATTTCTGCATCAGATTTTTCCATGAATCTCAGCAAATGTGCAACCGATACCCTCAAAAATGCTTTAAAAGACTTCTTTTGGTTGAACACCATTTTTTGAGTTTATGTACATTGCAAGGTCTGCTACATATTGGTTCCAGATGATGATTGTTTTGGAAAATCAGTCACCAGATTCTGGATGTACCAAAGTGATCATAACAGATGTCTCTTTTTGTCCACTGATAATAACTGTAAGCATGTCCTCAGTTAGGCTAATTCATTGTTTACTGATAGAATGATGCAATGTATAACCTCTCATAAATTTGGTTCTCATGATTAATAGCATTTCTGTAAGTGTGTGCAAAATAAGGGTAAATACTCTATTACTCTATTCTTAAATCAGTTTGAAGTTTATCATCTATTGCTGATATAAAGCAGAATGCTTTAGTTATAAATTCTTTTCTGATTGAAATCTCTACTCATCAGGAGTATTTTTGTCTGATTTTCCACCTAGACTCATGTCTCTACTTTGTGATACACATATAACTCCTTCCGTAGTTTCTGCTATCATCACCAAGCTAGATCCTTACAAGCTATTTAGATTTGATGTTATCATTGTAATTATACTAATAAAATGTACTCCTGAATTGGCTCCTGTTCTTTCTCAACTTGACAACAAATGCCTTGTTTCATGCTTTCAAGATTCTTAGAAATCTTTTTCTGCATTTCCTGTTTTTAAGAACTCAGGTAAACCATTTTATCTTTTAAATTATAAACCTATTAGTCTTCTAACCTCTTTTTGTACAAGAAGCTCTGATCAATTCTGAATTAAACATCTCTCTTCAAATTGTCTTCTTTCAGATAAACAGTATGGCTTTTGCTTCTATGGGTTAACTGCCAATGTGTTAATCATTATTACTGAAAGCATTACACTTTAGATAAGAATGGTAAAGTTCAGGTAATGGCTTTAGATATCTTGGAGATGTTTGTGCCATAGTGGAACACACCTATTCTATAGTTAATAGACTCTCCCACCTATAATAAGTAGGAGTAGTAGCAGTCGGCAGTGAGTTGGTCAGTCAGTCGATGTCGAACAACCGTTATTCGGATATTAAAGTATCAGCCACCACAACTAGATTGCTGCGTTATTACCTATTATATCAAGTTCCTAACACTTTGTACGTTGAACCTATTTTAGGACCGACTTAGTACAAATACAAGCCTCCACTGTGAAACCACTACATAACAGTCTGACAGGTTTTGGCATGCTTGGTGTCCCACATTTGTGCCCTTGTATCTAAACTAAGCTTAGTAATTACAATTTAGTAATTTGAAGCTCTCCAAAAGAAAAAAAAAATGCATGCTAAACAACTAATTCATTTGATAAGTAAATGCACACACCCTTTGGCAACTATTGGATTAAAGTGCTTATTTTGTTGTGTATAATTTAAAATATCTTTTCGGCAACATTTGTCAAGTTAGGTTGGTTTTTGTTACATTCTAATGTCATCTCGTAATTAAATTAGATGAAATTAAAAAGATGGTAAAGGAGAAAAGGAGAGAGAGAGGTGATATTGTGAGGTTGTTGGTGAAATGCGGAACGACCCAACAGTCATAGCAGAAGAAAAAATAATCGCAAAAAGGGATGTGCGGAAAATTGTAGGATAAAAATAAAATACAATAAAATGTAGGAAAATTATTTCTTTGTCAGACAAGCAAAGCTCAAGCAGTGGCTTTAGATATCTTGAAGGTGTTTGACAAGTTTTGACATGCTCGTCTTCTGCATAAGCTGAAAGGCTTATGATGTCTCCAGCCAAATTTTTTATTAAGATCTTTCTTAACAAATTGTGTATTTAAAGTCATGTTGAAGAGTAACTCTTCCAGATCCTTTTACATTAATGCACCTGTCCTCCAGATCTCTTTCCATGTACCTATTGTTTATTATCTTCATCAATAACCTTCATAATGTCATCATTTACCAACTCAATATCTATGCTGACACAACTATTTACTCCTGTCTTAAAAGTAAATTCGAAAGGTTCAATAAAATAAAATTGGCAGCTAATTTCAAAAATGATCTTTAGTCTGTTGTTAACTTGTGCAAGAAAAGGCTTGTGAATTTTAAATCCAAAACTCAACTGATATATTCTAATCAACTTAGAGATCCATTTTTGACTTCCATCATCATTGCTGGGCATCTACCCAAACATGTGTATCCACTAATGTTTTGAGTAATATGAAATACTGTCATCTTTATTTTTAATGATGTATCATAATATTAAGTTGTCCAGAGAGTCCTTTGGAAGTGGAAAGAAAACAACAAAATTTTGTGGAGCAACATCAAAATTTATTCTTTAAAGTAAAGTCCATCATTCCCAATGATATTCTGCCAGCGATCAGCCAGCATTCGAATCCATCCCAGATACCAGTCTTCTGGTTTTGAATAAAAAAAAAACAAACTGTAAACAAGCTTCCTTCACTTCATCAAAAGTGTTGAATCTCTGGCCATAGAGGAAGAGTGCCATTGAGTGGAATAGGGTGTTGTCACTCGGAGCAGCATCAGGACTTGAATGGTGAACGTGGAAGAATCTCAACACCGTCCATCTGTTTGAATTTCTCCTTAGTCAACCTGGCAGAGTGTGGCCTCGCATTGTCTTGCTGAAAGAAAGCCTTGATTTACCAAAGCAGGATACTCCTAGCTGCTGGCAATACAGTTTTGCATTGATGGCACAACTCTATGGAACAATCTTGGAATGCAGTACTCTTTGGAAATTCCAACAGACAGATATCAAGATTTGTTGTTTTCTTTCTGCTTCCTAAGTGGGTCAGGAATTTCTGGCTAATGTAATATTTCACTTTGTTGACAAGATTGGAGGCAACTTCAGAATCAAGTATCCAGTCCAAGCTAGGGTCTTGGATCTTGTGACCTCTGAAAGAAAAAATATCCAAAAAATCTACCCATATGTATATGTAACTTCTCTGTGTATGCATATATATATATATATATATATATATATATATATATATATATATATATATTCAGGCCGGTAAATGTTATTTAATACTGTTTATTATAAACAGAGAATTTACTTAAATACTTGTATCTATAAAAAGAATGTTAAACATAAAAATAATTGTCGGACTTTGTCCATTTCATAATGTGTGATGTCATTTGTTTACATTTGATACGCCATGAGCAGTTATGAATGTACGTGAGAGAATCATGGAAGATTGAGGTTTATAAGCAGTAAATTCGACATTGCCAACCGAATGATCCTTTGTGGCTGAGAAGTAAGGCACGTCAGGCTATATGACAGTTCCGTATAGGATACAGGTTTGAATCCTGACGAAGGTCGAATATTTTCTATGAAAATTTCTCAGACATTCAGGCCGGGAAATGTTATTTAATACTGTTTATCATAAACAGAACATTTACTTAAATACTTGTATCTATAAAAAGAATGTTAAACATAAAAATGTCTTTGAATATATATATATATATATATATATATATATATACACACACACACACACAGAGAGGAGGACGTAATCACCCAACCAGAAGGTCCTCTTTCAGGCATCTCTCCCCAACATTGGGGCTATCATCCTTCAGCACTGCCTTCACTGAGAAGGTCATGTGTTCAGAATATATGCCACTCAACTTATATTATCTTATTTGGAGAACTTGCCAGCAGCAAGAGGCTATATGGAGGCCCCAAAATGATGCTTCAAGTATCATTGACCCAAGCCAACATTGGACCTGTTACTGCAAATTAACTTTCTTGGCATAGGACCATTAGACAAGGGACCAAGACTTTTGCGTTCAACCTTCAACATGAAGAAGATCTGTAACATGCTGTCAAGAGGGCCCAATTCATCCAGCCATGTCTCATAAGGGAATATGGATAGAGGATGACTAACCTGATTCTTGCATTGCATCCGAGTATGTTCCAACTCACATATATATATATATATATATATATATATATATATATATATATATATATATAAGAAATAAAGAACTGCAAAAACTAAAAGAAACCACATCATTTGAAGATTTTCAACAATAGTAATAATTAAAACAGATAAAAAATGTCACTTAAGGAAAACATAACAACATCAAATGCTGACGTTCCACACTATTCAAAAGGTTAGGAATAATCCCCCATCAATACCAAAAAAAAGTGATAATAATAGACTTTAGAAACCTATTTTCCTGTTGAATTGTTTTAATAGAAAGATTTTTTGAGTTTCAAACAACAGGAGCACTGGTTGCTTTGGCAGTGAATGTTGACTGTTTTTATATAAGTTGGTTGGTTGATTGATTTTGTTTACCGGCATATCAACCACTATGTATTATTTAATGCCGAAATCTAAATATTTTGATTGGTTTGGTTTGGTTGATTTTGTTTATCAACCTCTTATTTAAGGCTGAAATCTAAATATTTTGAAGACAATCTTATGGTTTCAACTACAGATAAAATTTATTTTTGGTAAATCTACTATAAATATGTATTGTTGGTAATTTTACTATAAAAATATATTTTTATATTTTCATAGTGATTTGTTTTTGTTTAGGAGGTATACTCTGTGCCGATAGGTAAGACCCTAACAGGTGCTATCACCCCGGGTCAGGGTTGACCTGGGAACATTAGGAATTCAGAATTGGTTTTACACTCCTCAAACCTTCCAATCTCTTAATCAGAGACTTTGCTGCCAAATGTAGTTTATAATCATACTCAGGGCTATTCTATATATAATATTCTTCTCTGTGCCATGTTCCATCAGGACATAGGTAGTCATTGCTCTCTATAACTTCCTATCTCGTCTGGCTCTTAAACCTGTTCTACTATCCATTCACACAAATTAGGTAAGTGGCTTGCTGCCTTCCTTGTCTCTCTTGCCCTTAATATGCCTCATGAGGGTTAAGTTTTCCAAGTCTTCCTTCTTCATTATATGCCCAAGGAATTTCATCTTTTCCTGATTCTTCATAGAATGTGTTCTTTCTGTCGTAATTTTTCTTTAGCACTTGTTGCTCACTCAATCTGTCCATAGAATTCTCAGTATCCTTCTGCAGAACTACATTTCTGCTGCTTTTATTTTTTTCCTCATCCATATGGAGATTGTCCAACATTCACTGTGATATGTCCCGGAAAGGGATATATTTGAACAAAGTAGCTTAGTGGTTTTGGCTACTATAACCAAGTAAAATATGGTAGCAGTAATCGACTGGTACATGTTGTAGTCGCAGGTAAGAAGTGTAGATCAATGGCATAGTCTAATGGGCATCATTATAGACTTAGCTCTCAGACTAAAGCTCTTGACTCCTACACGTCCGTTGGTATTTATGACGGACATCAGCCAATCATATTCCAGTGAGGGGGAACACAGGTGTATGCATATTCCATTATATCCCACTGCTATATAGATGATGGATATCATATAGCAGTCCAGCATTCTTTTCTGTGTTTCTAGTGAAATTTTTCCTTGCTTAGCTTTTGGAAGGCATCTTTCACTAATTCAATGCATGTTTGAATCTCGGTGTCAGTTTTTCCATCCTCTGTTAAAAACACTTCCCATCTATATAATCTTCTACACCTGCCTAATGTTCATATCTCCATTTTGTAAATCATGTCTTGGTCTTTTCCTCTTGCTGATGACCATTACCACTGGAAATGAGGAGAATAGATATTACACTTGGCATTTACTCGTTCCCCCATAGTGATGCGATATGGTATAAGGCTAGTTGAAAGTGAGGAGCTCAAGCACACATACATGGGCTAAGGTAAAAAATTGTCCAGTCCTTGAAACCAGTGTCATGCTGGTTTCATTTAATCATCAATCCTCCTTCTTTGCTGCTGTGAGGGAAGTGTTGGCACAGTGTTGGAATTCCCCATGACCAGGCATCCCTCATTTGTTCTGTCCAAGGACAGAAACTGAATTGAGAGATCAAATCTACTTTTTTGACCCTGATGACACTTTGATCCCAGCCCCTATGAATGGGAAATGAAGAAAAACATAACTGGAGTAGCACTGGTTGCTCGATCAATTAATGCCAAATGTTTCCACATAGGGAAACAGCTAGTGTTACTTTTACCATTACCATATATGTGTGTGTGGGTCTTTATATGCAATGTGGAGCTGAAAAGTTCTTGATCAAAGTCAGTTTACAAAATCTGACCAAATAAACATCAGATTTTGAAGGATAATCCATTTTTGCTTTGGCCGAGGTCTTTTTGGACCCCCACCCCAAATTTGATTTTAAACTTTGGTATTTTAAACTTCAGTAGTCATTTTACAGGTTGTTTGGTTCACTCTCATTCTATAGTCAACACATTTGTTTTAAGAGTAGAAAAGAAAATCTGACGTCCATAAGTGTTCTAGCAAGGGAATGACTATAAACGTGTTTCTCCAAGCGGAGAAAAAGAACATTTCAGTAAAGGCCACTGATTGTCTGAGCCAGAGAACGATGTTTGGAAGATTGCATAAAAACTCTGTCACCAGAATATTGGACAGGCATATCATTAGCTAAGAAGGCAAATGTGTAGTACTTTGCAAATATCTGATACCTTGACAGTTGGTAGACAGAAAGTGACTGTCACAGCTGAAAGGATGTGCATCTATCATATTATGCAAAGAAAATCAGAACGATTGGAACCTCTTGTGATATGAAAGATTTTTCCTTTTTGTTTTTAAATGTTGTCTCTCTTTTATCAAGTAGTTGCTTTAGTTTACAGGCCAGTAATCTCAGGGTTTGTCTTCTCATTTATTTTTCCCATCTCTCAATTCCCATGATGCACTACTGTGAAGACAAAGACACTTTGCTTGCTGTTATAACTAGGATTTATGTCATGAATATTCAATGAATATGATTATTTTCCAAAGACTGTATTCTCTTCAGAACTTTCCAGGAACTTGAAATGGTCACTGATTTTACATTTCTTTAATTGGAAAATAAACGATAAATTAAAGAATAATTTAAATAATAAAAAAAATTAATATTATTATTAGGTTATTTGCATTTGTTTATGTGCTTCATTCTTATATTTATTCTTATTAGCACACACACACACACACATATTTATTCTTATTAGCACGCACACACACACACATATTTATTCTTATTAGCACAAACACACACACACACATATTTATTCTTATTAGTACACACACACACACATATTTATTCTTATTAGCACACACACACACATATTTATTCTTATTAGCACACACACACACACACATTTATTCTTATTAGCACACACACACACACACATATTTATTCTTATTAGCACAAACACACACACACACACATATTTATTCTTATTAGTACACACACACACACATATTTATTCTTATTAGCACACACACACACACACATATTTATTCTTATTAGCACACACACACACATATTTATTCTTATTAGCACACACACACACACATTTATTCTTATTAGCACACACACACGCACATATTTATTCTTATTAGCACACACACACACACGCACATATTTATTCTTATTAGCACACACACACACACATATATTTATTCTTATTAGCACACACACACATATTTATTCTCATTAGCACACACACACATATTTATTCTCATTAGCACACACACACACACACATATTTATTCTTATTAGAACACACACACATTTATTCTTATTAGCACACACACACACACACACACACACACACACATATATATATATATATATATATATATATGTGTGTGTGTAAATTTTAAAAATCAGTAGGTCAGTTAAATCCAATACCTTGGTTTCAACCTTATGGCATTCTCAGGCGATTTTTATGAAGTGACCACGTAATGCTTTATATTTTTGAAAAAACTAATGAGCACTTGAGTTGAGCACTTTCTAATATCACTGAGAAAGGTAGTAGATTTAACTGACCTCCTGATTTTTAAAGTTAAATGCTCTACATGTTATTTTTACTTATATTTTATTTTATTTTTTCACACGTGTATTGAGCACTTTTTAATACTACTGTTTCCTGGTCGGATTCAACTCTGACCATTTACATTTTATATTATATATATATATATATATATATATATATATATATATATATATATATATATAGATAGATAGATAGATAGATAGATAGATATAGAGTATTATCAAGTACTTTCTAGTCACATTTTTGAATTTTGTCTGATGATTGTTCAACCCAAAGTGATGGTGATTCTTTAGACCTTCCATCTTGGTCATATGGGCAGTTATTTTTTACTTTTATTTTATTTTTTCACATGTGTATTGAGTACTTTTTAATAGCACTGTTTCCTGTTTGGATTCAACTCTGACCATTTACCTTTTATGTATATATATATATATATATATATATATATATATATATAGAGAGAGAGAGAGAGAGAGAGAGAGAGATAGATAGATAGACAGACAGTTATCAAGTACTATCTAGTCATATTTTTTAATTTTGTCTGATGATTGTTCAACCCAAAGTAATGGTGATTCTTCAGCCCTTCCATCTTGGTTGTATGGGAAGTTCCCCCGCTTTTCCTACCCAATACCATTATGATTATTTTGCCCTTATGCCCTGTCTGATGAGTTTGTTCAAATGCATGCAGCTATTAGTAATGGTCAGTCATTATACACCAGAAAGTTATAAAGAAAATTATATATATATATATATATATATGCACATTTCATTGAATACGACAGACAAGGTGCTTTTATTTAGTTTTTTTATACAATTTCTCATGCTATCTAATAATTTTTTTATCTTTTCGGATGATAAATTATATAAAAACTGTCCAAAATGTTCTTTTTATCCAAGCACTTTCAGCTATACATTTAGCCATTTTCAAGGATTAAATATTTGAACTGTTAAAATAAGGAATAGTTTGTTGTATGTATGTTTTATAAAATGTTTTAATTTTTCAAAACACAGTCATCTGAAAAGAAAAATAATATTAGTGCATGAGAAATTGTATTAAAAACTAAATAAAATCACCTTGTCTGTCTTATTCAATGAAATGTGCATGAAAGAAGGTTTGCTGCCTAAATACACAAAATATATATATATATATATATATATATATATATATATTATGTAGCATTGGAATCATATTTTTAAATAAATAAATATATATATATATCATTAAAAAAGACTAACAATGTACTGCAGTTAAGTATTTTTTCATTTAATTTTTATGTGCTCTTATACTTTTCTTTTCTGGATGAATACCCGTCTACTAAGGTCGCTAACCAATCCCTATTGCAGACGCTTGCTCAGGTGCATTTGTGTTTATTCAACACCCATAGAGCCCAGCTGTAGTTTATACTGCAACTATGCTGAACAGACCTTAGTTATGGTTTCTGGGAAAGAGCATGTTATCTAGCAGGATCAACAATTTGATGCTCAAGCCCTCAGCCATGATGACTTGTGACTTTGTGCTACTACAGCTATCATGGTATGATTTTCAGTCACTTTCCAAAGGTGCCACACACTGGGATCGACCCCTCCAGTCTGATAACTTCAGGAAGTTTCCTTCCTGAAAAATCGACCATAGTGAGATTCAAATCCAGGTCTCATGGTCAGAATGCAAACGTTCTAGCCACTTGGCCACGTGCCCATTTTTCTGGATGTAAATTATGTAGCAATTTTCCAAATTTTTCTTTTCAGCTGTACTTTAACTGTTATCAAGGTTGAATTTTATTTTTACTTTTAACTGAATGTATGCATTGTTTTAAGGTATATGTCTAGAGTTATAGGAATGTTTTATTTTTCAAACATGGTCAGCACATTGTGGCCGTGTTCATAGTTGATATTATTGTGTGTTGGCTTTCTTCTTACTAATGCATCCATTATCATAAAATAAAATTCATCTTTGATAATGACTAAAAGTATAAACAAAAGCACTAGGACATATAAAACATTCATACAATTTCTACATAATTTATGTCCAGAAAAGAAGAAAATTATAAGAACTCATGAAAGATTAAATGAAAAACTTAACTGCAGTACTTTGTCAGTCATTTTAATGAAACTTGTATAAAAGAGCGATTGCTGCCCAAATACACAATTAAATATATATATATATATATATATATATATATATATATATATATATATATATATATATATAAATAGTTAAAGATCAAATGCAGATCAGAATCTTACAGGATGAGGAAATAAAGAACAAACAGAAAATATATATCAGTCTAACATGTTTCAATTTTATTAAAGCTTCATCAGAGATTGAGAGAAGACAGGCGAAAAGACAGAAACACTGGTATTTTCAGTTATGTTTGGGTCAGTTTTTATTGGTCAGTCACGTGTCACATGTATTAAAACTATGGAGTGGATAATTCTGTGTACAAAAAGTAAACATGGGTAGGGCTAACAATCCTGTTTCAAAACCTATTTACTGAACATAAGTTCACAACCTGGGTCATATATATATATATATATATATATATATATATATATATATATATATATATATATATTATTGTGCAAATTATTATTGCTAGAAATACTTGTTTTGAAAGATATTGCCAACATTAGCAAATACTTCATTGCTACCAGACCATTTCTTATCTACTCAACCCAAACCACAGAACTACTTCTGGAAATTAAGCACCCAACACCAGATTTTTTTTTTTTTTTTTTTTTTTTTTTTTCAGTTTAACATAAATATACAAATTACTTATCTTGCTTTAAAGCAATGTATGATGATGACTGCCCTCCCCAACACACATCATCATAGTATTTTTGTATGTACACAGCCTTTTTGCATGTTTTGTAAGCTTTTTCTAAAACCTACAGATTTTTGTCTAATATTGTGGAAGTTACCCTATTATATTTATATATCTTAATAGTTATAATTTAACATATCTAGGAAAACAGATTTTGTCAATAAAGTGCTCAATCTATCTAGAGTAATAATTATTTTATTAAAAATATTAAACATTAATTTTGATATTACACTACAAGAGAAAACAGACAAAAAGACACTGGTATTTTCAATTATGTTTGCATCGCCATCTTTCTTTGAATCCATTCTTAAAGAATCTAACTTATATCTATCTAATACAGAGAATACATGCTTAAAGAGACCAGCCATAAATTAGAATCATGTAACACACTACTGCACTGGCTTGACTGGACAAAGGTGAAGACATCAGGACTCCCACTAGACAGACACACATACACAATTACAAATACACATTACCATTTGATGCCCACTTATATATACAAGAATCTACACAAACTTACATACACAGAATTATCTACAGTTTTAATGCATGTGGCATGTTTCTTATGAATGTTGGAATTGTACTCTTTTTGTTCTCATCTTATCTGGATATATATATATATATATATATATATATATATATATATATATATATATATATTGAGACAAAACTGCAATTGTATACTGATTTGGACATGTTTTCGGTGTAATATCCTAAAATAATATGTGTGTGTGTGCTTGTAATATGATGTTGAATCAGTGTGCGAGATTATAATTCTCATTAAGTATATTTTGATTACTTTACACTTATGACCTCACGGGTTTGGAGAATTTGACACTCACAGGACATATTGAAGGTCAGAGGAACAGGGAATAGCAGTAAGTAACCTTACATATGAGTTAAGTTTCCCTGGAATGTTACTTTTCCACTGAACTAGAGTATATAACATTTTAGCATTACTTGATGCAATGATTGGACCAATAACCACCATGTGACTTCATCTGCTTAACTAGAGCTCCTAACTACTTGGCCATGTGTCCTATAGGTTGTAGAAACTTAGGACCTTGAACCTATATCATCTGTCTACTTTTCACCAGAACAAGAGTATATCACTTTTATAATACCTGTTGCCTAATTAAGGATTGAAATCTTTTAGTTGAATGCTCTTTAAATCTCCAGGACACATAATGAGGAAAGAAGGTTAACAAAATTTGACACTCAAAGGACATACTGAAGGCAATAGAGACAGAGTGAAATAGCAAGTATCCTACTTAATGAGCTTGTGTAAATGCATGGCAGAACAGAGGATAGGAGGAATGGTAAAAAACCTTACTAAGAGCTACAAAATAGGAAGATGTAGAAAGCTATGATCGCCTACATCCTGAAAGATTCTAACTTTAAAAGCTCATGTGTGGCATAAAAGTCAGATTATCAAGAATATAGCTTTATTAAATTTGAATGTCTGCTACTTGGGTTTTGTAGCTTCATGTGTAAGGCACCGTTTGCATTTTGAAGAGGCTCTCAAAGAAAAGGAAAGCAAATTCCAGCCTTTTTGGAAATTTATTTTTCATTTTTATTCCATGTTGCAAAACAAAGAATGCAAAAAGTAAAAATGAAACTGAAAATAAAAACTAGTCAAAAATTAATAATCTCTTAAAAGAGTTTTTTTTTTTTTTTTAATTTTATCAGCAAAAAGAAAAAATTCATTTAATGATAGGGAAAAACAAAACAGTTTTATGGGGAAAAAACCCTAAATAAATTAGAAAATTTTTAGCTGTAGTAACTTGGAGGAAAACATGAATTTAAGAAAAGGATTACGCACATCCTGAAGGGACACAACTCTCACATGAAGAAGATGAATGTTAGTCAGGAAAAAGTTCCAGATACTTTTGGGTTATTTGCAACGAGAGATTAACAAATATTTACTTAGCACCAGCAAAATTATGGTAACATGGAAAGAAATCATCCGACCTGTAAAGATAAAGATTTCTTTCTTTTCTGTGACAGATGTCTAGAAAATGAAGACAGTATGAGGCAACCCTGGCTCAATTGCATATAGGCCAGACATACCTCACCTATTCATACTTGATGAAGAATGAATATCAAACAACATGCACAGCATACCCTCATGGTGAAATACATTTTAACTGAATGTACTCAATTGGCACCTGTAAGACATAAATACTACAAGGAAACCAATACGAGAAAACTATTTGAAAATACTGAAACTATCAAAATAATGTCCTACCTTAAAGAAATAGCTTTATGCCAAAACATATAATACCGACAATAGATCATCTGCAAACTATATCTTAATAAAAGATGCATTTGCCCTGAAATTATAAAATTATGAACAAAATATCTGTAGTTGGAGTCATGCAGCTGCGTTCAAAATATATTATATATTTTGTTGAAGCCATAAAGTTGTGTACAAAATATTTAGATTTCAGCATTAAATAGCCCATTGAGGTTGATGATATGCCTCTAAAGAAAATCAGCCAAAGCATTTACTTTTAACTGAATGTATGGATTGTCTTATGTATGTATCTAGAGTTATAGGAATGTTTTATTTTTACATACATAGTCAGCACATTGTGCCCTTAACATTGTAGGAGTTAAGTAATGGTGGCGGGGCTTGGAAAGAGAGAGGAAATATGATCATCTCCACTCTTCAAGGTCCATTACTGGCATTAGAATATCCCTGGTATGCTAACAGCTTCACATAATAGAATGAAGGCATAGAATAACCCAAACAAATGATTTCCAAAAATGAGTTATGCATGAAAACATTTTATATACAACATTGAATTACACAAATATAAGTCATATTAAGATGCAATATATATATGTACTAGCTTAAAAGATGCCCTATTGGCAGCATTTAAGCTAGCTCCTGTGGAAGGCCCTTGATTGGGCTTTCATTACAAAAGCTATGGAGGAGTAGATGTAATAGGTGACAATAAGCTACGGAACTCAAAATTGATTGCTGCATTTAAGTATTGCATTAATATTTAAGCTTACCTTTTAAAAGTTCAATGATAATTCTAATGCCACCACTCTATTTAAAGGCAGTTTGATGGACGTAGGTCCTTACATTCCATACAAACAATTATTTTTATTTCTTGGGCAACTTTTGATGGATTTTGAAAATTAATTTAAATTATTCCCAAATTTATTTCCAAGTTATAAAAATTATTATCGTACAAAAAAATTAATGACAAAAAAACTCACATAAAGCACCCAAAAGATTCACAGTAATGTAAATATGGGAATCCAGAATTTCAGGATTGTAGGTCTGGATCCGTCTTGGCATGTTTTAATTTACTCATGAAGTCTGCCTGATTCCAGAATGGTATATGTTGGACTATGGCCTCTAAGAGTAAAATTGAAAAAATGTGACACAGTGACACACTAACATTTGCATTTATTATGTGTGTGTGTGTGTGTGTGTGTGTATATATATATATATATATATATATATATATATACACACATAGAAACCAAAGTATTGGTAAACCAATGCAAAGAAAAAACTAATAAAAAGAATCAATGAAACAAAAACCAAGAGAAAAACTAATAGATCCAAAAGGAATCCAAGACAGACATTGACGTAAACAGTAATATACAGTGGTCTATATCTAAATTACAGAGATAGAACAAATATACTTCCCAGTTTCACATCTCAGTAAGTGATAAAGTTCTGATTGCTACTCGAGTTTCATGCTACTATGATCATCAAGTGATCAGAAACTTCTATATATAAAGTGTATCTGTAAAGGAACTAATTGAATGAAAAACAAAAGGGAAAATTATTCTTATATTTTGTTCTCTGGGAGACTTTATCAAGCAAGTAATATAAAGAAAAAAAATTCTTGATTATTACCCCAAGCAAAGCAATAAAGCCACTAAGATGGAAGAGTTTAGTGAGTGTAAAAGAATAGAAGAAAACAAAAAACATTAAGGCGAGTGAACAATAAAAACAGGAATTAAAAGATGACGATTGACATTGCATTTAAATTTTTGGAGGACACAAAGTGACATAATTCAAAGTCTGATAAAACAAAAGCAAGAAAGTAATATTTAAAAAAATATTTCTTGAATATTACATGCTTATTTTTGTCTTGTCAGACTTTGAACTATGACACTATGTGTTCTCCACATGCTTTGATTGACCTTTCCACCACTTGATGAATATTCTTGAACATTCTCAAATTTAAAAGCCTTGAGAATGCAATGACATCCTTGTACTTGTATATAAACTCAGGCAACAAAATAAATCCTACACTTGTCTTGATAAAGTCCCTCATCAGATGAAACCCATCAACATCAGCTAAGAATAGTTTTTCTTCTTTTATTTTCATTCATATATATATATATATATATATATAAAAAGTGAAACATGTTAGATTGATATAATTTTCCTGATTGTTCTTTTATGTTATATATATATATATATATATAATATAAAATATCTTCTTTCATATACAAACATATATATATATACATGTGTATTTTTTTTTTTTTTCCACCTATTCACATTGTACATTTCTCTGTTTTAATATTGAATCTCCCGTGGAAGCCTGACGAGCGGGAGCGAAACCGGTTGCTTACCCCCCCGTTGTTTTTTTTTTTTTATTATTTAATATTGTTTTAATATGTCTTGTAATATTAAATTTTATACTTTTATTTCGATCATATATATATATATATATATATATATATATATATATATATACAGATGAGAACAAAAAGAGTACAATTCCAACATTCATAACATTTAATTTAAAAGAGGGCTCAATGCAAAGTAGAGCAATATTATTTAATTTAGGATAATACATCAAAAACATGTCAAAATCACTACACAATTGCAGTCATGTTTTGATGCATATCAATACATCTCATCAGGCAATTGTAAATTACTGGTGAGTGAGTGATTTATTTAGATTTAAAAGCAAAATATAACTGCTTTTTACAAAAAAAAAAAAAAAAATTGTGGGGGTTATAAGGTTTGTGGGTTTTACTCTGATTGACCAAGCAAATATATATATATTTAAAATTGTCTCACATGGAGAACTTAAAATATATATGCAAAATCAAGCAGTGTATGAAGGGACCAAATAAAAAGAATCTTATACTTGTAACATTTCTCCCCATTCTATATCTTAAGTTCCTTTTTAGGATTCATAAAAATTACTATCATCATCCATGGTCAGCTAAACCATCACTGAATCTCCCATCTCTGTCTATCGTGAGCTCAGACAAAACTGACTATTTTCACCAATTGGCTGTCATATGACTCTCAAGGGGCCCATAAGCCATCAGTCAATTCTTCTTATCAAAAGGGAGATAATTACCTACAGCATCTCTACACAAGTAACAAAAAAAGAGAAATGTTAGTTATCAGTTGTCACCAATTATTAACCTTTGTCCTGAGAACAAATTTTCTATTATCATCAAAAGAAGATGAAATAAAAGTCATATTACATTCATTTGTTACTGATCTTGTGAAATGAAAAAGATGAAGAATCTGTGGCAATTTCTAATGATGCAGTATCAAGGCATATTAACAATACTGCCAATAGCATGGAAGCAGAATTCTTTCACAATGAGATGTATGTGGTACTTACATATTACAAATAGACGAGTCCGCAGATGCTACCGAAATGGCTCCCTCATAGGAGTTCAAGAAAAAAGAAGATTTACTTATAGCCACTAGAATAAACATATTTAGTTGCATTGATAATGTCATAAGAATGCATATTATGAGCTCGGATAAATGCATTGCCGAATGCAGCAAAGGAACAAAGGCAATGGCAAGAAAAGTGGCTGGTGGTGTAACACAAATTAACAAAAACTGTAAAAAAAAACCCCAAAAATCCATATTCTTCATCAACATGCATCAGTTACAAAAATGCCTTATGTGAAGACCTAGGTTGTCTTCACAACAATTTACTTCTACATACATAAGATAAAATGGTTATCACAAGATAATATTCTTGTTAGAAATTCTGAATTATAGAAAGAACTATCAGCTTATTTTATTGATCATAAATTTCGATTATCTGACAGATTAACAAATATGGTATCATTTGCAAGAATTGCATACTTAACTGACACATTTTTTTCTTCCAAATTGAATAACTCATATTTAGCTCTGCAAGTGAAAGAAAGGAATATATTTTAATGCAAATATTCAGCATTCATCAAACAAGTAGTTAGCGCTACTTTTGATTGAAATTTATTAAACATTTTGATTAAAACAATTTCTTTTTACAGGACAATATGTTTCCCAAGTTCAGTGTTGTCAAGTTTTTCAGTATTGATGGGATTTCCCTCTTAACCTTTTCTTTGATGTAGTGTGGAATGTCAGCATCTTCATTATTTTCTCTTTGAGTTTGGTTTGGTTTGTTTTGTTTTACGGCACATCAACCTTGATGGGTTATTTAATGCTGACAAAATTTTCATTGTTGGTAATATTTTTTCCTTCAAAAATATATTTCTGGTAATAATTTTTCTTCGCTGGTAATATTTTTTCAAAAAATGTATAGCTGGTAATGTTTTTTTTTTTCAAAAATGTATTGCTGGTAATAATTCCTTTACAAAGTATTTCTGGTATTAAAACCTATTTTTACATTTTCATTGTGTTTTGATTCCAGTTTGGGGGTTAACTATTTGCCCACAGTTGGGTCCCTAACAGGTGCTACCACCCCAAGTCAGAGTGGACCAGGAAACACCAGTAATTAAGAGGTGGCTCCACGCTCCTCAAAACCCCCTGATTAGAGGCCCTGCTATTGGATGTAGTTATCGTCTTACCCAGGATGTGAATGTAGTTTATCGTCATACCTAGGACGGTCTCTTTGAGTTATACGTGATATTCATTTGAGGTGCTGTTGAAAGTCCTCAAGTGACATGGTTTTTTTTATATGGTACAGTTCTTTGTTTGTGATTCTGTACTGCCAGTCCACAAGATTCAAAAAAGGATGGTCCTCACTAAAATCTACAGCATTCATTTGCTTGAAACCAATTTTAACCATTGATCTGACTAAGGGTTGTATATAGCTGGCAATTCAGTATTTCTGAACGAGTTTGGCATCCTGAAAATTTTCAAAATTTTAAGAACAAAAATATTCCATTCAAAGTTAAAGAAAATCCAACTGGATTTCTAGCAATGAATTATGAAAATTCAAAAGAAATCAGTTCAGAGACTCAGTTAAAGGCTCAGATTGACAGAGTACTGCTAGCAATTTTTTCTTGCAATACATGTGATAAATATTTGGATTTTATCAAAACATGCTATTCAAATTCTGTTATCATTTGTAACAACATTTTTGTGAACCTGGCTTTTCTAAATAGATTAACACTGAATATGATATAAGATATGAAAATTCAATTGTCAAATATCAAACCAAATTTGCAGACAATACTGGAATCCAAGAAGCGGACACATTCTTTGCATTAATTTGCATATAATAATTTTTCCAAACAAGTTACGGATTTATAACAATTATGATGATTTGCTTTTATGTAAAAGTTTGCAACCACAAACTACTACAATTAAGTATTCAGTTGCAATGATAATTTTATGAAAAAAAATGCTAACTTGGATAAATTTATTGCAGTATGCAGCAATCGAACAAAGGCAATGATAGGAAAAGTGGCTGGTGATGTAACACAAATCAAGAATGTAAAAAAAAAGACTGCATTCTTTGGTGATATGGGTTAGTTAAAATTGAGTGAGTCATATTTTTATCTCTAAAAAGAAGTGAATATTTTTCAAAACCAGCATAAAAATTAACTGCATTCTCACTGACAAGGGTAAATTAAAACTGAGTGAGTCACATTTATATCTGCAAGTAACACTCTATCTCGAGTGGCTCTTGGGCTTTGTACAGTACAAAAATCATTGTAAAAAAAAGGGAAAGAAGTGAATATTTTTCAAAGCAAGTATAAAATGGCATCATTATAATCTAAATTACAAAAGTGGTTCTCATCTGTAGAACAAAATACTTTTGACTGTCCTCTGATTCTTAAGGACTTTCTTCAAGAATCTTAACTGAATTTACAGGTTAAATTAAGAAATATTAAAAATCATAATTTGCAGTTCATTAGAATCCCAGGATTTCCAAGTTTGGAGAACATTTATTTATTTAGTAAAAAAATCCATTCAAAGTTAAAGAAAATCCAACCGGAATTCTCGCAACGAATTATGAAAATTTAAATGAAATCAGTTCTAAGACTCAGTTAAAGGCTCAGTTTGAAGGAGTACTGCTAGCAATTTTCTTTTGGAATATGTTATATTCCATGCTAATAGAAATATAAACTTGAAAAACAAGGTGGATAAAATAAGTAGAGGTTTATTGTACAAAACCAGCACAATAAGAATTAAGGTAACAGTTATACACAAGGTTGTCACAAGTCAATCCAGTAGTGAATGCTATTGTTAGAAGGTTGGTAGTTCTCACTTAAGTCTGAGTCATACTCAATAGATCCCAGCTAGACTCTGTAATCCGTTGACTTACAGATACTTATAGGTAGTTACTACCTATAGTATAGTCACTCATCGGTTGACAGGTTATTCCATTACATCACAATATATGTGACAATTATCTGGATGTATCAAAACAAATTATTCAAGTTCTTTCATCACTTGCAATAACATTTTTGTGAACCTGACTTTTCTAAACATGTTCACCCAAAAAGTAAATGTTACAATATATGAAAATGAAAATCCTATTGTCAAATATGGAACCAATTTTTGCAATTAAAGAATGTCAAAAGATATAGCTGGACTGTCAATTTGAACTTATATCAAACAAAAGCAAGTCAAGAAAAACTTGAAGATGATTTGCTTTTATGTAAAAGTTTGCAACCACCACCATTAAAGTATTCAATTGCCTATCTGCCTCTTTTTTGCAAAGTACTAAAGGCTCTAATCAACATCCATATTAGTTGAACATCTCACAGGGTCTTTCAGACAAGCAATCTGGTTTTCACTTCTCTAGGCTAACTATTGATGTATTAATGGTTATTGTTGTCTATCAAGCTTTAGATATCAGATTGTTGCTTTTTATTTCTTGAAGATGTTTGTCAGGGTTTGGCATGCTGGTCTTCTTTACTAGTTGAAATGTTATGGTATTTCTGGATGAATTTGATACTCAATCTTTCTTATCAAATCACAAAATGAAAGTCATCTTGAATGGCCACTCTTCTAGATCCTTTTGCAAAAACATGGGTGTCTCCCAGGACACTATTCTTGAACCTACACTGTTCTTAATTTTCATCAATGCCCTTTCTGATATCATCAGTTCTCAACAACATAATATGCTAATGACACATCTATTTATTCATGTCTTAGTTATACCTGATCAATTTGATAAGATCAAATTTTATGCTGATCTCAAAAGTGACCTACAATCTTTTGTTAATTGGAGCAAGTAATGGTTTGCAAATTTTGAAGTCTCCAAAACAAAACAGCTCTCTTTTAATCATCCAAGATGACCTTTCTTGCCTTCTGACAGCAGGGCTGATGCTAACCTCCAGTAAAGTGACATTGTATATGGAATCAGTTGCTATGTGTGCTGAAAGGAAAGTTGGTTCCCTGTGTCATTCAACACCTTCTTTCTCACCAGAATCTGTTTTGTGCCTTTACAAGTGAATATTTTGCAAAGCAAGCAATACTGGTTCTCATCTGTGGAACAAAATACTTTTGACTGTCCTCTGATTCTTAAAGACCTCCTTCAAGAATTTTAACTGGAATTACAGCTTAAAATCAGAAATGATATTAAAAATCATAATCTGCAGCTTATTAGAATCTCTATTTCCAGATATGAAGAACAGTGTGTGAAAAAGAGTGGCCATGGTTAAATGTAAAATAAACGACAGTTCTGTCCAACAAACAGAATTGACAAAGTTTGCAATAAGCAATAACAAGAAAAAGAAAAGAACAGCAAAAAATAATATAAAGCAAGTAAACAGTATATAGAAGGCAAATTTTACAGTAATATGGCAAAGCAACAGTAATATGACAAAAAGTTAACAAACCAAGAAAATTGGAGTTTACGCACAAGATCAAGTTTAGACAAGCAAACATAGTATTCTAACTTCACAAGACAGACTGGGACTGAATCAGATAAAACTGAGAACCAGTCTATTTTATTGGCTAGGATAAAAAATCCCAGCATACATTTGTGTGCTTTTTACCTATAAAATGGGGAGGGGAAAGTGTTTTTCAGTCATTTGTACTATGTACAATATCACCATCAAGAAGAGAAAGAAAAGGCATCATAACCACCAATTTTTATGCTACCAACCTACAAGGTACAACTCTAGGGATATGAAGAAAAGGCACACACAGAAAAAAAAGTGAGATAGACATTAGCCTAAAAACTGGAGTTATGTTCTTAAATGGCTTTGTTAGATTAAGACTGTCATATAGATATCATGCATGGGACAAAGGTTGTGGAGTGAGAAACCATGGTCAAATGCAAAAATAAGTGACACAACTGTCCAACAAACAGAATTGACAAAGTTTACAATAACAAGAAAAAGAACAGAACAGGGCAAAAAAAATAATATAAAGCAAGCAAACAATATATTCAAGGCAAATTAACAGTAATATGTTCACAACTATGAATTAGGGTTGACACACAAGAGCAAGTTTCGATAAGCGAACAAAGAATTGGCCTATCTTATTGGCTAGAAAAGAAAACCAGCATGAATTTGCATGCTTCTACCTATAAACTGGGAAGAGGAAAGTATTTTGTAATCATTTCCAGTGATGGGAACCAATATAAATATTGGAATTAAAATAGTGTTAAAGGGAAGCAACTGTAGATGGAACAAGAGTTGTGCCCAGCCTATTTTATTGGTTAGGAAGAAATCTCAGCATGCATGCATTTGTGTGCTTCTGCCTATAATTTGGGGACAGGAAATTATTTTGCAATCATTCCCACTTGAATTGGAACCAACAAACAAAAAACGGCTATTTAGGTTATATAAGCATTTGTAAAAGCACTTATATGAATTTGACTTTTCTAAAGTGGTAATGGTATTACCCCACCTATCTGCCAAAGAACTTCTGCTAATGACTACTAGATGGCTTTACCAAAAGCTGTAAATAAAAAAAAATAGCACACAGTCTCTCTCCTTTTTCTCATTTAGCTACCAGATACTTTAGTGATAAAACATATCTTGTTCACTTTTTGGGAGACTTTCGAGTCCCCAGCAAATCTAATATTATATTGATTGATGGGAAGTGAAGGGAGTTGAAATAATAGAAAAAAAAAAAATATCCTTTTGACAGACTGTTTTTTTTTTGCAGGCATGATTGTCCAAGTTTGGCGATGTTTTTAAATGACTAAATTCTCTAAGTAAAAGAATTTTTGTTTTGTCTTATCAAAGTGGTGATGATCTTCTTTTGCAAAATCATATAAGGGTTGCATAACCAAAGTTTGGGGACCACTGACTTAGCCAAAATGTGTTAGCTTCCAACAATGTTCAGAAAAAGAAATCGCCCTTGCCAGCTATTTTTATTCTTTAACTATGATCCAGAAATGGTATCAGCTCTTTTTTTTTTTAGAATTTCTTTGTCAGAATATAAATGTTGTATGCTTGTGTTGATAATATATATATATATTGAGGAGGCACAGTGGAGTAATGGATAGCGGCTTGGATTGAGGAATCGGAGAGCCAAGTTCAAATTCCAGTCGAATCCATTACATTCACTTACATGCTAATTCCCTTAGGAAAGGTGTGAATCTTCTTCTCCTCCCTCCAGCTATGGGTAAATAGCAGAACAGACTGGGTTCTATAGCTTTGGATGGCAACTGGTCTAGGAGAAGGACAACTCTGAATTCAAAATCTGCGGAGAGTTGTTTGGGGGACCTCGTGGCACGTAGTGCACCAGGTCTCTTTATTCGGCCTTTCAAAAAGTGTGGATGGTCCTGCACAAAACCTTTGCCACTATAATAAAATCTCATCTAATGTTGTCAGGCTGTCATTTTCCTAGGAACTGATCTGCTTGACCCTGAGAGTGTGTGTATATATATATATATATATATATATATATATATATATATATATATATATATATTAAGGAAAAAACTATAAAAATGGAGGAAAAGGTTTTGTGTGAAGCATTTTGTCCTTTAACATTAGACAAAAGTGATGTGACTACACATGTGCACAAAGGAAATGGGATGCTGAGAATTTTAAATTGAAATTTTAGTTCATGTTTCCATCACCCACACACACACACACACACACACACACACACACACACATATATATATATATATTGTCATATGCCTCAGTCGACGAATGGGTTTATAGGGCGATCATACACCGACTAGGAGATATATACATTTTCTCACGCCTGTGGAGAGATGCAAGCTATCTCTCTCAGATCATGAGAATGGACAATTGGTAAACAAAAATATTTTTAAGACCACTGTTCGATTGGGATAATTGAACAGTAATCTTTCCCAGGTCTGCTTCCTTTTCAACACGAATACTGATCCACAATACAAGGATGAACTATAAGGCTTAGCAATTTTTGATACAAGAATTTTAATATGTACAAATATACAAATATCAAAATAAAAGAACATATAAGTATGGGTTAAAACATCCAACAACCAGACCTCAAACTTACGTTGGGATATCAAAATTCGCCCAACACCAAATGGATTCAACTGAACCCGAACATACAAAAATATAAGTATGAATTACTATGAATTGAATGCAGAAGCCAACGCATACACAAAAGAGATGGGATAGGAGTTACAATTATTGTTTTACATGTGGAAAGGTGTTTGCAAGAACATAATATTCATGGATGTATGTATATCTTTCTACTACGGGTCCAAAATATGATTACGTATCTTTTATATTCAGTTCTCTTTTTTTATATCAATGTCCTTTCTTTTTTTTTCTCAACACAAACACAATTTCACACACTGTCTGGCTGTAACAGAGGTATACACTTTCTTTCTCTCTTTGTTTCGCCTTTTTCTTTCCTTCCTTTTCTTCTGTAGACAGCTCGGTTTCCAAATCCGGCTCACTGCAACAGGGATGTACACTTTCTTCCTCTCTTTGGTTTTCTTCTTTCTTTCCTTTTTCTTCTTTACACAATTCAGCTTATAACAGAGGTATACACTTTCTTCTCTGGTTTTCCTTTTTCTTTCTTTACACAATTCAGCTTGTAACAGATGTATATACTTTCTTCCTCTCTGGATATCCGTTTTCTTTTCTTTACACAATTCAACTTGTAACAGAGATATATGCTTTCTTCTCTGGTTTCCTTTTTTCTTTAAGCACAGGCTGAATCCTCAGCATATAACTTTGTCTGCGTCTTCAATTTGGGATTCTCGAACAGGAATATTTCTTATATTTCTTGTCCGGAGTTGCCTGGGTTGAACTGGATAAGTTCCATCACTATCAAAAGCGTCTTATCTTTCCTTTCATAAACTATCAGCACTTCGGCTTCAGGTCTTGTCTCTTCCAAGTCCAGATAGCAACTGATTCTTGAGTGAATCTCTGTCACGTGTCTTAAGTTTTGGCGCGAATTCTAGCTTACATCTGTCCCCTGTCTAGCTTCTGTCTAGACATTCATCGCTACGGGTAATTGGGTCAGTCAACCTTTTGACCTGCCTTCCCAAAATGTCATAAGACTCCCACGTGACCTTTATTCTGTTGCTAGGCATAAATTAACCCTAATATATACGTATATGTGTGTTTAGGCTATCTACTTTCATCACACGTCACAATATATATATATATATATATGTCAGTATAGGTCACCATGATTGTTGGGCTCATTACAATCTTTGACAAAATATACTCTTGGTATAACTTAGATGCTAAAATGATACTTTTACTCTAACTAAAATATATCATTTTTAAAAATCTCTGTGCATGAAATTAAAAAAAATGCATTTTGGTATTTTAATATGAATTGCAATAATTCTATCAAAATAAACATTTCTTTCAAAAATTATTTCCAGACATATAAGAAAAAAGAGTGAGGACAAAGTTTTTGATATGTTTGTTTATTTCTCTATTTCCTTAGTCACTTCATGGTAGAGTGTGTGTTTGTATATATGCCTATGTGTTAGTCTGTTTATGTATCTCTGTCTGGGAATTTTTAGTTCATTTTATTGTACGTTTGTAATCAGTACTGCTGCCATATCATATTTTGTCAACACTACCCCCATCACACTCCTCATCCCAAACCTCCAATTAACAAATTAAAACTGCCACTTTCTTTGATTTTTGCCAAATGTAAGTTGGACTAAATTTAATTTGCCTTTTCTCAAAAGATACATTCCACTTAAAAACCTTATACTGTACAGAATAAATTATTTAAAATGGACATTTGAAATAAAAATGTGTTCGTTGAAAAACAGGACATACAAGTCATTAGAGATTTTTAAAAAGATTATTTATAAAATTAAAGCAAGAAATACATTGCTTATTAAGTATGCCTCCAGCTTTGATTGGGCTCAGATCTACACAGCCTGACAAGCCATATTAATTCATTTTTTACTTAAATTCAAACCTTTGTTTTCTTTTTTTCTTTCTTTCTTCTTTATTATGAACACTATCAATGAAATGTATTTTGGTCAATATTTTGAGGCATGGAGTTAATTTGGCATCCAGCTGAAGCCAACAATGAAAATGACTCACAATGAAAGATTTTTGTTGCATTGAAATACATATACTTGAATGTTAACTCACTTGAGTTAGCCTGACAAGCCCAACAAGTATATATATATATATATATATATATATATATATATATATATATATATTTATACACTTGTTGGGCCACACATAAATGGACAAAAAAATATTTTAACAGATAGAGCTCTGATATTTAATTTTTATAAATGCACAAAAAAAAATATTTTAAAAGATAGAGCTCTGATATGCCTCAGTTAGAAAATGACACACAACTATTTATCCTGTATAAAAAATATATTTCTCACATAGACTTGAAAATTATATATATATACATGTATATATATATATATATATATAACCAAGTATATAATTGGTATATACGGAATGAATTCTAATAACCAACAATTACTATTCTTAAAAGAGTGCTCAATACAAAGTAGAGCAGATATAATTATTATTTATAAAAAAATTATAACATAAGTATGTTATAAAATCACTACATAAATAGCCATTTTGTTTCAACACCCTCAGTGTCTTATCAAGTGATGATGTTGAAGATAAAATAAATGGTTTTAAAAGTTTCAAATTAATTAACGATCCTACACTAGGGGCAAACATTGTTACAAAAGCAAGAATAACCAATCAAAAACCAAGTATAGAAAGATTCAAAAGCTTGACAATGAAAATAGCTATTCAGATCTTTAAAATACGGGTAATATTAAAAATAATTTATACTAACCAATAATTATAAAATTATATGATAAAATTTAATATTAAAATTAAAAACTGGCAATTTTAAAAACCAAATTTAATCACTATTAAGTTTAAAAACTACAAAATTATTGAGAAAGGAAAAAATACATATGTTATTCAATTTATTTCTTCGTTGAAATTATGTTCGACAAGATGCTACAATATATCCGGTCATTTGACAATACATGTATATATATTTTTTATTGTAAAGTGTGTGAATGTGGTATTAAACTCATGCACAAAACAACAAAAACACAATCAGATTATAATACATAAGCACCCAGACATATTTAGATATATATATACACACAAAAAAAAGTGACAAGACGGGAACATCTCTACAGCCCTTTATGAAAAAAGGAAACGGGGAAACCAACACCTATACACACACACAATTAAATGTGAATGCTCTCTACATACACATAGACACCGATAAATACACATCCACACATCCACAGACAATGACCCAGACAATCAGATACCACAACCAATAAATATTTCAGACTTAAAGTATCATTAAATAAATGCTAACCACTTATTAAATTATAACTTAAGGGAGCAAATATACAAAGATAAAAATGGTTAAAAATAATATTATTTAATATATTAAAACGAAAATTACAAAACCACAAATATCAGTAAAAATATATTTTAATCATATAAGTTGATAATAGTTTCATTATATATTAGGCAAAGAAAATCAGGATAAATAAACCCACAGAAATAAGTGTACAGTCATACGCATATACATATATACACACGCGGCAGCAAACATAAATTAACACACATATACATGCATATACATACAGAAAAACATATACACACATATACATATCTATGATAACAAGTACACATACACACACATATACATATAAACATAAATACACACATATATACACACATTTTTATGCACACATACTCACATATATAAATATATGCCCCAATACATATATGAACATATATACACACATAGACTAACCACTGTGGCAGTAATGACATACCAAAGTTTCCATACACATACACACAAACAAACTCATACATAATAGGTATCAACACACACATATACATCCACAAACATACATAAATATACATACACATACATACATATCTACATATAAAGATATATATAAATATATCTATCTATAATAACAAGTACCAATATATACATGCATACATATAAATACAACAACACACAACCAAATACACATATAAACGTACTTACATATACGTACATAAATATACATTCAAATACCAGCACACACCAATATACATATACCCTAACATACAAATATATAAACACACTTATACAAACAGAAATATACTTAAATATAAATATACATACACAATAAAATAGGACACATACAGATATATACATATATACACACGCATGTACACACACATAATGGTTGACTAGCTTGGTTCGCTAGATCAATTGCGACTGAGTAGTGAGTTCGTTCCTCACTGGGCGCCCCCTAATTTCGGCTTTGTGCCACGGTATATTTGTGTATATATATGTATGTGTGTGTATGTGTGTATGTGTGTATGTATGTGTATATATATATATGTGTGACATGATGTCACCTCCCTCTATCTTTTTTACAAATACTTTCATGGTAACTGCTCTGATGAGCTGCTTTCGCTGGTTCCCAGACTTCATGAATTTAATCGCTCTCACCCCTTCACTGTCAAAACTGTTAAATGTAGCCATCTTTTCTACTCCAATAGCTTCATGTCTCACACTTCTCGCCTGTGGAACTCACTCCCCTTTTCCTGTTTCCTTGATAGCTATAATCTCCAACTATTCGAATGTAATGTCAATCGACATCTCCAGATGCCTTCATCTATCCCCTATCCTTCTCTTCATCCTTTCCTCTATCACTCCTATTTGTTGGTCTCATTCCAGTTCTCTGTGACCCCTTGCGTGCTAGTAGCTTCCCGCCTTGCTTGGGGTGAAACACTAAAAAAAAAAACAAAAAAAACAGTTAGATTATATAGTATAAATAGACGGAAAAAGTGCATCATGCAAAATTGTTTACACTTTTTCATCGATTTTTTTTTCCATAAAATATATATATATATATATATATATATATATATATATATATATATATATATCCCAACATATATTGTTAAATATAACAGACTGCGAATGTCTATTATGTTTGATCATGAGCCGTTCTAAGCTTGATATAGTGGCTTTAGTTTCAGGAGAAAATAAGGATAAAAACTGTCCAACATTTGGATATTTTTGTTATGTTTGTCCTTATTTATGTTTGTGTTTCTCACATGAGCATCAAACATAATAGACATTCACTGTCTGTTATATTTAACAATATAAGTTTGTTTAATGATCAGCTGCCCCAATACACGATATACACATACATATATATATATATATATATATATGGGAAAACAATACATATTTTTTATATATCAAAAACAAGGAGAATTTTCAATGTAAATAAAAACACTAGGGAATTTCAATTTACATTTTTTTTAATATATATTTTGGGCTATGTGTGAAATATATATACTGGTTGTAATAGCAAAATTGTCCAAATCATGTAACAGCATAGGATAATTGCCCATCTCACAAAATGTTTAATATCTAAAAAGCCACTAAACTGAGTTCCTTTTTTACGGGTTTTCAGATAAGATGTTTAGCAATCTTGACACCATTTGTTGTAAGAATCACTGGAAAACCCTTTGAGTTATTCAGCTAGAAAGAGAACAGGTTAAAATCATTTTGTCTCAGCCCCACTGTCTTCTCAACTGAGCAATGATGAGAGGAAAAAGATCAGTCAAGCCTTCAGTAATGGTACCAACATTAATACTCTGGCTTCCATCTTCAAAGTCTATTCAAGAACTATCAAGAGAATGGTGAATAAGTTTGAAAAAGATGGAATAGTAGAGAGGAAAACTGGATCAGGAGGTCACAGCAGGAAGAGGGATCATCATTTCAACTCAGAGCTAAATACATTCTTATTGTTCAAAGAAGAGTTCAGTAATGTTATAAAAACCTCAGAGAATTCCAGTAAGATATCTTTAATCATTTCTAACATACAATGGTTCAAAGCTTAATCTAACAATTGGACAATTTTGATGTTATACAATTTGGACAATTTTGCTGTTACTTCCCGTATATATAATTTATATTAATAAAAGAATTGAGAAGAGGGAAATATTTGAATGTCATTTTGTTCCTTAATGAAATTTAGGAAGGCAGATGTAGACATTTTGTATTGAAATTTCTATTTATATGCACAACAAAATTTATGGAAAGAGAAAAATAATGTTATGCATTCAAATTCAAATTAGAGAGTTGTTTAAAATATTTAAAAAAAAATTCTCAACATTAAGAAAAAGGACACAAAAACTATGGAGGATGTTTAAATGAAAGTGAATTAATGTGCTTATATTTTAATTTTGTAATGTTGTGGTTTCCCTTAATTATTAGACATATACTGTATGGCAGTGGCGTAGCTAGTGGGGGGCGAGGGGGTGGTGGTAACCAACCCCGGGTAATTTTCTGTTGCTAATTTTCCGATGTCCAATTTTCCGTTGCATCATCTTCTGGGTACCATTTAATTATCAATGATGTTTGAAAGTATTTTTCTTGACAAAAATGTTCTATTTAATTTTTAAGCATTTTTCGGAACATTGTAAATCAACTGCATTCTTTTAAAAGGTTACCTAGAGAATTTATGCAAAGTTTATTTTTTTTGCTTTTCTTTATACAAGTAAAATAAATTTACATCGTATTTTGATGTTATTATTTTAGTTTTAATGATAATTTAAAAATAATAAATATTTATCATTAGTACCAATAAAGGAAAATTAAGTTAAAAATTTAAAAGAATCATTTTTGGAATCGGAAAATAGGCACAGTTTTTTCCGATTCCGATACCATTTCCGATACCCCAAAAAGTTCCGATTTTTCTGATTCTCGATTCCAATTCCGATTAATCGTCCCAACACTAGTAGATATATTCAAAAGTATATCGCTAACTCAATGGAAAATTGTATCTCAGCGAATTGATACACAGGCAAGACTGAAATTGTTGCACTTTTGGCTTCGTATTTCGCTTTGTTGTTATTAATGTTACAGAGTTAAAACAACATACCATCCAATAAAATGTTACAGTGTCTCTTGTTAGTAACCAAGATTGTAGCAACTGAAACACATGAAAGCTGAAAACATTGCTATTTTTTCCTACTCACAAATTTCCCGACAATTTATTAGAAAATTTGTGACGGGGGGGACAAAACTGGGGGGTCATAAATTATTTATGGGGGTCATATGCCAGCCTGCAAAACCCTGTGTCTCCACCACTGTTTTCAGACTATTTTTCGTACCTTAGCCTGGTTGAAAAATTTTGTTGGGGGTGACATTGTGTCGAAGGTTACAACAATCTTTTACTTCAAAATTTTTAGTATCATACCACTAGCTACCACCTGTATTTTCATGACCTCATATCGGAATACAGTGAACTTTTTATCATCCTCTCATAGGAACTGAGATAGCTGTGTTGTAATCATTTTTCTGAGTGGGCAGGATGGATTGTTAGAACATCAAATGATGAAAAATTAATAGAAATTAAATTCAAATGCCCGATATTTAAACGTCTACAGAAAATGACGTATTTATTGAATTTCACTGAAAAACTTCTGTTCTGATTTCATTGATGATTAAATTATTTATCAAAAACCTTCTTTGTAAAAAGAATTACTGGAAATTTTTTTTAATATATATTTTTTATGTATTTTTTATGTATATACTCCACTTATAAAATCTAAGTAAAATTGCACTCGATTATCAGTCATCTTTTATATTTTAAAAATAAATTCACAGTGAATTTTTAATCAGTTTAATATTTTCACAAAAAAAAAAAAAAAAAAAAAATAAGCTCTCACTGGAGTCAAAATTATGCTTGAAACCAGAAAATTTAAAAGTGGAAAATAATGAATAATATACTTTGTTTCATTACTTTAACTCTATATGTTAAGGTACATTGTCGATATATTCTGTGATAGGGTGCTGAAAAGTCTCAGCCTAATCTACTTTCCAAATCTTAAATCTTATAGGAAATATAGCTTTCATTTCTCTATGCCAACCATTGATTCATTAACGGATATTAATGAATTTGTCTATCAGACTTTAGATAAGAACGGCATTTGACAGGGTATAGCATGACCATCTTCTATTCATGCTCAGTTGCTATGGGGTCTGTGTTCAAATATTTGACTTAATCCAATCATTTTTAACAACTCAGATAATGAAGGTTATGCCAAACCTATGTTGTTTCTTATCTTCATCAGCAACCTTCCTGATATCATCAGTTTCCAAAAAGGTATTCATGCTGATAACACAACACCTTTGTGTGAATTAATTGAAACAACTGCTTTAGTTTCTTTTCTTTCACCATATGGTCAGTTTTAGACCCACTGGAATGACAGGGTGTAATCGATTTCTATTTTTTCCTCAGATTAGATCATTTGCAGTAATATGAATCTATTTTCGGAGCGTATGATGAAATTTGTTTGGCTTTGAAAAATATTGTGCCATCTGTAATGGCATCAGGTTTTTATCATGCCCAAACACTATTATGTTGACTGTCGATTAGTTGTACTACGGCCATTGTCTGCAATGGACATTACTCCAAGGAAGCTTATGAAAATTGTAATGCTGCACGAACACACTGGCAATCCTTACCAGTGTGCAAATCAAAGTACTATTGGCTAGCTGAGAAACTCTTCTGATTTAAATCCAATCAAGAATCTGTGGTCAAAGAATCTGTAAAGGAAAGACTTCATGAAATGGACATACAAAGTACTAACCTGTGCACTGGGTCATGTTTCATTGAAAAAACACAAAGAAAAAGTAAATAGTAACGGAATTATTCATTTTACACAATAGTGTATTTCACTTAGTAATGACTTTGGGTGGTTCTTGCTCTTTCTACTTGGTCAAAGTTAGTTGATTTTGTTTAACAGCATATCAACACCTGTATGGGTATTTTAATGCTGAAATGTAAATATCTTGTATGCAATTTTCATTTTTTTGTGAGGAGAGATAATTGTTTTTTTTAGATTGTAAAAATGTTTTTTATGCAATAATAATGGTTTAGCGATACAAATCTTAATCATTAACCCATACCTGATGGATTCACACCTTTCCCAAGGGTTTTATGCACGTAGGCAAATATAAGAAACATGACGAGAATTGAAACTCAGCTCTCTGATTAACGATTCTGAGTCATTATCCATTACATCATCCGCACATCCAAGCTTACATTATTCGTTTTGTTTCAGTTAATTTGCCCAAGGGTGTATTTACTTCTGTCTTTATTGTACGTCTGATAGGACCAACAAAGTAAAACTGGCATATGCTCTCGAAAAAGCTTACTAATTATAATGTCCTCAGAGAGAAACAGCTATCTTTTAATCATCATAGAGAATCATTTTTTGACTTTCATCAGTATGGCTGATGCTAACCCCCAGGAAAGCAACTTACTGCACTTTCTTGGTGATAGTTTTTTTTACAGACATGAAATGAAGTGAATATATTGAATCAGTTGCTCAGTCTGCTGCTCAGAAAATTGGTTCACTGTGTTGTGCCAGGCAATTCTCTTGTCGCAGTTCATCAAAGACATTTATAAATCTGCCATTCATTTGTGTTTTGAAAATTATCATATCTGGTCTGGCACTCTGGTTATATATCTCGAGATTCTTGACAAAATCCAAAGAAGGGTCTGTAATGTTACCATTTTTGACCTTACATCTCGACTTTGTCATTTTTCCATCACCATGATGTGGCTTCTCTCTTTGGTTTCTATAAATATTCTCATAGCAATTTTTCTAATGAGGAATTTAAACATACTACTAGATTGGCAATTAGGTCTCATTTCTAAAAGTTTCTTTTCTCACAGTTTTCACTTGTAGGACACTCTTCTGATTGCTTGCTTGCCTACCTCCTATGATCTTCAAAAGAGCTACTCAAAATAGAGGAGTGAATGAGGTTGTATGAATGAAAGAGGAGGAAGCAAACGTCCTCATTATGAGGATATGTAGGAAAGATAATGTTGACCCAATACTTCAGTCAGTTATGTGCCATGTGTGATACACACTTAGGTGATCATGTATCTTTTGATACATGACTAACAAGGCAGATTTTTTCCCGCAGTAAGTTGCCATTTCTTTCTGCGGTAGACCACTTGCCATCCAAGACTATAGAACCTGGATGTCCTACTATTTACCCATAGCTAGGGGGAGAAGAAGAGGATTCATACCTTTCCCAAGAGTATTAGCACATAAGTCAATGTAATGGATTTAACTGGAATTCGAACTCGGCTCTCCCATTCCTCATTCTGATTCATTATCTGTAACTCCACTGTGCCTCTGACCCAATACTTAAAAAGGTTAAAATTGTAGTCATTGGGTAAGCATCCTCTTGGGAGTATGTGCCACAAAATAGCAACTTTTGGGAAGAAGCTGTTTGAATGGAACTTGTTATGTTTATTTAGTGTCATCTATAAATCATTTATAGTTGTTAAATCCTTGAGTGATGTGTTTTTTTTTAATATGGACAGTTCTTTGTTTGGGATTCTCTAGTGCTGGTCTATGAAAACTATTTTTAATCATTGATCTGAAAAAGCGGTTTTGTTCAGCTAACCCCATTTTAACACCCAGGCATTTATCCACAATCTTTTGACACTTCCCCACTCTCCATATATCCCTAAACCCCCAGATAGTCTCCTAAACCCTCAGTGATTGATCAAGACCACTTCAGAGACTCTTGATGTAAAAGAACAAAATAACAAGTGAGAGGTAGACTCTACATTATTTTATCTCGATTAAGTCAGTGAAACAGAATGATGACCATAAAGGCTAATAATTAACCCTTCTCTCCATAAGTGGAATTCTGTGACATACGTGTCTTCAAATGGGAAGTCTGACATCATTCTCTGCTGATCTGAAATCATTGAATTAGTGTCATTAGCAGCTCGGATCTGATCCATAGACACACGTAGCTGGTGTCTTGCTGGGAGCCATTTCCCTGGTGTCGGTCCTATTGCCATGACGACCTCAGCAGTCACAGACAATTAAGTAAATATTTGTCAGGCTGTCTGCTGACATTATTTCTTTTGCTGCACTAAGTGAAAGCATCTTTGAATGTCTGGTGATGTAAAATGAAAA